>QEPC01015598.1:3969265-3988953 GCA_003113815.1 Sphenodon punctatus
GCAAAGAACTCATTCAGCTTCTCTGCAATGTCCTTATCCTCCCTGAGCGCCCCTTTTACTCCCTTGTCATCTAATGGCCCAACTGACTCCCTAGCAGGCTTCTTGCTTCTGATGTATTTGAAAAAGTTTTTGTTGCTTGTTTTTGCCTCTTTAGCAAGCCTCCCTTCAAAATCTCTCTTGCCCTGCCTTATTAACACTTTACATTTACGTTGCCAGTGTTTAGAGACTAGTCTTCCATTTCTTAAAGGATGCCTTTTTGGCTCTAATAGCCTCCTTCCCCTCCCCATTTAACCACAGTGGAAGATTTTTGGTCTTCATGCTTCCTTTGTGAGCTAAAGTGTCCACAACACTATGGTGCTGCCTGGGGCAACGGCTGACTGGAAGTGGACTAGCAGCCTCAGTCCCTACATTAGGCTGGGGTGGGTTTTGACAGGTGGCTTTGGGGTAGGGTTGCCAGGGGGGTTTCAGCGTGGGAAATTGGGAAGATGGGATTGGGTAGTTTTGATGGGGGTTGTGGGACGTGTTGAGGGTTTGGAGGGCTGTTTGTTTAGGAGTTTTATATATTTTTATTGTCTGCGAGCTGTTCTGAGCCTTTGGGAAGGGCGGCATATAAATTTAAATAAATAAATAAATAAATAAATAAAATACAACAGATCTTTGCTCCGCTTTGGGCCGGTGCCCCGTGTTTGGCTGTCCCACTCTGCCGGCTGCATTCTGGAATGTTCTGGAGCACCGGTGACAGGGCTGCCCCATGGCAGGCACAACCTGCTTCATGCTTTCTCTGCCTGCATATCTGCCAAGACACCTTTAGACAGACGCCCCACCCGGGGTTGGAGTGGCCAGCACTGGGTCAGTCCGTCCATCTAAAACCACCCTATGTTAATGGAAAGCACGTTGACTTCTTTCCACACGCAGAGGTGGCATTAGGCTTTGCAGGGCTCCTGGTGCCCCCTCCCCTTGGGTTCCCCTTCTGTGTATCCCTAAAGGGGGTCATGTTTGGGGCCCCACTGGGAGGCCCCCACACCCTCCCCTGATGAAAACAGGGCTACTACAGGGCAGGACCCAGCGAGATCACCTATGGTAAGACTGGCCATGTCCACATACCTACCATTACATTTACTATTTACCTGAATACAGCCTCGGTGCCCTCCTGATTGTGGTATTGATAGTCACCATCACCTTCTGGGAAGTGTAAGTCGGTGGGCCTGTAGTGTTGTTTGCTGGAAGCTATAGGCTGTTTTTACATGGATGGCCCCTGCCTTTCAGTGTTCAGGTGGGTGTGCGGGGGGGGACAGTCCGTGTAAACGGCCACCAGTAGGTGGGGGGATGGGTGTTTGGCAGGTGTGCGCTCATGTAAACGTCACGGGCGGCGGGTGTTTGTGTGTGTGTGCCCGCGCCGCACAACCTCCAACACCCGCTGCACACTGATCCCCACCCATGGAGCCCTCCGACAGAATGGAGAATGCTCTGTGGGTGGAGATGGGTTCCAGTAGGTGTAGGTGGGTGGGTGTCCATGTAAACGGGCACACACCCGTATACACCCGCCACGCCGACACCCTCATCCGCCCTGGTCCATGTAAAAAAGGCCATAGTTAGTCTTCCAAGTGCAGGAAGTAGGAAGTGTATGTATCGCCATAACTACTTCTGTAACAGTTACAGTTTTGTTTTAATAAAGCTAACGTTTTTCGCTTTCTCTGCTCTCTCTACACAATGCTGCTCTCTCTTATTTTGTATGGGAGCAAAGAAAGGACACCAGTCTTGGTTCCTTACTAGTGTATGCTTTACTGTAACACAGCCCTGGTCCCTTACTGTTCTGCTCTATCAGACAGGATGTGACTGCATTACAGTGAGAAGAGCTTTTCCAATTCTCAGGAGAATCAAAACAGTTTTTGAGGGTCACAAGGCAGGCTAAATGCATTGTCTATGATCTCCATTAAAAATGAGTTTATACAGAAAATTCCTGATTTCATCTCTAGAGTGATTGCTAAGTTTGCCCAAGTCCAAAATCAACATCATAATACATTTTAGGTGCCATCCTCTGCCCATTGTGTGCCTCCTGAACATTCTGCCATGGCCCCCTCTTCTGGGGCCTGGAGGTTGGGCATCCTCCATGCCCCAATTTTCCGCTCTCCACTTTGGGCATCCCAGCAATCCCGAAAGTTTACTACGTCAGGGCTCCTGCAACTTCAGAGTCTTGTTCACCCTGGATGATATTCTGGTACTCTAGGGACTTGGAGGTCAGGCAACTTCCCTGCCCCACTCCTCCACCTTGGGGTTTCTGGGCCTACTGTTATTTCCTTCAGCCCTGGCCCCCCCAACCAGCCCCACCCTGATGGTTCTGGGTGTGCCCATGGGAACCTGGCTGGCTATAGTTCCCTGTGCCCCTTTTGAGCCTGGCCTCGTCATTACGTGCCCTCTCTGGGTGCACGTTGTAAGCCGCATCCTCAGAGCCTGTAGGTGGATCTCGCTTGCCTCCTTATCAGACTTCTGCTGGTCCCACCAGTCTACCCCTCCCCCTTGCCCTGCACCAGGCCTCCACTGGGCAAGGTATGCCCCTACTCCTGCCCTGTGCCATGCCCTCAACTGGGCAGATATCTCCCTAAGGCTACCTGACTCCCCACAGTGTGTCCTGAGACCCCTCTTTCCTCCGCAGTCTGCCCTGAGACTCCAAGGTCCTCTCGTCCTCAACTCCTTGCCCCATCCCTGGGCGGGATCTGGGTTCCCTCCAGACTCCTCAGCAGAATGTCTCCAGCTGGCCTTGGGGCGCTACACCTGGCTGTAAACTAGCTAATTTTCTCCTGGAGTTCTGGGCAGGGCAAATGCTCTCTATTTAGCTCACAGCCATGATCATGTGACCCATGCTTGTCTGGTCACATGATGTTCCCTGTGCTCTGGATTAACCCTTTCCTTCCAGGCCAGATGAGCAAGTGGTGAAGCACTGCTCTGGCCCTGCTCCTGATACTACTTAGCACAGCGCAGGAGCAGTGTAGAAGGTGAACCAAATTAGTGTTGGGCATGGATAGGAAAAAGAGTTGAGCATTTAGAAATTGAAGGGAAACCAAGACAGAAATTATTACAAACAATCCATACTTAAGAAGGCAGCTGTTAACAAAGCATCTAAAAACAAGGGAACACAGCAGACGAGGTAAAAAGCAGGTGATAGCTACAAACTTTTGTTGTGGTTTGTAAAGCCCAAATCAGTACTGAGTCCATTGTTTTAGATGTCAAATATTCAACGGGAAACAGCACTATTAGGGTGAGGGAGAGTGGGAGGGGAGAGTGACTATGTGAGAGTTTGAGGGGGGTGGTCTAAGAAGAGTCACTGCACGCAAATAGGATTTAATGCTGAATTATCGTAGCTTTTGGAATGTAAGGGCAAGATGCATGTCATTTATGGACTGGCTCTGTTTAATTCATCTTGCAGTGAAAGACTAATGCAGAATTTTAAAATGCCATCTGTTGAAAAATAAATAATAATAATAATAATAATAATAATAATTAATAATAATAAAAAAAACCTTTTATGGCATAGTGTGTTTGGTCTGAAAAATGGATTGCTGATCTTTTATGGTAAAAGTATTTGAGGAGTTAAATGTTGATTTTGCCTAAACCAGCATGACTATACCATAAACTCACTGTAGTGAGTCATTCCTGATTTACAGCAATTGTAAGTAGGACGAGATTCAAATCCAAAGTAACCACAGGGGGTAGTTCAGAATCATTTAGAGAGATGAAACTATTTCAATAAGAATAGTCCTAGAATCCATTTAAAAACAATCATCTCTTCTCAATCCAAAATGCATTCGAAAGCACTGAGGACCTAAATAATTATTGTTTTTATTCTGTTCTCTTCTTTTTTGTTTTCCTTGCTACATTTTATTATAATTGTAGAGACTTTTCCCAGAAATAATATATTCACATATTCTGATATGTTTGTCTCTAAATAGATGCATGCCTGTTTTAGAAACATTTCTAAGAGTCTGAAGTCGATGGCTTTAATTTCATGCTTTAACCTCCTGTATACGTTTGACTGTTATGTAAACTAAAAGCTGTACCTTGTGCTTAATATTTGGTGGACACAGGATTTTCTGAAACTTATCCATTTCCTCTGGTGATGCAGTTTGGTAGAAGTCATCTTTTTAGTCAGGTAGAAAAATGATACATTCTTGCCTATTTCTTATTCATTTCTCAATAGCTTTTGGTGATTTACCCCAATTTATTTTTAGTGTAGCTACAAAGAAGATAGCACTCTGGTTGTAAAGCTTATGCACATATCTGCTTCAGCAGCATGCCTGTGTTTTTATGTGCTAGTTTTAGGCTAGGAGAGGGCTAAATTGGAATAGAAATTGCAAGACTCTTTTTTCCCTCTGATTTGTCATCCAAAAAGGGGCTTGTAACACAGTGTACAGTCTTGTAGCCCAGCTGTGTAGAGCATTGATTGCTTCTGCCTGGAGCAGGGATGCTGTCAAGTTGCTCTGTGAGTTGAGTCATCTATTGACAAAGAGCTACCAGCCAGCAGATAATGCTGTGCAGCTCAGCTCTCCCTGCTCCCACGATGCACTGCTTATAGCAGCTGTCAAAGGTACTGAAGGGTCCACAGAAAAGGACTTTACATCTGCTAAGAAGAGAAAAAGCTTTTTTTTTACCAGAGCTGGCCAAGGGAAACCCTAGACATCAGTACAACATGAATGCATACCTTAATAAGCAACACAGCTGCTGCAGGGGTTCTGATGGGATGGATGCTGGCAGAGGTGTGCCTACCATGATGAGGGATGCCCACTGCACCTGTGGTTGGCAACAGAACCCCCAGGGGCTCTGTTATAATTCTCAGACCATGTCCTCTTCAGGACCCGGGGGTCCGACCCAACACAGGACTAAGTTTCCCACTTTGTGGGACAACGTGCGGAAAAGTCCCCATAAAACTCTGACTAAGACAAAAGGGACCACAGGGGAATGTTGGTCTGAGTGCACCTGTCCCCACGCCTGGTACAACCCAGTACAGGTGAGACAATTCTTGTAAGCCAAAAAGGGTCCGAGGACTTTCGAGCTGATCACAAAAGTTAGTAATGGGATTTGGGATTCTTGGCAACTTCTCATGCTAAGTCTTGGTTATTGTTTAATGATGTCTTCTGGAGGATTTTATGTGGGGCAGGCTGTCAATTTTTAATGTTTGTCATTAGAATCCTGATTTCTTTGTGGCCCGTGCAAAACGTGGGGTGCTATGGAAGAGATTTTCATTTAATAAGATTTTTTTTTTCTTTTAACTGCAAGTTTTGTAGATTTCATGTTACACTGTGGTGTGAGAAATATAATCTTCTAGGCATGCTGTGTCTTCACAATATTTGTCTGTTTTGTATTGAGAGCTTTCCTATAATAGGTATAAAAGGGTGTTCCCTAGAATGGATATAAATGGTAAAGTAACTCAGAAATAAAAACAGAAAGTATGATAGATCTTTTATTATTATTATTATTAAACATTTGATATAGTCAGTCTAAAATCTGTTAAAATATATATCCTAGACTGTTCGGGTTATATTTCTTGCACTGATTTATATGTTCATGACGAACCAGTGTCGTTTTGAATTTAAAATTTTACTCCTGTGCAGATATTTGAAGCATTTATAGTAAGAAAGATTACACTCAAGATAGCCAAGCGCTGTAAAATGAAAATCAGTGACACTTATGTCACTGTTAACATAAAAAACAAACTTGAACACTTTCTCCACGGATGCATGCTTTTTCATTTTAGCACCAGACATTTTAATCTCCTTCAAAAGTCTTTGCTTTATACCAACAGAGAATTCTCAATTTTGACTTTTTTTTGTTTTGTTTTTTTGTTCCATCTAAAGAAAATTCAGGATGTAATATTAAAATGAAATATTCAATGATTTACTGGGATAGTGTAGCGTATGCTGGAACTGTCCTTTAGATGGAATGTACAAAGAAATGCTCTATTTGCAGAATAAATCAATTCTCTGATGGAAATGGTTTTAATATGGTTTTGACAGAACAGAAAAGCAATAAGACACTGGGGCTTGTGATAGCAAGGGTACAGTTTTCTTGTTCTGTGATTTTTTATTTTTTTTTAAAAGATGTATCATTTTCCTTTGCTGAAAATGATTCATTTATGTATGAACAAGCCAGATTTTAACTTAAAACTATTTTTCTGCATTGAGGAGAGATGCTATTTTTGTTTGATTTCTGGTAGAGAAGAAAAAGGTGCATACAGTTTAAAGGCAGATATTGTAAATCATCTCTCTCTCCCTCTCGTTTATCAACACCAAACAAATTCTAGAGCCAGTTACAAAAGAAAGCTCCAGGACACCATAAATTGGTGGTGTGTGTGTGTGTGTGTGTAAATCATCAGGGTCCTTATTTTGTGCAAAAAAAAATTATAAAACAAAACAATCTTGTTTCAGCAAGGAAGTGAAATGTGTCTTTTTTAAAAAATGCAGAAACAGTTTAAAGCAAAAACTATCGTCTTAGCAATCACGTTTGTTGGCTGTATAAGATACAGTTTATCAGGGGTCAAAACTCTGTCTTCATCAGTAGTTTCTACAAGCTACTGAGAACCTGTTTTAAGAGTAGAAGATCTCATTTAAAAGATCAGACTAGTGTACATCACTATTCTAATTTTATATAGGGTGCTTGCATACTACGCGTTTGCTTTAATTTTAATTCATTTCTTAGGTAAAGTGAATCTTAGTCAACAGAAAATTATAATATAAATCTTGCTTCTCCAATGCAGCTCTTTTCTCCTGTTTAGTTTTGATAAGAACACTTCAGTTAGCACATGTTTTCCCATTTTCCCCTCATTGTACTTACGAAAGTGCACATACTACAACTTACCTGCAATCATCGTACTGCTTATTAGTAACCATCAGAATAAGGGGATTTTCTGTTAACATGGAGTGGAAGCCTACTGATATAGTTACTTCCCATTAGGATGGTAATTAATGTTTTGTACCAAAAATGTTCAGGACAACCCATTCCCTATGGCCATCTCATCCCTACTCATTCACAGTTTTTAAGTGGTGTAAGAAGCTACTACGTTGGTGTATTCTGTCTAGTATGTTCCTCCTCCTCTGCCTCCCCTCCCCCCTCCCCCGCAGATTAGCTGCATTACTTGCAAATAAGATATGCATAGTACTGCAGATAAAATAGCTGGTCAGAGACACTTCACTTGATTCTCTCCAGGCTACCTTCCCAAATTTACATTCTTTTCAGGACACACGTTAAAATCTTTGGGCATAGTTTGAGAGACCCATTTATTTTAGCCTACGGAATGTGGTAGCTGTGTCGGTCCCAAGGAGACAAAGTGGTTCAGATGATGCCAATAAACCGGGCTCACAACTGTGATGGGGTTGGGGCCTCTTTGCTCCACTTTGGGCTGGTTGTGACTCTGTTTCCCCACTTATAGCACCCACTGGACCAGCTCTCAGAAATGAAATACAAGGTTTATCTGAGGGTATCTTCAGACGTTACGAGAACACAGTCAACCACAATGAATCTGCACAGGGTGAAAGTGATCCCGTAACATCTAATGGGGGAACGGAAGTTCCCCACTAGATGTTCACCTGCATGAATCACGGGGGGAATCAGATTCACCACGCGATCGGAGGTCCTGCCCGGACCATCCCCGATCACGCGGTGAATTAGATTCCCCCCCCGTGATGAAGGGGACAGTAACGTCTGTCCCCTGACCACGGGCCGGAATCCATGGTGGGATTCTGGGCCGTGGTCAATCCCGGGGGGTGGCAGCCGGGCACTGTGACCGCATTGGCCGCGGCGCCCGCCCATCTCCTGGAGGGCGGGCGGCTGGGGCAGCGTGGGGGGCCGGGGCTGTGTGGCCGCACGTTGCACCGTGCAGCCCCGCCTCCTCCCCGGATTCCCCGCCGGGACTGGGCACTGCGTCTGTTAGCTCGTGACGCGGTGGCCCAGGCGGGGAATCAAAGGGTTGTTTCCCTACCGGGGCCAATCGGCCCCGTCACGTCTGAAAATACCCAGAGTCTCTACCTCGGAAATTCCCTCCACTGTGTCACTCCAACGGCAGGAACTTCACATAAGCACTCCAAGCTTAGTTAAAAGAATTTTAATTTGTGAATCAAGAATAAAATACAGTGCAAGATTATGTTAAGAGTGCGATAAACCATTAATCTTACCCTCTGCAGTTGCATGCTTAATGTTCATTTCAGCCTTAAAGGCTTCTCTTCGCAGCCCTGATGTTGAGAGCTGGGCACAGGTTCTTATTTCAAGTTGCAGAGTTGGTTAGTTCCAAAATGGTTGAATCTCTCTCCTTTTGTTGATGACCCTTAAATATCTTTCTCAGTTCTTCCCGAGTCTGCCCCCCCACCCCGCTCATAGCGTTTCGATCTTGTCTCGCACATCTCCCTGGTCCTGCATGCAGGCCAGGTAGCACCCCATTTGCATTTCTTACCACCCCCATTGGGTATTTTCAGACGTTACGAGATCACGCTGAACCACGGGGGAATTCCCACATGGTGATCGTGGTCTCATCACGCCTGTTGGGGGGAACGGAAGCTCCCCACCAGCTGTTCACCCCCATGAATCACCGGGGGGGGGAATCACATTGAACACGCAAACGGAGGTCCTGCCCGGACCATCTCCGTTTGTGTGTTCAATGTGATCCCACCCCCCGTGATCAAGGGGAATCTCGTCTGTCCCCGGACCACAGCCTGGAATCAGCATCGGGATTCTGGACCATGGTCAATGCCCCGGGGGGCGGGCAGGCGCTGCAGCCGCATTGGCCGCAGCGCCCACCCATCTCCCAAGAGGGCGGGCGGCCTAGGGAGCCTGGGGGACGGGGCAGTGCGGCCGCACGTTGAGCCATGCGGCCCCACCCCCTCCCCGATTCCCTGCCGGGATCAGCTGGCACGTCTGTTGGACATGCCATTTTGATCCCAGCGGGGGATCAATTGGTGATTCCGTGAAGGGACCAATACAGGCCCCGTCACGTCTGAAAATATCCATTGTTGTGCTAACTGTCCCAGGCAGAATGTGAGAGCTCCCATTCCAGGTTTTGGATTTATTCCTGTAGCATAGCCTTATAATGGATTTGCTCTCATTCTGTGGGGGTTTTCCTACAATATTTCATCATGTGTACATTCCTACCTTAATTCTGTGTGGTATGACACCAAACATGACTATAAAATATGAATATACAGTGCTCATATCATATACATGCATGTGTCATGTGTCTTGTAAAGTGCAAGGTATTTTGCTGGCACTATATAAATGCTTGATGATAATAATAATAATAATAATAATAATAATAATAATAATAATAATAATAATAATAATAATGTATGTTGATTTCCTGATCTTTATCACAACCATTCAAACTTCTTTGTCTACATTAACTTACTATACTCCTAGATGTGCATGGCAGCTTCACTTCTCTTGTAAGGTTTCATTCTTCATGGCTTAAGAGCAGTAGGGTCAGTACACTTGCAAGAATGCGGATAAAGGCATCTACCCCTTTTCTCTGGCAGCCCCCCATGCCTGTAACTCGTCCCTGAACACATTCATTCGGCTTCCTCCCTCCAAATCTTCAAATCCCACCTCTTCCGTCAAGCTTTCCCTGGCTCCTCGTTTCCCTCGCCCCCTTGTGTAACATTAAATGAGTAACTACACCTTTGTAACTAAGCCAAGCACGTGCACCTGAGAGCTCACGAGTTCATGTATGTATCCTTGTCTTTTCCTCTGCTCCCCCCCCTCCTTTGTCTCTCTTAGATTGTAAGCCTGCTGGGGCAGAAACTGTATCTCTTTCTTACAATTGTAAAGTGCCAGGTGCATTGCTGGCACTGTACAAATGCTTATTAATAATAATAATAATAATAATAATAATACTTCACAAACAAACTAAAGGAATCCACAAACTCAATAACTAGAATCAAAAGCATCTCTTTGTGAGCCATGTAGGCCCTTTTCACATGGGTGCCCCTCCCCCCCCGCTCACGTATACAGTGGGGTGGGGGCACCTGTGTAAATGCCACCTGCGATGCGGGGGGATGGGTGGGCAACAGTAGGAACGGTGCCCGCAATGGGTCGGGTGTGTGCGTGCTCCTGCACTCCACCCATTTCCACCCACCTCCACCCATGCACCCATCACCCATGAGCCGCTGAGGTGGGGAGAGCGGGATATAAATCTTGTGAAATAAATAAATAAAATAAAATGCATGGAGCAACAGGCTCCAATGCCGGTTGCTCCATGACTGGAGATGGGTGGAGACCTTCGCCCACGGTGGGCACACCCCCATCCCCCCCACCCACTGTGGCCCATTTCAAAAGGGCTGTAGTTTCTGGGGGCCTTTTTCTGATTTATTTTGTTTATTATTATTTTTTTTTAAATAAAGCTACATTTTAGTAGTACTATAGAGTCATTATCCTGGGTAGGAGACGGGGGGACCACCTTCAAGAAGACATGAGAACTACATTTTTGGCTTGAACAATGTTACGTCAACTGAATTCAGTAACGGTTAAATCGGGAAGAAAATGAAACATTATTTACAAGAGGTGAAGTTCTGACTCTACTGTAATATAGGGCCAAACTCCCATTGACTTCGTTATTATCCCAGAAGTTTAGCCAGTGAGTTTGGGATTGTTGAGAACATGGCTATGGGCCCAGTTCTATAAGGCTCTAAACTCTTAGGGTGGTAAATGGCTCTTCGGAATATTTAGAGCTTGCAAGATTGCATCCTAAGTTAACATTCCAATAACCATTTCTAATGGAGTCTCCAGTAGATTTTTAATAATTCAGGCATAGCCAAAGACACAGAAGGAGCTGAAATGATCAGTGAGCTCTACAGAGATTGGCCTTGCTAAGAGGTACATGCTAATATCTTTTCCAATGACGGGGGAAGAAGGAGCCAGTAGTGGTCCGCATTAAAATGTTTTGTGCAAATCCTAGCTTTACCCGAGGTTGTGAGAGTATTGTCTCTTGCTTTCTCATTGAGTTTTGGATTGCATAGGAATCCCTAGGGTGCCATTCTGGCTCCGAAAGCAATTGATATTTTGCTTCTGCCTTCAATAGAGTCAG
Organism: Sphenodon punctatus; assembly: GCA_003113815.1. Lineage (NCBI taxonomy): Eukaryota > Metazoa > Chordata > Lepidosauria > Sphenodontia > Sphenodontidae > Sphenodon > Sphenodon punctatus. Next base: position 3,980,325 of record QEPC01015598.1, read on the forward strand.
GATTTCACTCCTAATCATTGCCTTTCAAGCTTGTGTTGTCCTTGTGTTTATCAAAGATGTTCTTAAATAGCCTAAACCAATTCAGACTTGCAAGCTTGCAAAAATCAGGGGAGGCTTTGGGGGGGTTAACTGTAGCAGCTCTGAAACCTAGAAGTTAACTGTACTGTTTTGTTACCTCCTTGGAGATTATAAAGTTAAAAATCTTGTTTCCTACCTATGTCCTCCGTGTTCCTTAAATAGACCAGAACAGGGGTGGAAAGCCTCAAACCTGGGAGCCAAATGTGGCCAAGGGAAGTTTTTAATGTGGCCTCTTTTCTACTTCCTGGTCCCTGGATCCAGTTTCTACACCAAAGCACCGAAAACATAAGTTCGGTTAAGTGAGCAGAGATGAAGTCATGCACCCAAGGATAGGTCCATGGCATAGATCCATGATCTGGACCCTCCGTTTCATCAACCATATCCCTTATGCACACTTGCCCCTAACTTCTACGTGACCCTCGGAGCTTATACTGTTTTTTAAAGTGGCCCCTTGGAGGGAAAAGTTTCCCCACCCCTGCCTTACTGCCTTACTAGAACCCAAGAACTGCTGGTAGTACTTTGATATTTTTTTGCACAGTTCCTTCCAGCATTGACCCCGTCTTTGGATGTCATGGACAAAATTGTGCAGGAAGCAATTATCCATGTTAGAGATGGGCGGTGACCCCAGGAAAGGACACCAACAAATCAAAATCTTCATTTCATACAGTAGCTGTGGAAGCAGTCATGAGACTATTCTGCCCAGGAGAAAGTTGACTGTGTCATCCTGATTATAGCCTCGTAGGAAAGACTGGGAGAATTACTATGGTTGAGTTACAGTATTGCCTTTAGGAAGTCAAACATGGATATTTTCCTCTGCCTTTGCATGAAATCTTTTTTTCATGCCCAGCTGAATTCTTTCTGGCTGCTGGTACATCTGTACATTTAAAAAACTGGGAGACTCATATAATTCATTCAAGGCACAGAGTAGCATATAAAGAAGCCAACTCAAGGTATTAGGCACAGGTGCAGCAATTTATGATAAAACATTAAATTCCATTCAAATATTTCACATTGAATTTTCTGCATACTGGCTTTCATTAATATTCTAGTGTTTCTGGTCTGTTGCTGGTTTTGGAGGGTAGTTTCTTTGAATGATAACAAAACTAACTCTTGGTCACCCTGTGGACCAGGAATAGAGCCAGACAGGATAATAAAAATACACAGGTAATTAAAAAATGACATACATCTGCACCATGAACACTTCCTCAGTTAGATGCACAGCAGTGCAGGACTTGTCTATTAACACTATGAGATAGAAGAAATAATGATACGATTCGAAATTGTGTAGAATTTCTACAAATGGAAGAAATAATGATACGATTACCCCACAACTACCCTAGGTGACAAATGCAGACCCACCTCCACCCCTCACGCACAGTTCACAAACAATGTTGTGGGTATGGGTAATTGGCAAACCAGCTTACCTGCCCACAACTAATCAAGAGCTTAGTTCATGCCTTTGTGAAGGATTTTATGGGTGCCTTTTGTATGAAGTGTGAAGTTAAATTATTGTAATTTTATTATATGAAAGACTAATTTGTGCAATTTGTGTGAACGGAAGGAAATAGTTATTATTTATCATGGATATTTCCCCAGAAAAATTCATCGGACATTTAGGAAACATCGGAAGTATGGGTTGCCGCTGTCTTAATTTGAATACAGATTTCTTTGCAGCAGTTTCATCAAACTTGTTTCACAGTTATTTTCTTTATGTTAAGATGCATTGGGTGTTTTCAGACGTTACAGGGCCGCTTGGCCCCGTACCGAAAACAACCCTTTCATTCCCCGCCGGGGTCACCCCATCACGCCATATCAGACGTGCCGGGGGGATCCCGGCGGGGAATCTGGGAGGGGGCGGGGCTGCGCGGCGCAACGTGCGGCCGCACGGCCCCGCCCCCTCCACGCACCCCGCCGCCCGCCCTCCAGGGAGACGGGCGGGCGGCGGGGCCACTGCGGCCGCCGCGTCGGGCCGGATGTGCCATGGCCCGGGATCCCGCCGGGGATCCCGGGCCGTGGCAACCGGCCAGATGTTACTTTTGTTTGGTCCCCGCTGGGGATCTTTTTGACCACGCTTCCCGGGACATTCCCCCGGCTAGCCCGGGAAGCGTGGTTCAAATTGACCCCATGCGGGTATTGACCGTGGCGAACATCTGGCGGCCGCCAAACAGACGTTCGAGCCACAGTGACCACAGGTGGGTATTCACCGTGGTTCACTGTGATCTCGTAACGTCTGAAAATACCCATTGTCTGAGCCATTCATCATCCATCTAATACTAAGGCCCTTTTTAAATGGGCCTCTCCCACTCATGAACACACAGAAATCTACATGTTCATGAGTGGGAGAGGCCCGTGTGAAGGACACGGCATGGGTGCGCGTGGTGAGTTGGGGTGCGTGCGTGCTCCTGCCTAACACGCATTCCCGCTCACCACTCCTCCCATCCCCATGCATGGAGCAACCGGGGGAAATTGAGGTTGCTCCGTGCATGGGGATGAGTGAGGGGTAAGTGGGGATGCGTGTATGGTCATGTGCACCCCCACCCACCCCCACCTGGTGCCACATTTTAAAAATGGCCTCAGAAATCCTAATTTAACTGCTTGCTCCTTGGAGATTAGTGAACAAATTGACCATTATTAATAGCTATAACAATATTATAGGACTTCCTTCCCCAAGAGGTACATTTGAGCACGAGTCTGAGCGTCTTCTGGAGATGGTATAAGATATTTTTTGTTTGTAAAGGCATTTGGTGAGCAGGGATAGGGGATGGGATGGGGATAGGTTTGGGATAGGGTTGTGAGGGGATGTTGGGAATGGGGAGGCAGTACTGGGTGGGTTTTGTGGGATGTGTGTGGGTTGGGGGGGGGGGTTGTAAGGTTTTGTATTTTAATGTTTAATTCTTTATATGTTTTTATATATGTTTTATATGCTTTGTGAGCCACCCTGAGTCTCTTTGAGGGAAGGGCAGGATAGAAATCCGAATGAATGAATGAATTTAATTAAATAACTCACGCTTAGAAGCAGTTTTAGACTTTATATTTTGGAGTAAGCAGGGCTGCTGGTCTTAAGCAGGGTGGGTAGGCGAATGGCCCGGTCCCTGTGATCTGAGTGGGCCCTGCAGAGAGGCCATTTCTGGTAGCCTCGGATGATGGATCTAGTGTTCCTGGGGCATCAAGACAGGCTATTTCTCAACCCCTGGGGTGGCTGCTTCCTGTGGGGCCCTACCTTCCCACACTTTTAATAAGTCATTAATCCCATAATTCCTGCTGCCAGGGTGTGTGTGTGTGTGTGTGTGTATGTATGTATGTGCCAAAGGGGAGAGAGCTTGTGTATGTACACCTATGTATATTTTGCCACCTATGTATATTTTTCCAGGCCACTTATGAAAAATACATGCTGCAGGGCCTGCATTGGCAGCTATGGCACCAATGCAGGGCCCGCAACATGCATTTTTCATAAGTGGCCTGGAAAAATATACATAGGTGGCCACCCTAGACTGTGCACGCACCGGAAATCCTGTGTGTGCACGGGTGTGTGTAAATTGATGACAGTTTTTTCTTTTTGTAAGCAAAAGCCAGAAGGCTGATTCTTAAAGAGGTTGGGGTATGAACAGATGAACAGTAGGGCTGTAGCAGCCCTGCATTTTATTTTCATCTTGGGCCCTGCATATTCTAAGGCTGGACCTAAGAGGTAGTTTGAGGATGTGGGGGATTACCTGGGGAAATGGATATAATTAAAGTGGTGGCATAGGTGACTGGTGAATAGTGGGAGCTGGGCAGGGGTTTAATAGGGTTCTGTAGGGCTTCCAAAAGTCTGGGGGGGCATGTGCCCCCTCATGCCCCCCTCACGAGTTGCCTATGAGGCGGGCACATGCCACCCACAAATTTCCACCCTTCACAGTTCCAGGATCACAGGGACACAGTTTATATGGTTCAGGGGGATCCAGCAGCCCCTACAAATTTTAGCCTAATGTTATGCCACCCTCTGTGGATACAGCATTCATACACTCACACTGAGGCTTGGCAAAATATTAGGTGGCTGTAGCCCTCGGGTTTCCCTTAGAAACATAGCTACTAATACACTGTGCTCTAAGCTAGTCTAGAAATCTTGCAATTGGTCGATAATAGAAGATCCTGTGTGAAGAGCATTTCCGCGAAATTTGCCCTTGAATTTGTGTGTCATATACCTGGAAAATACAGCCCTAAGCCAGAGACGGGGAATCTCAAACATGGGGAGAAAACTTTGGCCCACGGCTAGTTTTCATTTGGCCCCTTGATCCAGTTCCTACCCACAACCACTGAAAGATAAAACCCGGGTCAGGGAGCAGAGATGAGGGCATGCACACAAGGACAGAAGATAGATCCACAACACAGATCTGGGATCTTGGCCTTCCTTTCCTTACGCAATTTCTAGGCAGCTCTCAGAACTTGTACTAGTTTTCAAAGGCCGTTTTAGACTAGCACTGTTTCTCGTGGATTACAGAGTCTGGGAGAAACAAATTTGTGCATGGTGTGTGTGTTAGACTCCCCTCCTCCCTGATTCCGGAAGTCAGCCAGCACCATTGAAAACAGCACACTTGACGGATCTCCAGACTTATGAAATCCTGATATCGAGGTTTCATAAATCAAGATCTCAGTCCATCATGAGTAAGCTGTTTTCAACAGCATCGTCTGACTTCCAGAATCAGGGTGCGGGGGGAAGGAACGTCTAACACCCCCAGCCCCACGCAACTTTGTTTCTCCTGAACTCTGCAATCTGCGAGAAACAGCGCTTGTCTAAAAAGGCCTAAAGTGGCCCATGGGAGGTAAAAGGTTCTCTGCCCCTGCTGTATGCAATCTTGGGAATCTGGCCATTAGTCAAATTTCCGGTGTCTTAGTAGTTGCCTTCTGTTTCTCTTTGTAAATTATGCAGTAAATACAACAAAATGACAGTTTGCTGTGCAAGTCTGTTTTGTTGACTTATAGATCGAGGAACCTAAGTGCTACCAACTCTCCCATACTTTTCCTTCATGTTTCCATGGGGCATATAGCATAATAGTTATATAAAATCATAATGTTACATGTAGCATGTTAACATTATTTTTACTGCAGTTGAATCGACACTTCATGAAAACTGTGTGCAAATTTCTTTCTTTCTGCAGATGGGGTTAGGGTTGGAGGGTAAGTAACGATACTCTATTCTTCCACATATCAGATCACCTCTTATTGCTATAGCCTTTGAGGACGTGTAGCTGCAGAAGGCAGCAAAGCCAGTGGAGAAATGGGCATTACAGGCATGATTACCCAGATCATAAAAACATTTATGCATGAGCTGCTGAACACACATTCAGTTGAAAAAAAATGTAGATTCCTTGCAGTAAACAGCAGTCTTAGTGTCACAGTGATTTTTGGTGATAATCTACAGTAACCTTGGCTCCTGAGGAACTGTTCTGCAGTTGTAAATGTGGCATTGGTGCATGCACTAGATTGAATGAACGAACATCAGACTGTCAAAGATACAAGTGCCTTGTGGAAATGTAGTGCACTATGTTATGGAGTACTTTGCTTTAGGGTATTTTCAGACATTACGAGATCACAGTGAACCCCCATCAATACCCACATGGGGTCAAAGCGCCCTGAACGTCTGTTAGGTGGCCTCCAGATGTTCGCCATGGTCAATTCCCACATGGGGTCAATTTCAACCACGCTTCCGGGGCTTCCCGCCGGACAATCCAGCGTGATCAAAGAGATCCCCGACGGGAACCAACAAAAAGTTACGTCTGGCTGGTGACCACGGCCCGGAATCCCCGGCGGGATTCCAGGCCGTGGTCAAATCGGGTGGTCGCCACGGCCGCATTGGCCACGGTGCCCACCCATCTCCCCAGAGGGTGGGCGGCGGGGGAGCATGGGGGGGCGGGGCCATGCGACCGCATGTTGCACCGTGCGACCCTGCCCCCTCCCTGATTCCCCGCCGGGATCAACCAGCACATCTGTTGGACGTGCCGGAGTGATCCCGGTAGGGAATCATGTGGGTGATTCCGGGATGGGGCGAATGCCGCCCTGTCTTGTCTGAAATCACCCTGTGTCTACTGGAGGTAAATATTAAAAGAATATGTGGCTGTGATAGAACACAGAAGCATTTTTCCCCAAATCAGCAGAAGTAACAGTAATTGCACTTTATTCAGCATGGCTCAGACCTCACCTGGAGTATTGTCCAGTTCCATCTCATTTTAAGAAGGACATTGACAAACTGGAGTGAGTTCATGGGGTGGTGGCAAAAATGATCAAGTGTATGGAAAGCATTTTTATGAGGAAAGTCTGAAGGAACTGTGTATATTTTTTTTAAAAAAATATTTTAAAATTGTTTTTAATAATTGTTTTTAATAAGTTGCTCAGGGTGGCTTATAATAATTTGTAAACGTCATTGTGATCATCATCCATCACATAAAATACATCCCACCCACCACAATTTCCATCCCTCCCACACCTTCAACTGTTTTTCGATATATTTTATATGTGATTGTCTCTTTATTGTAAGCCGGTCCAAGCTGTTTTAGGAGGGGCGTGGTAGAAATTTAATAAATAAAATAAATAAATTTTTAAAAAAACCCTGTCACTTGGAGTCTTTTCCCCAACCTGGAGACCACCTAACATCAATGAGAAAATAATACATATAAAACAAACACAGGAAAACTCCCCTGGCCCCCAAGTCTCCTCTCTAAAATCCCATCCAGCAAAGAGAAGACAAAGCAAAGACATGATAGCAGCCTTCAAATATTTAGAGGGCTGAACCACCAAGAAAATGGCACGGAAGAGTTCTTCATGGCTACAGAGGGCAGGATTAAAAATAATGGGTTCAAGTTACAAGAAGGCATGGAGTAGGGTGCTCTGCCTGGCAGGGCTGTGAACAGTAGTAGAAGCTCGCTGTATTCAGTGGAAACTTACAAGCTGCAAGCCTCTAAGATAGCGAGCAGACTCAGTAGAGGCTTAGAGCTCCTGTCGAGTAGGTGCCCGGACATGCTCAGTAGCTTGAGAGGTCTCTGTGGTAAAGCCCTCATGAATGCTCAGTAGACGGTATGAACTGAGTGTACCCAAGTTGGATTTAATGGCCTTACTCAGTAGCCCAGAGGTGTCTGTAGGAGAAGGACATGGACCCTGAGGATTAAGGACTTTCGACCCTATGACCCCATAAGTGCAATAGCACTACCGGTGGCATAGACCTGGAAAAGAGGGGAGACTGGAGGTCAGGGCCAGAGACCCCACTGCTGGTGAGGCTCTGGAGATACTTTATACACTCCAAGATAGCATCCTGAATCCAGGTTGGGTAATTAGGACGAGTGTTGTGTGACAGAGGGACGTGATTTAGCTAATTCCCCAAAGTAGCTCCCAGTGCTCCAAGGCTCCAGAAGCCCCCCTGTTACAAGATGTATTTCGGTTAAATACCAGGAAAAATTTCCTAACCGTGTAAGTTGTTTGGCAATGGAACAAGCTGCCTAGGGAGTTATAGGCTCTAGGGATGGGACTCCGGGTGGAATTTTGTTGTTTCCAGTTTTGGTTCTTCTTGATTTTTGGATCTAATTTTGGTTCCAGGTTCTTTGTGCATGCACGCAATTCCTGTGGGACACAATGTGCCCACAATAGGGATCTGCACAACTTGTGTGCAGCTGCGCGCGCATGACCCGCAGCATTTGGAATCAGGCTCACTGAGAACAAACTAGAAAAAAATCAATGGAAAAAAAACAAACCACTGGAACGTCAGAACCAAAAAATGAACCACATTTTTGATTTATGGTTTTAAAACCAAAATGGCCATTTTCCGGCCATTTCGGTTCTATCCGAAACTGAAATTCCCACCCCTACTCTCCATCGCTGGAGGCTTTCAAGAAGAGGCTAGAGAGACAAAGTGGTTCGAATGGTATCTTTTACTGGACCAACTGTTGTTGGTGGAATAAGCCAGCTTTCGGGCCACACAGGGTCCTTCCTCAGGCACGTAGTGTTGCCTGTAGAAATATGTAAACTGAGCAAATGTAGGGCAGGTCTATACAAGGGGCATGGAATAAGTGGGAGTGGATAGGGCAGGGTAGCAGGTGGGGAGGGGAATAAAGAGAGAGAGGGAGAAGAGGCTAGTCAGCCATTTCTCGGAGATGTAGCTGTAGCCATCCTGCATCCAAGCAGGGGGTTGCACTAGGTGACCCATGAGGTCCCTTCCAACTCTGATTCTATGATAATCAAGTTGCACTAGAAAGTTCTGAGAAGCAGCAATAAACCAGAGATGATCTTAATATATTGTCCAGGTGCCAATGACATGATTAATTTGCGGATTACACATTTTTTGCCATCAATATGTCTGGTTTTCATTCCGATAGTTGCCATTTTGGTAAATGCAGAGAGAGCCTTGGACTTGAGCAAAAGTCTAGGGAATTCAGGGATGCATTAATTCTTCCCGAGACTGCTGAGTATCCAGACGTTAACTCTGTACCTCGTAACGTTTGGGTGCCAGGTTTCTCAACCTTAACCTTGTATTAATGCTAAATAAAACTGGGGTGAGGTTGGGGGACTGAGAGGAAATACTGTTAGA
>QEPC01015598.1:4008088-4020881 GCA_003113815.1 Sphenodon punctatus
ACTGCCGATTCCGGGTCGTGGTCAATATCCTGGGGGGTAGGCAGGCGCCGCGGCCACATTGGCCACTGCGCCCGCCTGTCTCCCGGAGGGTGGGCGGCCTCGGAAGCGTGGGGGGTGGGGCTGTGTGACTGCACGTTGCGCCATGCAGCCCCGCCCCCTCCCCGATGCCCCAGTGGAATCTGTCAGCTCGTCTGTTGACGGGCTGGTCTGATTCCGCTGGGGAATCATTTAGGTGATTCCATGATGGGGCCAATAGGGCCACCGTCATGTCTGAAATCACCCTATGATACACTCTCTCAACACTCCTCTGCTGCAGAACTGCTACTGCTCTGGATGTATACACGTTGAGGAATATTACCTCCAGAATAGTTAGCGTACTTAGTTATGATACTACTTTGTCTTCTGTGATATGTATTTAATCTTTTCCAGCACTGCTTAGTGCAGGGATGGGACTCTGGGGAAAAATTCAGATTAGTTTTTTTCCCCGGATTAATTTCTCTTAGTATTTCAGTTCTTTATTGGGTTTCTGATTTATTTTTTTTCACCGATTTTTTTGGGGGTTTCTTTTGCATTAGAAAAAAAAAATGGAAAAAAAATATAGAAAAAACCTGAATCACCTGAAATCAAATTGAGAACCGAATTTTTGGGAAAACTGAATCGGTCATTTTTGGGTCGATTTGGTTCTAGCCAAATCTGAAATTCCCATCCTTACTGCTTAGAGTACAATTGAAACTGGCATTTGTCCATTGGATCCGCCATTGCTCTGTCTTTGGAATTCTGTTTCCAAGTTCAGGCCCTTGTTTAGGTTCCTTTTCTGTGCTGCTGTCTAAAACCTGTAAGAGTATATAAAATATGATTTATTTATTAAAGTTCCTATCCTTGAGTTACTAACTTTTGCTAATGAAACACAAGGGACAAAAGGGAGGAATTAAATTTGTTTACAGCCATACCATATGGCTCCGGTGGCAATGTTTCAAAGATAAAAGCTATAAATCTTCATGCTCGAGTTCATAAAAACACCATTAACTGACCAAGTGAAGAAGAGACTTCCCCTCTGAAAACATACTCCTATAATTGCCCACGCAGGGGTTTCTTCCATCGTCTTGTGTATAATCTGTTATTGGGTTCTGGGCTGGATGCGCCGCTGGGCTGATCTAATATGGCACTCCACGCGTTCTCTGTGAATTTGCCTGGATGTTTCATCACTTAGTCATCTGATTTAAGCAGAAACCTGCATCTCTAATCTATAGCCAGGGGCAAATTAAAGCTAAAAGGGAGGGAGAATTTAGATTGGGGTAAAGATTATATGGAATGGTTTGCTCAGGCAGGTTTGGGACCAGAACTGTTTTGCTATGGCTGCCATCTGTGATGATGTGAAAGCGGACAGTGTCATAAGCGTTATATATTGTAATGACCCCTAACTTGTTACTATTCCTGCCTAAAGTCTGCCGATGCCCATTGACTGAAAAGCAGTGACAAGACAGAACCTTGTTAGATCAGCAGTCATCCAACATTACTGCTTGGGGTTTGGAGGAAAGCTGGCTTTGGATTGGCTCTACACTAAGCAAAGCTCTGTAGGTTTTATTCCCATGGAATAAGGTTCAAAGGTTCTAGCGACAGCATTATGTTTTGCATCATTTCAATTTATCTTTTCTCCTGTATCCTATTTCAAAGGGGCTTAACAGGTTGGGGTGCATGACTTACATTTACCCCCTTAGGTCCCTTTCAAATCCTCAGCCCCATAAGAAGGGAGCACGTTGATATTTCCCCATGTTTATTTTCACTTTTGAGTAGAAAAGTGAAATTCAACTAGGCAGCAATTACTTTATCGCAAAGCAAAACATCTGTCTCTGTTCTAGTCCTGCTCTGTTTATCCTTCTAAAGAAGCATTCTGATTAACATTTAATTCTTGAGATAGCAATTGGGACTGCTGATCTAATTAAGATTTTTATATAACACATCTATAGTCCTTTTCTGACAAGCCTCTGTCACCTCAGTATCAATAGTCCGCCTTTCGGAATGCAGAAGACAAGCATTTCTCATGTTCCAAGCTATCTTTTCCTGTTGAAAAGAATTTCTTCCTTTAAAAAATGGGAACAGGATACACCTTCTTTTGCTGTGGTAAGGAAAATGGAATATGGTTTTATTTTTGGCTTTGGTTAGTTTTACTGATTTATTGAAACATGTTTTTAAAATGGAGGATATGGTTATGCAGAATGCTAATGATTGGTCGTTCTTTCCTCAGGCAAGNGGAGGAAGCTTGCCTGGCCCCAAGCCTTTTAACATTCCAGCGAGCTTGTAAAACCTGGCTGTTCGCCCAGGCCTTTGGGGAGGGTGGGAGAGTGGGTTAGTGGGTTTTTATCCGCCTACCCTTCTTTCTTATTTGTTATAATTTTTTGACCTTCCCTGTTTTAATTGTTAAGATTTTTTTTGTATGATGTTTTAAAATATTTTAAATGTTTTTATGTGAAATTTGTTAGCCGGCTCGAGCTGTTTGCAGGAGGGGCGGGGTATAAATGTATTAAATAAAATAAATAAATAATAATTCTTCCTCTAATTTATTTGAATGGTCATTTCAGTGGGAAGAAAACAAGGGAGGATTTTAGAGACGATATACAGACTTCTTCAAGAAAAGGATAGGCTGTATCTTCTGCAATCTGAAGATATGGATGAGTTACTTCTTATTGCTTGATGAATGCTTAGATAGGAGTGATGTCTAAGAGAATTTGAATGGTAACATATTTACGAGCGAACTGTGATTCTATACATTAGTCAACTGTGATACAGAAGTAATGGTGTTTCTGTTTATCACAGTGTTAAATATAGTATATGTAGCATTTGTATATTGAATAAAAGCAAGAGATAGAGACAAAGTAGTTTGAATTATTTTATTGGAATTACTGTTCTTGGTGGAAATGTCCAAGCTTTTGGACCTCACAGGACCCTTCCTCAGGCATGTGGGCGTCAGAATGGAAGGTCTGAGTAAAACACAGTGCATATATATAATGTAACAGAAGAGGGGGGAGGAGAATGGCTAGGGAGCGGGGTGGTACAACAGGGAGACATGAGTGAGAGGTAAAGCAAAGTGGGTGATAAACAGGAGAAAGGGGAAGGTGAGAACAGAGGGAGATATGCAATAGAGAGGGAAAGAGCATGAAAGGAGGGTTGAGTACACTAGAATATGCAGGACCTTCCATTTCCACCAACAACCAATCAAATGTATCATTTATACTACTTTGTCTCGATCTCTTGTTTTTGATGGTGGAGAGGATTCCTGCATCTTCTAGTGTAATTCTACCCACCCTTTATGTGCTTCCCCTTTCTATTGGATATCTCCCTCTGTTCTTACCTTCCCCTCCTTCTGTTTATCACCCACTTTGCTTTACCTCTCACTCCTCGAGTCTCCCCGTTTTTCCATTCCACTTCCTATCCCTTTTCACCCCTCTCCTCTTCTGTTACATTATATATACCCACAGTGATTTGCTCAGATCTTCTATTCCGACACCTACTTGCCTGAGGAAAGAGCCTAGGAAGTCCGAAAGCTTGTACATTTCCTCCAATAAAAGATATCATTTGAACTACTTTTTCTTCATCTCTGTCACTCAGAACCAACATGGCAACCACACTCTCTCTAAATAAAAGCAACTGCGTTTAGTAAAATATGTTGGGCACAATATTGAAGCTGTTAGAGATGGAACAGCTCATGGTGCTAATTAATACATTAAGTTGTAGAATGCTGCAGAACCTCAATACCAATTTGTGCAACCCAATTAATAGGTTTTTAGTTACATTAAAAAAAAAAACTTGTTTGAAATTTGATTTTTAAACATGTAGTTTTTTGTACGGTGTTTACAACTTTATTTTTACCAGTGTTTACAACTTTATTTGTGCCACTTGTACCGTGTTTACAAACTTTATTTTTACCATTTAAATCAGATGTCGATAAAGTAATTGATAGAACTGACTGATCAACTGATTACAGATTTCGGCCTTCGTAGAGATAATAGTATTTTGACTGAACTGCAAAGATAAGAAGTATTGGAATGAAAATGAAAGAGCACATTGTAATTCCCGCCATGTATTTATACTAAGTTTGACATACTGTTTTAGAAAGGGCTACAGTAATACGGTGGCAAGAATGTGTACTGTTGAAAATATCTGTGAGTAACTATCAGAAATACTCAACAGCCAACTGCACTAGCTTGGTTAGTCCTGAATAGAATGAGAACGTTAGGTGCCTCAGACGTCAAGAGTTGATAACAACAAACACCTAAACTCTTGTGGGGAGAGGGCAGCCGTGGGAACATTTTACTTGTCTCCATTTCTGCTTTTCCTTGCCTTAAGTTGCAAGCCCCATCCATTTTTAAAAAAAACATCTTCATTCCTCTGCCTCCTCCTACTACCTTCCTTTCCTCCTCAGGAAGTCTGTGACTAGAACTGAAATGAGTATCTGGTATCCGATTGGATCATGAGCAGTATCCATTTCAATATCCGGCATGTATCCGGTTAACCACATTACCACGTTGTTGTTGATGTTTTTTAAAAACCTTCTTCCATCTGTATTGGCTCAGTAATGCAGTAATACGAGGCATTCTGGTTTGACAGTTAACCTCCATGGTAACTGGATAGTTACCGAACAACCACCAAACAATCTAGTATACCAGATATTAGCAGCAGATAGCTTTTTTGCTATCCATTTCAGCACTATCTACAACCAAGTCCAGAGCTCACGGCTCCCAGTCCTGAGTTTGCTTCAGTGGGTATTTTCAGACGTTACGAGATCACGCTCAACCACGGTGAATCCCCACATGGTGATCGTGATCCCGTAACGTCTGTTGGGGGGAACGGAAGCTCCCCCCCAGATGTTCACCCCCGTGAATCACAGGGGGCGGGAATCACATTCAACATGCAAATGGAGGTCCTGGCTGGACCATCTCCGTTTGCGTGTTGAATGTGATTCCCCCCTGTGATCAAGGGGACCGTCTCGTCTGGCCCCTGACCACAGCCCGGAATCAGCGGCGGGATTCCGGGCCGTGGTCAATGTGGGCGGGCGCTGCGGCCGCATTGGCCGCGGTGCCCGCCTGTCTCCCAAGAGGGCGGGTGGCCTAGGGAGCGGTGGGGGGGCGGGGCCGTGCGGTGACACATTATGCCGTGCGGCCCCACCCACCCACCCTGATTCCCCGCCGGGAGCGGCAAACATGTCTGTTGACCATTACGTGTTGGCCCTGGCAGGGAATCATTAGGGTGTTTCCGTGCCGGGGTGAATTGAGCCAATGTGTCACTTCTGGGATTTTTAAAAATAGTTCCAAAAAGCCATCACTTCTGATACTGATTGCCATAGAGAGGGACATTTTTGTTAGATGTTGGGAGATCAGAGTCTTGAAGTTTGGAACTGTTAATAGTCTTCTGAAAGGGGGATATTGTTAAACCTTGTATCAAAGGTTACCACAGTGTTTGAAGTTCCTCTAATTGATTCACTAATCCTTCTTGTTGATCTTGGTAAATCAATTCCGACAGTTTGAAACCTTAAGTCTGCATGATTGTCACTCTCATTGTTCAATAAAGTGACAGTGAGAAGCTTTGGTATCTCCGCAGAGATTGCAAAAATCAGAGTCTTGTTATAGCAGTATTAGATTACAGAGCTCCCTTGGCCTTAGTACCTTATGCAGTAATGAATGGACTTCCCTCCATCTTTTGGCCTGTGTGATAGCTTTCACCTGAAAAGCTTTGCAGTGCCCTTCTTTCCAGAAGAACTCATCGGCCCTTTTCACACAGACACTCTAACACTGATAAAATGTGTGTTACATTTGATTATACATGTTGCCGGGCTGCAGGTGTGCTCTGTGGGTGCCCTGCAACATGTATATTCAAATGTAACACACATTTTATCAGTGTTAGAGTGTGTATGTGAAAAGGGCCAAACTTTTAAAATTACCTTGTTTGTAAATATTTTATGGAGTCCACTGCTAAATAATTCATTCTGTATCCACTGTGAAAACTAAACAGGATTTGCTCCATCTTTGTTGTATATCAGTTTGAACTAAACAGTTTGTTATCCTTTTGGTACTTGTAATTTAAATCAGCACTAGCCATAGAACTATTGAGTCCTGCAAACTGGAGGGAAAGGGGGAGAGACCTCTTAGGCTACCCTGCCCCCACCCCCCGCCCATTCAGTACATGGCAGTAGATGTTTGGATGTTCAATTCTGGCAACAAGGTTTCCACTACTATAACTATGTCCCATTCTTGCTACAATAGCTACTTGCTCTCTGTGGATTATTTCCTTAAAATGGTGCTATCTGTTTTTCATTAAAAGTAAATGTTCTATGGAGAGTGGACAAGTATAGTTGGAACTGAGTTGTGTTGGTGGTCTTTCTTTTTTCTTTTTTTTGTGCAGGAAAGGGGTAAAGTTGGCATTTTGACCAGGCCTGTTATAGATTGGGGTGTGGGGCACATTGTGGTGACCAGATTGATTACCTACCACCATTTAAGATTGGGATGAGGGAGCCAAATCCAGACCCTTAGTTATCCCCCACCACCGCCACCACACTATTAGCTCCACCATGTCCTAGACTTGGGTGAACTGTGGGCTCTACTTCTTTTTTTTCTTTTTCCATTTTTAACCTATTTTTTCTCTCTCATAAGTTTTATCACCACCTCATCTCTGCAATGTTCATGCCCCAACGTGCCACCCTAAAAAATCATCTTCATCTAGGGCATTTGGTCTCTTCAAATATTTGTTGACAGTTATCCTGACCTATTTCCTCCAGCACTTCAATCATCGTTCAATCAACCTCATTGACAGGTTTGGGTTCTGCTGCTTCTATGAAAAAAGATTGTCAATCCTTCTAACCCCCTTAATCATGTTTGTTGCTCTTCTTCTCTGAATTCAAATAGCCTACAGTGCTTTCTTTACTTCAGCAACAAGACACAGCAGGGCTTATTTTATGGGACTGTTAATACACATCCGGGTTTTGTAGTGGTAGCTTTTAATTGGCCCTAAACCTATCCTGTCATGTCAAGTTGATATTATTGTGTGAGATTTATGGAAGAGAACTATGCAGTAAGAGTAAAGTGGGTGGGTGAAACAGTATTTTTGTTATGACAATATTGATATTAGCCTTTCCTCCCTTGCAGCTAGTACATTTAGAAGGAAATGACTGTGTTGAGAATAATGATTACACTGCATGCTATACACTTCTTTATCTCCTCTTTTCTTTGTTGTTTTAATTCTCTTGATGATCTCATTTTCTCCTCCACTCTTGCTTAAGACCTTTCTATATTACTGAGAATTTCATTTTTTGCACTTTCCTTAGCTTATCAAAACGGCTACTTCATTCCCACGCCCCCTCCCCCCCAAATAGGAGCAAATAAAATAAAATAGTATATTGAGGGTTGAAAGGAATTGGGCGAAGGGGGAAAAGCAGCTATGAAAAATAACTATATTTCCCCCTGTATACTTTCCCAAAGGTGTTCTTCAGTTTGGGAGACAAAATGAATATAGCCTGATGACAAGAAGTTGAAACTTGACACTGAAAATATGGGGCATTTTTTACCTATTGGAATAACCCATATAGAGATTTAATGGATTCTCCATCACTAAATCTTTAAATCTTTAAATCAAGACTGGATGTTTTCATACTTCATAATTTAAAGTGGTCAAGCCCATGGGCAGCATGTATGAAAACTCACAAGTTCTATTTCTTGTGTTTGAACCTTTCAATCATGTGGTAAATCTGTATTAATCTGTTGAAGAGTTATTTACCAGGGAGGGAGCCTCTTCCAGGGACTAGGAGATTTACCACATCACATAAATGTTCACATGTTACTAATACATCGGTATGACTGTATCTCTCTATTAGTATCAATAAACTCCGACTCCTACACATTCTGTTCTGTGGTGTTTTGCAGGCTTTAATGCTTGGAGATTATGAGGGGTGTTAACACAGGCTGGGAGCCCACTGGACCCTGGAGCTCCTCCATGACCCACCCCCTCAGTTGCCACACGCAGGCCCATGAGGACCGTAGCATATAGACCAGCAGTTTCCCCAGCTGTGGTCCACCTGTGCGCCTCCCCCATTCTTCCACCATTGAGTCGCAGTCGCTCCCACGACCACTTTAGACTAAAACCACAACTCTATGATGGTGAATGCAGCCCGCCCCATAGCCTCCCCACCATCACACAGGAGGAAGCCTAAGGGCAGCATGTTGCCCTATTTTGGGCTGTGTTACCCCACACAGCGTGCTCTGCCTTTCTGGGGATGATGCTGTGTGGTGCTTCCCTGGCCCGAACATTTTGTGACTGCCCTTCACATAGATGGGTAAATCCAGGACAAAATGGGCCAATGGAGGCCCTATCTTGTTTGTTAACACCTGATGTGTAAAAAATCTGTAAGTGCCATATTGTGTCATCACACCAATGGTCCATCCAACCCAGCATCCTGTCTCTGACAGTGGGCACTTTTTGTCAGTTCAGAGAAGTATATAACAGGTCACAAAAATGATCCGTTCCCTTCTATTTTCTCCCACCTCCTGAGAGTCAGTGGTTATGTCCCCAAGCGAGCTTGACTGTTTCTGTCCTCTAAGAACTTAGCCAATCCATTTTTAAAAACCAGTTACACTAGTGGCCTTTGTACCAACAAAGTGCCCAAGACAGTATACAGTGTATTGTATAAATACTGTTTATTTGGCTTAGGCCGTTAATAAAATTTTGTTTCATTTCAAGTATCTTTAGACAGGTAATCTAGCCCAATCAAATGTTGTTGGTCTTGATGCAGGAAATCAAGAGGGAGGAAACTAATGAGACCTATGGGGAAGATGTACTGTGAGGTGAAAAACAACACATACACAGAAAACGGTCAAACCTGGAAAGGAGAAAGGGTCAACAGAAACTAAGGAAGGGAGCAAGATATATAGCAAGACACTATGGAAATCCTCGGAAGCTATGGAGAGAGACAAGGTGCTAGCAGCTATAGGAATGCTAGGAAGCTATGAAAGGGAACAAGGCACTAAGCAAAAGATATGCAAGAAACTATCTATGAAAAGGGGCAATGTGCTGAGTAAAATACCAAGCAAGTCTCTATGGAAACACTGGGGAACTATGGAGGGAGATAAGACACAATGCAAAGCTAGGACTAGAGGGAAATAAGGATCAAGTCTAAAAGGGAACAGGTGCACATGTGTGTGTGTGCACGCATGCACGCACACACGCGCTCGTGCACACACACACACACAGAATGCACAGAGTAGAAGCAGCTAAAGGAGGGCAAGGGTAATAACCTGTAAGGGAAACAATATGCAATTCTCTGGTGCATGTATACTGGCCCTTTAAGAACAACTTGTGGGTCACTGAAACCCCACCCCTTAACAGAGGTATATAAGGAGGCCTAGCGTAGCTGGAGCCAGTTGGATTAGGGCAGGCAGAGACTGGCTGCTGTTCTCTTTCCCCGGGCCTTACACTCTACGCTGGCCGAGGTCCTGAAGCCAAGGTACCTGGAGATGGGGGTCAGCTAAGGAAATGAAGAAGGGAGGCTACAAGCTGCCTAACCCAAGGCCCAGGGGGAAGGGGACCCAGAGGAGTGGTCCAGGAAGCCAGGTGTACCGTATGAATAGTGTGCACTGTGTATATATATCTACATGGGTGATGGCAAGAAACTGGTGCTAACCTGCAACCTGCAACCAAAGCCCTCGATGGACTATTGCCCGTTCCTGGGAGGTACGCTAACTGACAAAAGAGTGGGGCAGCCCTGATCCTGAAAGGAACTGCACTGGATGCGAAGGTTGTCACCCACAAAGTCATCCAACAAGAGATAGTTGGGAAGCAAATGAAGGAAGGAAATGCAACTTAACACAGGAGGGAGGAAGAGAAGGCAAGCTAAACAAAGGAAAACAGTAACTAACCAACCTAGTACCAAGGAGAGTCAACCTGAGCAGTGACGAAGCCACGGGTATGGGTCAGAACACCAGCAGCAAGGAACCAGCAACAGATGCTCCATTAGCTTCCTGGGGCTCCCAGCCGGCCTTTATAAGCAGACTGGGCCAATCAGAGAGCTAGTTGGGCATGGCTATAAATAGACAAGAGAGCAAGGGAAAACAGAGAACACAAGGGAAAAATCTCAACTCAACTAGGCCAATCAGTGGTATAGGGGGGACAGAACCACCACACAGGCCAAGGGTTCAAAACTCTGCCCTGACAATCCCAACCATTGTTGGAGGTACAGAGACTTCATCAACATCGTCTGTCAGATCAACTGTGACTGGCAATTTTTGTTAATATGTACAGTATATTTGACTTGACAAAGAAATTGTCTCTGATCAATGAAATAATAAAGATAGTTAGCATACCTCCCAGGAACAGGCAATAGGCCTTGCTCTCTTACTAAGCTAGGAGTTACCACTCAGGAAAAGGATCTGGGAGTGATTGTGGATAATACACTGAAATCCTCAGCCCAGTGTGCCGCAGCATTCAAAAAAGCAAATACAATGTTAGGAATTATTCACAAGGGAATAGAGAATAAAACTGAGGATGTCCTAATGCCTCTATACAAATCAATGGTGCGACCGCACCTCGAATATTGTGTGCAGTTCTGGTCGCCCCATCTCAAAAAAGACATAGCGGAACTAGAAAAGGTACAGAGAAGGGCAGCAAAAATGATCCAGGGTATGGAACAGCCCTCGTATGAGGAGAGGCTTGATAGGTTGGGGCTCTTCAGCTTGGAAAAGAGACGGCTGAGAGGAGATATGAGAGGGTCTATAAAATCATTAGTAGTGTGGAACTTGTACACAGGGAATGGTTATTACCCTCTCAACTAGTACTAAAACTAAGGGACACTCCATGAAACTCACAGGTGGCAGAGTAAAAACAGACAAAAGAAAGTATTTTTTCACTCAGCGTACAATTAGGTTGCGGAATTTACTGCCAGGGGAGGTGGTCAAGTTCAGCAGTATAGCTGAGTTTAAAAGAGGTTTGGACAAGTTTCTGGAAGAGAGTTCCATTAGCAGCTATTAGCCAGATAGGATTGGGGAACAAAATCCTTTACTGTCAGGAGCCTGGGGATGACCCACAAGGAATGGATAGCATGGTGACCTCTGGGTGCTTCTCCCAGGCCCCCGTGTCTGGCCACTGTCGGAGACAGGATGCTGGGCTCGATGGACCATTGGTCTGACCCAGTATGGCACTTCTTATGTTCTTATGTTCTAATTATAACTTTATTTTTTATAGCTTTCCCTTCCCCATTAAATGATGGTAAGAGCAATGTACAGCCATAAAATCCAGTAATGAAACAATATAAAATATATTCCATTTAAAACAATTTTAAAGGGGAAGGTAAGGAGGGAGGACAGGGTATACTGAGAGGAAACCAGCTGTGAATGCAAATATTTCACTCTCTCCATGAACTCGAAATTACTTTGCTTTTGTGAGTTGAATTCATGCTTCTTTAATAATGTAAACGTTGTGATTTTCAGTGATTTGCACATTTCTTTTGCTTTCCTATATCATTAGAAATAAACCATGGAATGTGGGTGCATCTTGAATTCAGGGGGAAAGAAACACTCCATACAGTTATTCTGGGTGATACAGGTGTGGATTTCTAATAAATTTCATTTGATGAATCTGCGAACAAACTAAGATAAACTGCCGGCATTGATTGTATTCTTACTGACATTGATATTTTCAATGCCTCTCCAGTGTGTTTGATTTCATGAGAGAGCAATGAGAAATCTTTATGGAAGAAGAATCGCCTCCTTCTATAACAGGTTGTTTTTATTTGAAAATGTTGCCGGTGCAGTTTTTGTTTTGTTAAGGATACAGAGGAAGGTTACCAAACAGTACAATGTTTAGCAAGCGGATGGCCTTTTACACAAATGGCTTCCATAAATTATTACCGAGATCCAACTTAAAGATAAGACAAAGCCGCTGTTATCCATCACATTTTATTACCCCCCCCCCCCCATATTTTCTAGGACACTAGGAACCAATTGTTCCTTCAGCCATCTGGCTTTTATAAATATACAGCCTTGCCGTGGCCTAGAATGACGTCCCTTTGTAAAAGATCACTTTTACAAAGATATTACAAAGAGACTGCATAAATAATTTGGTTTAATGATGTATATGAGAAACATGGGCAGGAGAGAATGGAAGCCACAGCACTTTGATGGCCTCCTAAGCTACTGGCTTTAGATGGCTCTAGGGGGGCATGAGTTCATTGAGGGGCCCCGCTACCTTTTTCCTTATAATTTGAGCCTTGAAATACAGCAGACTAAACCCTCCCCAAACTAATGCATCCAAGCTGCCTGCTATAGGCCTGGCTGCTAGAAGCCTTCATAAAAAAAGTGGCCACTCACACCTTGGGGTACAGAATTGCAGGAAGGAAGTTCTTCAGGAAGCCACAAAGTAGTGACAGAAAGTGACGAGTGGGGGGCTTTCCCTCTCTGCTGGCCTAGGACCCTGATTGGCTGTGTCCCTGCATGGACCTTACCAAGGTTTCTGTGGGTATCGCTACCATAATTTATCAGCATCTCCCCAATATTAATGAATTTCTATTGGCATTATCTCTATGGCCGTTTTCAAACAAACGGCGACACCCACCACTGGGTGTTCCAGCAGGTGTGCAGGGGTGTGTGCGGTGCAAAGCGGTGGGGGGGGGATGGGTGTGCACCCATATAGGCCCTTTTTACACAGATACGCTAACACCGATAAAATGGGTGTTACATTTAATTATACATGGTACAGGGCAACACTGCAGCCCTGCAACTTGGGCCCTTTTCACACAAGATGCCTCCACCCAGTTTTG
>QEPC01015598.1:4023187-4131877 GCA_003113815.1 Sphenodon punctatus
GGGACCCCCCTATTAAGCTATCTGGCAGGCTGGGTGTGCACACTCCTTCAGGCCCCTCTGGTCAGGTGTTTGGTGAGCCAGGTGAGGACACTCCTCTGGGCCCCTCATCAGCTGTTTGGTGGGCTGGGTGAGTGTGCTCCTGGGCAGCCACTTGTGTGGTCAGTGCCTCAGCCTGCCCCAGTCGTTGGTGGGACCTCCAACAGCAGCCAGCCCAGCTGACTGCCCCATGGAGGGGGTGGATCATCTACCTTGCTCTCCATACTGGCCCCAAAGTGGGGCAGCAGGAATTGCCTGCTCTGGGCTGTGTGAGGATCGTGCCTGCACCCATAGGGCGTGGGCATTTGTATTTGCCACCTGATTCTCAATAGTGAAAAGAGAGTTTACCATTTCTGTAAAAGCTCTCTTGTTGATATCATTACTATGCAAAATACAGCCACTGCTAGTTGTCATGGTGTATATCCAGCATCAGTTTGAACAACCCCTTCCTGTAGGGGCAGATTGTGGGGGATAAAATCTCTAAAAGACTTAGCCTAAACTTTAATGAAGCTGTTGAGGATTTAACAGGACTCTTCCATCTGATTTATGTGGAATGTGGTGAATCCCCACTGATCTATAGGGAGGATGCCCTCAGTGCTGAGTTAATGTTGTTCACACCTTTCGGTCCAAAGCTTCCTGAGCTGTCCGTGTGACCAGTACAACACAATACACGTATATGTTAGAAATGCCCAAGGAATGAATAGCCATTCTTTTAGTCTTAGATGTTAGAAAGGAGCTGATTGTACTTTTAAACATAACTGATCTTTGCATGTAGACCTCACCAAACAGCAAAAACTATGGCATTGCAAGATATTTATAAGTATCCTTTGGGCTTATGGCCGCTTTTAGACAAGCAAATTTGCGCATGATTGGTGAAAAATGTGTGTGTTTTAATGCTCGTTTAAACACCTAAACCGTTTTAAATGTGCATTTGCCATGATCATGTAAAAGCCAAAACTGTTTTGAATGTGGTTTTTAAATAATGCACATTTTTTAAAACAGGTTTTGGCATCCCCTGATCATCAAAGGGGCTCAAAACTGGTTTTAAAAAATGTACATTATTTAAAAACCACATTCAAAACAGTTTAGACTTTTACACGATCATGACAAATGTGCATTTAAAACGGTTTAGGTGTTTAAACGAGCATTAAAACACATGCATTTTTCACCAATCATGCGCAAATTTGTCTCGTCTAAAAGCGGCCTATGTCTGGAATCACTAAACCTTCCATTAATCTAAGGTGGGCCATTTTACTAGCCCTCCCACCCCACACATGTAGAGCTGCTCACTCGACAGTACCTATTTCCATACAGATGGAATCTCTATAACTTGTCACCATTTCTACGATGCTGTTCAAACGATTTGCATTTGCATAACTTTAGATCACGATGACTTTTGTCCCTGTAGTCATCTTGCATTCAAGCAGGGGAGTTGGAAAAGATGCCCTCTGAAGACCCCTCCAAACTCTAAGATGGTATGATCCTAGGGATGGGGAGCCTCTTTCCTCCTGTGGGCCACTTTGAAAACTAGCTTAAGCTCTGCAGGCTGGATAGGAATTGGGGGAAGTGGTGTTTAAGTGGTGTGCTCAGGATGGGGGTGAGGAAGGAAGGAGAAAGCCAAAATGGTGAATCTATGGCCGTTTTGAAATTGGCAGGGGGCAGGGATGGGGGAGCTGGATCCATGTGCACTCGGTGGAGTGCACACATATTTCCAGTGGAAATGGCAGCTGAAGGGTGTGCACAACCATCCACCCACCGGCCACCCATGCACCCACATGGTGCAGCCTGGAATTTTCTGGGTGGAACCTTGCGGGGAGGTGGGGGTGCATGGGTCATGGGAGCGTGCACCCACTCACCACCACTTTTATATGGATGCTACCACACGTGTCCACTGGGTGGACCTGCATGTAAAAATGGCCTAGCGTCTCGTGTAAAAAGGGCCTATGCTATGGGTTCATCCACTATTTGAAATGCATGTCCCCATCTCTGCTCCCTTTCTCTGAGCCTACTCTTTCTGCATGCAGGAACTGGATTTATGTTTCAGATCTCAACTGGGAGGGGGCCAAATAAAAACTATCTGCAGGTTGGATTTGGCTCACGGGCTGACGGTTCCTTACCCCTAGCTTTAGAACAACCTTATAAAATAGATACGAGAGGTTGTAATTAGTGTGCCTATCAAGTATGTATCCACTGGTGGAATTGAACAACATATGACTAAGAGGATTTAAAGTAATGCAAAACCATAAACTATCCATAAACTATTATGGATACCTCTCATTATAAGAATGACCTCAGTATTGAACTTCTGGCCACTGGCATTAACACTCCGTCTACTGCCCAGTGTCTTTTGTAAGTTGTGAAAAGATGGCTTCGTCTGCTTTAATAGGTTCATAGTACTCTTGAGAGCCAAGAGTGTGGAGCAGACTATCAAACACATTTTTATTATCAATCCAGGCCACTGAGATTTCTTTTCCTCTTATCTATCTCATGTACCATGACAGAATCTATGATTACTAGAAGTTCTTTAGAATCCCAAGGACCTTTTTGGTGCACCCATTCTGCTCTGTTGTGAGATGTTCATTAATTTCATTTGAAATGATAGATGTCAAAATAGTATATACTCTAGGGAGACAGGTAATTGGCCTACAGTTCTTTGGATTTTTGATCTCCTGTGCATTGGCCTTCATCAACGTTACTTCTTCTGTCATAAAATCTGTTATGCTGGAGGGACAACTCATTCCCTTTGTTTTGATTTGCTTCCCCATCCTTCTGCTGAAGGGTCTTCATAAACCAGTTCAGCCAGTCAAGACAAATCAAAGCCTGATGAGGCAATCTTACAATCCACCCAGTTACATTCAGCAGAAGTCCAGGAGGGAGAGCCTTGCCATGTCCCAAATAACCGAAGTCAGTACAATATTGACCATTTTCACACAGACACTAATGCTGATAAAATGGGTGTTACATTTTATTATACATGTCCTAGGACTGCAGGTGTGCTCAATGGCTGCCCTGCAACATGTATAATAAAACGTAACACCCATTTTATCAGTGTTAAAGTGTCTGTGACTCTTTTTACATGGACGGTTCCCCCCCCCTCCCGCTCGGTGTTCAGGTGGGTTTGTGGAGGGAAGGCGTCCATGTAAATGGTCAGTGGCGGGTGGGGGGATGGATGTCCTCTTGGTGTTCGTCCATGTGAACACTGAGTGAGATGGGTGGCTGTGTGGTCGCACTCCCATGCAGCATTTGTATATATATATATATACATATACAGAAAGAGAGAGAGAGAGAGAGAGATTGAGATTTAATGGTACATGAAAATCTGCAGTTTGCAGCCAGCTAGAATAGGTTTGCATGTTCCTTATACTTTTGTAGTTAATGTACTTGAATTGGGGGCTTTTACACCCTCAGCCAGAATTGGTTCCCTATTTAAGGAATCCTTCAACAGTTAGGAAGAAAATATCTTGACATTATCACTCAAAATTTTTACTTCATGTGTATGCCTATCTTTTTAAAAATACTTCTTAATACGCACTTTTAAAAATGCCTTTTTCTGTCACCATCGGTATGAATAATTTACAATAAATTAATGAAAACACCATTATTATGATTGATTTCCATGCTTAGGTTCTGAAATATTAACAAAGAAAGGCCAATTAAGTTTAGTATGCAATGACGGAGCTACACTAGCTATTAAAGCACTATAAATGTTCTCCGTCTCCTGTGCATCATTTTGATGGGCTGTTCCGTAAAATAGATTGTTTTGTTACTTGAACAAATAATAAAGGTGGTGGAAACAAACAATAAAAACAAATGCTCAGTAAAGCGTTTGCTTGTTAAAATCGATAATTTTAATGGATGTATGTCAGTTTTGATTATTCTGATGATAATGTTTAGATGACTACTTAAAGAATGTTTTCTTCTGATCCTAACTGTTTGACTATTTTTATTGACAACCTCAGCTACTCAAGCATGCATTTTTTTGTATTAAAATAGTTACAAATGGCATAAATCTTCCAACATAGCAGTCAGTATGAAGTTTTAATACTTTTATGATGGTACCTGATTGAACTGGATTATTTGTCCTTCAGGTGTGTGGGAAGGTGGGCCGGCTTCCCGAACTCATAGCAGCAGAGGCCAGCTCAAAAATCCAGAACCTCAGGCAAATTTCAGTGATTCTTTCTTCATTTATCAAATCATTAGTGCAATACAGTCCAAACTTTTTTTTAGGTCTTTTTATGTCCTTAGCCTTCTGGTCAAGCCATCACCTTGGAAACCACTCAACAACCAGCTACCTCAGCCTGAAGTCTGCTGTCTGTGAGAGATGGGTACTAACTTCCAGAGCCTTCCCACTTTTAGGTTCTTATCATTCTAGAGGGGTGGAGCCAAGACACAGGCCACTGCTCCTTAAAGGGCCCAGCCCATCACAGGTCTCTTCTTTTTAAGCTCTGTCTCAGAAAAGCTTTGAAGCACATGCTTGAAGACCAAGCATATGTATATGACCCGTTGATTTCAAAAGGGACCTGAACATACACTAAAACATAGGTATAGCAGGGAGCAGTCCTGCGGGGTTGCTGCCCCTTTAAGAAAGGGGCTGTGTGGGCCAACCAGAGGGCTGAGCACGCACAGGGGTGTAGCAGAGCCAGCCCCATAACTGGGGATCAGCCTGTGTGGCAAACAGGTTGAGCGACCCTGTGACAGAGAGTGGTAGGATACTGGCCCTTTCAGGCTGAGGAAAGGAAGCTTGGCCACGCCCACTCTGCCTGTACATAAGGAGGCAAGGAAGAAAGGAGAGCAGTCTCTGCCTGGGAGTTGAAGGAGCAACATCTTCCTGACAAAGCCTTCCCACTCTGCTCTCCAAGGTGCTGAAGGCTGGAGAACCAGAGGGACCGAGTCAAGTGGGAGAGGCTGTGCCCAAGAGGGATCCTCTTGCCTGGGGAAGGCACGGCCAGAGCCTGGGGCTTTGAGACCTGGCTAGATGGACAAGGAGGGGTGGATATTGTGGTGCTCCTGAGCTTGTAAGAGACTTACCTGGGCCTGCAGGGTGGAGGCAACTGAACTGGCAGCCCCAGGGATTGGAGTCTAATAAAGACTGTGAACTGGATACCCTCTGGACTGTGTGTTGGGTCCTATAGGAGGGTGCCCCCTTCCTCAGAGGGAGCTTCAGCCAAGGCTCGGGCTGAATAGGCGTGGCAGTGGGGTGAGCTAATTCCCTTGAGTGACACCCCAGTGCCCCCGTGTGCCCCTGGGAAGACCCCCTGCTACAGTTGGGTTTTAGTCCTCTGCCATTAAAATCAGTGGGAGTTTTGACCTTGCCTTTAACAGGGGAGGAGTCCTCCCTTTGTCTTGTGCTGAGCCACGCTCCCTGGATAGCATCAGTCTCACCAGTGCCTGCCTAAATAGTCTCTCTTGAAACAGGGGCCACTACAGACTATTTCATGAGGAAGTTACGGACACAATCCTCCACCATTTAAGTCAAAAGGAGCGGAACCATTTAGGTCAAAGGGATGAATGATTGTACCCTAAGAGTGGGAAACTTCAAACTAGTGGGATTAGTATCATTACAGAGAAGAAATGTTCCTGGCTCTACTCAAGAGCTAATTGTGGGCCCTCGCTCTAATGGCTTCCTGTGCTCAGGAATCACCCACTCTCTTAAGTCAGCAAGTGATCGGGGCCTATGTTTTGGCTGGCTTCTCAGTGTGGAACTTGCTCTCCAGTCCCTCCCTGTATCCATCTTAGTTCCTCCCTTCTCACCTTTAAAAAGCACCTGACGCCTCACTTATTCCCCGAGTGCTTTTAGGATCCGCTGCTGGATCCCATACATGTGTTTTCCCCTCCCTCTTTACCTTCCCCTTTAAAATTGTGTTGTTTTTTTTAAATGGGTTATGTTCAAATTGATTTTACACTGTTTTAACATTTATTTTATGTTGTGAAGCACCCCAAGTGCCATTTGCGGGGGTGTTATAGAAGTAAAATTATTATTCTTGAAGATGTCCTGGACCTACAGGATTACAGCTCTTGGTTCTTGGCGCTCTTGTACAAAGCAATGCAGTCCAACCTGTCTTGTGCAAGGAATCGGAGGCCGTTTTCACAAGTACTCCACCCACCCACTCTTACCCGTGGGTGGGTGGGTGCCTGTGCAAACACCATGGCGGGTGCAGGGGGGATGGGTGGGCACCCGTGGAAATGCCATGGGTGAGGGGGCATGCACGCTCCACCCACCTCCTCCCACCACCCATGCATGGAGCAATGGGCACCAATGCCCAATGCACAGTGTGTGGAGATAGGTGGGGGTCCATGGGAATGCACTCCCATGCACTGCCCACCCACCGCACCACCTGCCCACCACCCACGCACACACCCCCCATTAGAAAAGGGCCTGAGTTCCAGCAGTGATTTGCAACTAGAATACAGTTGGATGACATCTTTCGAAAAGCAGATTTGCAGGGATATCAGAATTTGGTTCTTTTCTGCAGCACTTTTCATTTGACATTTCTATGTCCTTTAGTGAATCAGATGTCGGCTTCAAACTTACTGCTATTATGAGAATTGTATGGATTCAAGCTGCTACCAAGTAACATCAGAAGTAGAGGAACTTTTGATGGCTATGAAGTAGCAATCTTTTTGGAGTTACTGTTCCCTTTGGCATCTGGCAGATCCAGATGGAGAATCATTTTCTCCCTAGATACAAATTTATCCTTGTTGGCGCATATGGAATTATTATTATTATTATTATTATTAAAATTGCAAAGTATGTTTTCCCCCCTTTTGTACTTTTAAAATTCAAGTATAAACCCTTGACAAAGACATTAAAAGAGACATTATTTAGCTTTATATGTCAGTGACATTATACTTTGGACAAAGAAAGGCCTTGAGGCTTTCTCCAGGCACTTTCCATCACTGGCCCTTTTCAAATGGAGGTGAGTGGGGGAATGGGTTCCTACGGGCGCACACCCACGTCCAGCCATGGAGCAACCAGCATTGGAGTCAGTCTATTGCTCCATGCATGGTTGATGGGTGGAGGTGGGTAGAGCGCACACGCACCCCCACCCACTGCCGGCGGTGTTCCCACGGGCACCCACCCGCCAGCAACCCGTGGCATTCCTATGGATGCCCACCCCCTCCCCCCCTCCGCCTGCACAAATGTACAGTGCGGGGTGGGGCAGCTGAATGAAAAGGCCCTCTGTTGCAGCTGCAGTACATGCAATCAGTGGTCGAAAGCATAACCCACTAGTCAGCTACAGAGTATGGACTTTTCACTTAACCTGTAAGGATGATTGCTTTTAGCGTTTCAGCCAGGTCTCCTTCGAGATGGGTCTTGGAGTGCTCTGAGCCACAATCCCTTGTCCAGAATCTCCCTTTTAGATTTCCCTTTGCATTACTCTGTATGAGTCTTTAGAATGACCTGGCCCTAAGCTGAGTGTTTAGTTCGTTAAGGCGATGCCTGCCAGATACGAACTGTGCTTGATGATATATTCTTTGAGTGGCTAAATTATAAACTTACTTTCTTCCATGTGAAAAAAATAATTTCCCTTGGCAGATTTGCAAAGTGTTTATAAGGAAACCATGACCATTCTGGGGAAATCAGGGAGTAGGTTACTCCCCACCCCCTTCCTTTCCTGCCAGTTCAGTTGGGCTACTCCAGAACAATTAGAATTGCAGTCTAAGTAGCAAAGAAGGAAAGTTCTGCTGAACACAAAGTGTGTGTGTGTGTGTGGGTTGGTGTGTGTTGTATATGGCATTGAATGAGATGTCAAAACTGTGAGAAAACAGTTCCACTAATTAGGAAAATTAGGACAATTTAAAATAAATACGATCTATAGAAGAGTGAAACTCTGAAGGGTCTCACCAGTTCTGAAGATGGGTTGGTGTAAGAACTGTCAAAGATAGTGAGAGTGTAATGTAGACAAGCCGTCGACACCATATCATGCTCCAGTGTGAGATCTATAAGAATCATGACAACAGCAGATAGCCAAGAAGAAATTGGATATTCTTGGAGAGAACGTACATATTAGTTCTCAATAGGGCTGAAACGAGATCTTGAAAAAATGGAAAATCTCATCGAAATCTCGGTTCTCAGTCCATCTTGGATGAATAGAGAACCGAGACTGTTTTGTCAAGTTCTTGGCAAGATTTTCTGGAAAAAATAAATAAATATATATATATATAAAAAATTGTGTATGTGTGAAATGGCCACTGGACTGTTTTGCATGCACACAGTCCACTGCCCTTAATGAAAATGGTAGTGACGCTATTTCCACCAATTTGATTATGGGCTGCGGCCATTTTTTCATGAACAAAATAGACTGGAAGTCCATTTGTGCACATGCACGTTATTTATTATTTATATTTTCTCACGTGAAAACTCATTTCTGGTTCTTGAAATCACAAGGTTTCTAGCAAGATTTTTTTTTTCTCATTCAGATGCTTCTCAGTCATGCTGGCTGCAATCCCAAATCCACAAAAAAGATGGAGAACCCCCACAAAAGACAGCAACCAAAATGTGAAACTCACAAGGGGCTAACCTAGCTAGGAAAACTATTCTAAATCATCCAGTGTGAGAATGGTACAATAGTATATAATACAACTCTCTGGTCATAAAGAACAAGAGATTTCAAATTTATTTCCAGCATAAAATTAGCTAAAGGCATATAGTACACAATAAACAATAATGTAAAGAAAAACCGTAAAACAAACATGGTACAGTATATCCACTATATGCCTTTAGCCAATTTTATGGTGGTAATAAATTTGAGATATCTTGTTCTTTATGACCAGAGAGTTGTATTATATACTATTGTAGTGTACCATTCTCATACTGCATGATTTAGAATAGTTTTCCTAGTTAGGTTAGCTCCTTGTGTGTTTCACATTTTGGTTGTTGCAATCCCAAACCCTGCAGGCACAGCCGACACAGTTTGCTGCGTGCTCCAGTCCGCGGGGCTTGGGATCAGCCCTGACATCCGTAAGAGTATATATATTTAGCTAGATCCAAACAGTTAAATGCTTCATAAAAATTAGACATGCATAACAAATGTGAGCATTATTCTCTTAAGTCTTGGTGTTTTCTGTACTTTCCTACACATTTCATTTTCTGTAATGTAGACTTTAAAGTGTGTGGCGCCATTTTGTGGTATTTCTTCTCTGCGCTGAATAATAGAGGTGACCAAGCTCTAAAATTACACACAACTGGTATTTCTTTTTTGATTTGAGGCTAAGTTATTCCATGATAATATTGATTGAGTTTTAGTTTTGGTGCATAAATCTAATGGACACTTGAATTTCTCAATAAGGTTGTGAGTGAATGAGAGATATAACTATTGTCCAAGGTGCAGGTAGGCATTCATGCAGAAGGAGAGTTTTGAGATGATTTTATGGTGTATATATTGTTGAATTTGCGCAAAAAATATTCTGTGAAAGCAGTCACTATTCCTGTTTGTCTCCTGTCAAGTGGAGTAATTCACAACCATAAAAATAATAAAGGGTGATAGGTCAAATTATAGCCCCATGTCAGGTGGTGAGGTGATCGTTGATCAGAGGACCTCTGGCCTTGGTTTGATGCCGATGAATATGAGGTCGGTTGCCAATAAGTGGAGTGGGGTAGGGGTTTCCCCACATATTGTATTTTAAAATTGTTTTAAAAAAATTATATTGTTTTATTGAGTGTTGTTCACCGCCCCGGGCTACCCTGTGGGCAGGAGGGGCAGGATATAAATTTTAAATAAATAAATAAATAAATGAAAATAAAAAAACTACGGTCCGGGAGGTGATCCTGGACCAGGCGGCCGACTTTGCATGTTTTACGGAGACCTGACTGGACACTGAGTCGGGGCCTATATTGTCTGACCTTGTTCCAGCCAGGTACTCTGTTCAGCATCAGCCGTGGCTGGAGGGACAGGGGGAGGGAGGGGGTTGTGTAGCCATTAATTTTAGGAGACTTGGTCTGTGAGATTTCCAGTGCAACTTATTCATGGGAATAGAGGGCCTCCATCTGGTGTTGGATTTGGCAGGAGACAGAGTGGAGATACTGCTGATATACCGGTCACCCACCTGTACAGTAGCTTCCCTGCCCGCTCTGACTGAATTGGTGTTGGAGGTGGTCTTGCGGTCCCCCAGGGTGATAGTCCTGGGAGACTTCAATATTCATGCTGATGCCAGTTTTGGAGGGGCAAAACGTGAGTTCATGGCTGCCATGACAACCATGGGCCTGTCTCAGAGAGTGGTGGGTCCTCCACGCATGTTGGAGGACATACCTCAAGACCCACCTCTTCGGCTCTGCCCTCCCCGACTCCTCACTCCCCTCACCTAACTCCTGCTGATACCCACCATTCAGTACAATCTGTTACCTAAGGTCTGTGTACTCATATCCTCATCATATGGACCAACCAGCCATTATTCTCGATGTAACTAAGCCATCGCGTGCACCTGGGACCTCGCTCCTCGTGAATGTTACACTCCTTGTCTCTCCTTCTGTTCCCCTTCCTTTGTCTCCCCCTGCACCCCTGTCTCTCAGATTGTAAGCCCTAGGACTTATTAGTTTACTCCACACCAGTCATGATTTTGCAAACCTCGATTGTATCCCACTACGGCCATCTCTTTTCTAAGCTGATGGCCCGGTTCACTGAAACTGGACAATCCTGACTGTATTTATATAAGGCATGTCCACTATAATTTTGCATCATCTTTTTTTGTTTTTTGTTTTTAAAGGCTGCTTTAGTTTTGTCCCCACAGTATGTTCCAATCTGTCACTGCAGCTGTCAGTGTTCTGTCTTATCTCCCAGGCACTGAAACAGGCCAGCTGGAAGCAGTGCCTCCAGTAAGGCAAGAAGGGGAAAAGAACTGCTTCCCAAATAATGTGTTCAGCTGCATCAGGACCAGACAGTATGTTGGCGCAGGCATGGAAGGTTGTAGAATCAAAGATTGTAGAATCAAAGATGTACATAGAGGACGGTCAGAGACTGGAGAGGGCGGGGTGGCGGAAGGGAATTGGTGGGACTAGTTTGAACCTGAAGCTAAATACGCACATAACTCTCTGCATCTCATTCAGTTTTCTCACTTGCACCCCTCCTAAGTAACAGTGGTGCTGAAAACAGTTCATGATGTCAGTGCTAAAAAGGTTTTGCCACCATAAACTAGGTTGCAACTATGGTGGTGGTTTTTTTGGGAGGGGGGTTGTAAAGGACTCTTCCATTTTAATCTATTTCTTTGTTTTATTTTATTAATAATAATAATAAAAATCACTGCAATATGTTTTTTTCATTTTTAATAAAGTAAAACAAGAAACAAACAAGCAAATATGAATGAAATCAAAGGAATGCCATTTACTTATTCGTCTTCGTTACCTTAGTCATGAAAAGACTGGGACTCCATTTGTTCTCAAAATTAATTAAAACGATACAAATTGCACAGCCCTAGTTGCAACTAGAGCTGAAATGGATACCCACAAAAAAACAGGTATACCTGTCGAATTCACTGTATCCGATTTGACTCAAAAGAATTTGGGTATTTTTCAGTACCCAAATACTAGTGTCTGGTTGGGTCCCCCAAATACTGACATACTGGAATATCACGTTTTCATCCCAATAGTTTTACTTCTGATCCTGGATTTGGGGAAAAAGTTTTGGGCATTTTTCAGGGTTTGGCTTAATTTGGGGTACTTGAAAACCAGAAAACTGAAACTTCATTTTTTAGGTACTTGGACAGAATTTGGGTACTGATTCAAATGCCTGAAATGGTACATGGAAATGTCAGCATTACCCACAGGTACCAAATCAGATGCCCATTTCAGCGCTTTAGTTGCAACCATTCCCCCCACCCCACCCCCCCATCTCCCTAGTAAGCTGTGATTTTGGTTCCACACATCCCCACTCACCACCCACGCATCCCCACTCACTGAGCAACTGGCGAAAACGGAAGTTACTCCATGAGTGGGGATGGGGGGGGCGCTTGTATATATGGACACCCACGTGCCGCCCTGCTGTGGTGTGCACACCCTCCCTATAAAAACGGCCTGTGAGAAACAAACATACATTTTTTAAAAATCACTGCACGTGCAGACATGGTCGGTGCCCTTAACAAAAATGGTGGCAATAGCATCACTGCCATTTTGGTTAAGTGCAGCGGATTACACATGTGCAAAATGGCCACTGCCCTTAACCAAAATGGTGACGACACTATTGCTGTCCCTTTGGTTAAGGCAAATGGCAGCCATTTGTGTATGCACAAAATGGCCCGGTAGCTATATTTCACATGCACAGTGTTTTGGTTTGGTTTGTTTTTTCTCTCGCAGAGAACTTGGCAACTCAATCCTGCTTCTCACTGAGAACCAGGATTTTGATGAGACTGCTTGGTTTTGCGAACTCTCGTTTCAACCCTAGTTAAAACCTTTTCTCCAAACTAATAAAGACAAAGAAAAGACTCTCAGAGAAGGAAAAGGAAACAGAAAATGCTCCACTGCAATCAGGAGTGTAGGTAGCTGTCAGTTTATATCAAGTCAGAGATGGTCCTGAGTCACTCTTGGGCAGATAGGAAGAATTCCATCCATGGATATAAATTTGGAGTAGAAAGCGAGACGCTGATGGTAGGGGTTGGTTTGACGTACAAACGTCTGCCCCTCTAACAGTTTTACTGGAGAGATAGAAAAGCACATCAGGCCCCCTGCTGAATTGGTACACTGTCAAAAACTGCTCACATTTGATTTGTGAATTTGAAATGCCTTTATGGCTTTGGCTGTATTTGGAACGGAAACAAGTACCCTCCAAAATGGGTATAGCTTTTGTATACGCACAGCCCAATTTGTGGGTTGTGTAATAGGCACTAAAGTTGTATATGATCTGATGAGTCACCTGCTTTGGATTTAATACTGGTGTGTGTACGGGTGCTGAGCACTAGGCCAGTTGTTGGGGGGGGGGGGCTTGGGTAAGCAGAGGGCAGCATGGAACCTAGGGGCCTTTAATCTCCAGACTACAAGCTGGAAATGGACGTCAGGCCGTTCCCCTCTGTCTCATCCAGACCTTCTCCAAGATCTGAACAGTTTTTGGAGGGAACTCTGAGCCTTAAAGCAACAGGCTCCCCTTTCCCCCCCATCTCCTGGCTGCCAGTAGGGGGCTGCCTATAGCACTTTAGGATGTTGTGTCCAGTAACCCCAGTTACACTTGCTCGCTATTGAAGCACCCCTGCTGACCTGACAATTGTAGTTAAAGAAAAATAACTTGGAAGAATGTAGCCCCATGCTAACTGGTATTGGGGGGAAAGGGCATGGAGGGTAGGGTTTCCACCAAGTATATCTCTCTGATTGTAAGCCCTAGGGTAGGGACTGTGTCTATTCCATTACTTTGTAAAGCGCCAGGTACATTGCTGATGCTATATAAATGCTTGCTAATTAATAATAATAAAATAATAATAATAATAATAATATATTTTTCCAGACCACTTATGAAAAATCCATGTTGCAGGGTCTGCATTGGCACCTATGGCACCAAAGCAGGCCCTGCAACATGGATTTTTCATAAGTGACCTGGAAAAATATACATAGGTGTCAACCCTACACAGGTGCATCTGGCCTTGGAACTAGGGTGGGCATGGAGGAAGGCTGTGGCATGGGGGTCATGTTGAGCATTGGAATGAGGGGGGTGAGGTACCAGAGCCTGGGGGCACTGGGTTATGGGGCTGTAGCAGGGTGAGCTGGCCCTGAAAAGGTTAACAAGCACAGCTTCCCTGCTCCTGGCCAGATAAACCTCCCCAGCTGTAGTGAGTGGATGGAGATGATGGTGGTCAGCTGAGCCTGGGGAAGTCAGGTGACCACTGGGGAGTATAAAAAGGCCCAGCTCATACTATGAGGGGTTGACAGGGAAGAAGGTGACTGGGGGAAGTAAAGGGCTAGCTGTCAGATCAGGTGAGGGCCTGGGACAAGGAATGCAGGAAGCTTTATATTTAGAGTTTTGTTCATGTGTATGATTTTCAAAGCTAGAGTCCACTGCCAAGGAGAGCCCTTGAAGGAGCTGTGCAGTAATGAGGGGCATTGTGGAGAAGACTAAACAAACTGTGTAGATCTTATGAGAACTGCATGTGCTAGTACTGCATGGGGGGTGGAACTGAGGCACAAACTCCCAGGCAGAGAGCGAGCTAGGGAAATCTATCACAGGAAGACAATCCATGGGGGAAGCAAGGTTTGGGGAGTACAGCAGCAGGATGAGTCTGAGAGGGACCAACCAAGAGAAAAGCTTAGGGTGATCATAGCCTGCAGTTGAGAACCAAGCCTGAGTCTGCATTCACTCAATGCTGCCCCAAGAAGCCTGGCGCTGGATTATGTGCAGGCAGTGTTCCTTCCTCAGGGACTGGGACTAGTCTCTGACCGACGCAGCAGCAGCTCCTGGCTCACTGGGGAATGTACAGGCAGCTCTGGCAGAGATAGAATGGAACGTTTTGTTGTCCCAATGGGGTTGGCTCTACCAGGCGCTCCTGAAAGCAAGGTTCTGGTTCAGTGGCCCCACTTGTAGATACGTTCCTTTGGAATTTAACATAATCTAATCCACAAACCCAGTGAAATTAATCCAAAGGTTGCAGTACAGCTAAATGGTAAGAATGAAAGTGGGTTTTCTGACAGCAAAAAAGTGTTACTTCTCATCCCACCATGGTCTAAAAATATTAAGCATAATGTTTATGAAAGAAGTGGAGCTTTGTCACATTACAAGTCTATCTTTTTCCTTCTTATGCAACAAATGTTCTCAAAAGGCATACATATTTGCAGCCACTTCTATATTCCTGAATATATCCACTTTTTAAAAAAGAATGTACTTTCACCACCAGTGAATTTTCAAAAGAAAAATGCCAGAATAAATATTCAAAAAAATAACCGCTTTTCAGCTTGCCAAAATGTGATTAACCAGACATGTGAAATGTCACCACCTTGTGCTGTGCAGAACGATCTTTTGTGGAAACCTTTCTGATGTTTGGTGTTTGAGGCAGATGTGTCTTTGTGGTTGAAGGTATACTCAAGAAAAACTCAGTGTAATGTATTCGATGAGCCTTTGAAGAAGGGCAGGCTAGAAATTTAAATAAATTTGTGGGAAGCAAGCTAAACCAGATGTCATGTGACAGGTAAAATGCTGTAAATATTTGCTATGTTTGAAGTGCTAAAACATGTATATCCCCACAATTCCTCCAGAAATGGGGATTTTCACAAACTATATATTGAATAGCATTGGGTACATTTAATAGAAGTTGTGACATCCCTGTGAATATATGATAGTTTAATTATGTCACAAGCTGGCATGGTGATGAACATCGAAACTGGCAATGAAATGTGTGATGCACAAGGCACGCACTATTGTTTATTATTATTATTTTATTTATTATTATAAGCATTTATACAGTGCCAGCGATGTACCTGGTGCTTTACAAAGAATAAGATATACACGGTCCCTGCCCGAGAGCTTATTGTTGTGAGCTTGTTGAGAGTGGAGGGTGTTGGCTCTGAATTAATGTCAATGTGAATCCCGCATCTTAAAATGTATTTCTCCCTCTTGTTTTCAGGCCAGCCCTGCTCCAATAATTGTCAACACAGATACCTTGGACACTATTCCCTATGTAAGTTTTTCAATATTAATTTGTGCTTTGTATCTGATGGTATAATTTGTCTCATTTTGCTTGGTAATTTTCTCTTCATGGCAGTGTCCTGTTGCTCAAGTTCATGCGGATATATTCACAAAATAGATTTTAAAACAGATTTGTTTTTTTGTTTTTTTGTTAAAACTCTGGTGGTATGCTTAGTTCTTTCCCCCAAGATGTAAAATATTATTATTATTATTATTTATTTAGTTGAGTGGGTAGTAGTATTGATAATTATAATGATAGTGATAATTATGAAAGTGATGGATAAAATATAGCACATGTTGTGGGAAATAATAACCAACCTACAGATCTATTCTGAAAAATTGTGTGTGCTCGTATTAACCACACAAAACCAACTGTCTCTGAATATACTGAGAAGTCATTGAGACACAATGAGGGCAGTTCTAGGCCTTTTAAGGACTGCCTGTACATCATCTGGGCTGCACCCCCATGAGTGGCTATAAGAACACTTAGCTTTAGGTGTTCTGGCAGTTGGTGCGTGACTCTTCCAGACAGCAGAGCTGGGCATATGCATGGAGCTCTCCAACGTGCTGCCCAGACCCAAGACTGAGCGTCAGATGTTATACCGTAAATGACATATGTTGTCATACCATGTAAATAAATGAGCTAAGGAGAGCTAATAGACACTGCAGTTTTGGCGTCTGCTCCTGCTAGGCAAGTGAGATTGAATGATAATTACTTGCTAAAAGGCCACCTAATCACAGTTCTTGGCTAAGACAGGATTTGAATGCTGGATTCCAAGGTCCAAGTCAGACACCTTATCCACTAGGCTATGCTGGCTCTTCTGCTTTATTATCTCAGTTGTGAAGATAAGCAATTGTCCTTCTGTTTTTCAATGTGTGATGCTTGGAAACTGTCACTATATATCAAGTGCCTGACTGCTGGGTCGTGCTGGGTCATTTTAGGGACGGACTGATTGCTGTGCCTGGGGTCAGGAAGGAATCCATCCCCCTATCAGACTGCCAGTTGACTTTAAGGATTTTTTTTTGTCTTCCCTTGAAGCATGGGTGTGACTTTTGCATTTAAGACATCTGGATATTATTATTTTTTTAATATTCCCTATTATTTCAGGCATTGGTGTGCTCTGGTCACTTCCAATCTCTGTGCGTGGCAGATTTTTATTAAAAGGCTTTCTTTCTTGATGGTGGATTTTTCTGTGCAGGCAGTTGTGAGTTCTGGTGAATCCTGCATTGGTTAGAGGACCCCTTGGATCCTTTAGAGCAATCTGACTCTATGGCCCTCCCCTTTCATTACACCAATGTGCCTGCTATATTTTCTGTTCTACTGTCCTATTAAAAAGTTTTACTAGTAGGAATAATACTTTAGTGCAATAGAAGCTCTATTCTTTAATGCAATAGAAGCTCTAAATGCTCCGTATTTTTTGCTTAGGGTTATTCTCTTCTGATGTAAGTGCGTGTTATTAACCAGGGACCCATGTTCACTGCATTTTCCCCATTGGTTCCTGGTTATAAACAGAGTCCTGCGTTGACTACATTTCCCCCACTGATATCAAGAGGGAAGCTGCAGTGAATACAGGTCCCTGGTTATAAGCAAATGTCAATAATATACCCAAAGTGTCCAGAGCTGATTAAATCATTGGGTAAAAACAGATATGACAATAACACACTGTGGCCTGCTTTGTCCCGGTCCTCACCTGCACAATTCCAACCCAGGATTGCCCCAGGCCATGTCAGCAGCTAGCTCGGGGTGTGACCTCAAAAAATTTGAGGTCACAGCCTGGACTAAGGCCTGCCCACAGTGGACTACCATGTTTGTTTCTGAGCAGGCATGCTATCCCAGGTTGGGGCTGCTGGTTGGCTGCCTGGCATGGTGCTATTATTATTATTATTAGCATTTATATAGCGCCATCAATGTACCTGGCACATTACAAAGAATAAGATAGACAAGGCGTAGAGGGTGGGGGCAAGGTGGACGAGGGCAGGGAGGGAGTTCTAGGTGTGTGGGGCAGCAAAGGAGAAGGGATGAAGGCAGTTGGGGGAACAGGGGAGCCGTGGGAGGGTGAGGGAGGGGATGGAAAAGGAGCAGAGTGCTTGAACAGGGGTTCGGAAGGAGATCAGGGCAGAGAGGTATGGGGGGAGTGAGGTTGTGAAGGGCTTTGTAGGTGAAGATGAGGAACTTGTGCAGAATACGCTCGGGAAGAGGGAGCCAGTGGAGAGAGGAGAGGAGAGGCTGCACATGATCAAAGCGATGGGCTAGGTGGATGGTTCTGGCAGCTGAGTTTTGAACAGAGATAAGGGAAGAAAGGTGGGAGCGGGGAAGGCCAACGAGGAGGAGGTTCAATATATAGTTTGTGAAAATCCCCATTTCTGAAGGAATTGTGGGGATATACATATACCTTCTTCTTGCTGACCTCCTCCTCGCTGGCCTCCTAATCGAGGCGTGAGATGACTAGGGCGTGGATGAGAGTTTTGGCAGAGGAGACAGACAGAAAACGGTGGATCTTGGCAATGCTGTAGGGGGAGAAGCGGCAGGATTTGGCAACAGAGTCAATGTAGGGTTTGAGGTAAGGTGCGAGTCGAAGATGAAGCCCAAGCTGCGAGCATGGGGGACAGGGAGGATGGAGACTCTGTCAATGGCAATTGACAGGGAAGAGGGAAGGAAGGATTGGGAGGGAAGATAAGGAGTTCAGTTTTCGCCAAGTTCAGTTTGAGTTGGCGTTGGGACATCCAGGCGGAGATATCAGAGAGTCAGTTGGTGAGATAAGCTTGAACAGAGGGGGAGAGGGAAGGAGTGGAGAGACAGAGTTGAGTGTCAGTGTATAGGTGGTATTGGAAACAGTGGGAGGCAATGAGTTTGCCTAGGGATTAGGTGTAGATAGAGCAGAGAAGAGGGCCAAGGACGGAGCCTAGGCCAGTTGGCCTCATGTTTGGGATTCTTCCTGCCCTCCCTGGGATAACACCCCAGCCGTGGGCACATTTGTTCAGCACCCCGGCCTGGAACGTGTCCGCCACAGTTTTCCTTCCTGGGTTGGGCTGTCGTGGTACCTCCATCGCATGTGTTTCTACCCATTTTCAACATGGCACCTTTGAAGTGACAATACAAGGGCTGCACCAAATAGTACTTCCGGGTACTCGGGACAAATTCCAAAGTTCTGGGTTCTCAGTCAGAGTGCTCAGCGGTATTTCAGAACTTTTTTCGAGGACCTGGAATTTGGAACTCTGAATTTCGGACCTCAAAAATACTCAGAACTTGGGAACTCAGAATCGTGGAAACTAGGAACTACTTGGTACAAAAAAAGTCTCCACTGTGTGTGCCCAGCCCACCTATGCAAGGCAAGCCCCCTCCCCATGCACAATTAACCAGAAATAAACTTGAAAGTATTCCCCCATTGCCCTGTCTGTTCATATCTTGGCAAAGTTCTTGAACTCACAGCCAAAGCACTACCCAGAAAAGCAAGCTTGCAAGAGTGGGACAATTGCTATAGAAGGCAACTCCACAAAAGTGCAATTTCATGCTGAGGTTTTTTTTTTTTAAAAAGTCAGCAGTAGTGTACCCACAGCATGGCCCTCCAGTGTGTGCACCCACTTTAAAATGATTATGCCAACCAAGCAGTGCACAGAAAAGCATGCTAGCAAGAGTGGGACATTC
Source organism: Sphenodon punctatus (assembly GCA_003113815.1). Lineage (NCBI taxonomy): Eukaryota > Metazoa > Chordata > Lepidosauria > Sphenodontia > Sphenodontidae > Sphenodon > Sphenodon punctatus. Next base: position 4,042,463 of record QEPC01015598.1, read on the forward strand.
ACTCAAGAAAAATACAACAACCCCAGAAAACAGTGCATCTGTATGCAGAAATCCCACCAAAAGTCACCCAGCAGACATATTTTAACACCACAAGAAAGAAACTAGACATTCACACCCCGCACCTTTAGGGGCACCCACTTATTTTTTTAAAAAGGCATGGCATTGGTACTGTGGCACTGATAACTTGAACAGCCCAAGAGGCAAGGGGAAGTGGAGCCAGGCAGAAAGATCCCTCTGGCCTCCTGGTGCCAGGCAGCTAGCAGAACAGTGGAAGTTACAGTAATTTTACACTTTACAATTAGACTGCTGTGCCATGCAGCAGCCAGAGCCTTGGTAAGAAAAAAATACAACACACAACCCCACAAAACAGTGTGCAACTCTGTGGAGAAATCCCACCAAAAGCCAGCCATCCCAGCAGACATAATTCTTATAACACCCACAAGAAAGAAACCAGACCTTCTCTCGCACACACCCAGGGGCACACATTTATTTAAAAAAAACAAAAAAGTCATGGCATGGCATGACTGGTGTGGTGTGGTGCTGGTAAAATGAACAGCCAAGGCAAGGGAGCCATGCAGAGAGAGAGCCTCATAGTGCCTCGCCTGCCAAGGAGTGCTAACAGCAGTGGCACATGCTTATTTTTTTTAAAAAGCATGGCATTGATTGGTGTGGTGTTGGTAACTTGAACAGCCCAGACAAAGGTGCTGCCAACTGAGCAGCAGGCAGCAGCAGTGTGGTACTGGCACCCAATTTATTATTATTATTATTATTATTATTAAAAAGCATGGCATGGTAGAAAACGTAACCCCCTTCCCCAGCATTAGCCCTATGGACAGGACAGGCCAAACCATGCCATGCCAAGCCAGGCACCCCTCACCCACCCACCCCAACCAGTTGCTTACCAATCAGCAATGTAGCACACAGCCCAATTCACCAAAGAGAATGGGGAATGGCTGTTCAGTCACTTTTATTTCGCCCTGCATGCCAATCAAAACTTGCTGTCTGACTTGGCCAGCCAATCAAAACTTGCCATGTGGCTTAAGTGACGACTCACCTGTCCCCTCCCATATCCCCCTCCTACCAAATATGGCACTAAGTTTCATTTCTAGAAGCTCAACTCCAGCCATGCGTACAGTGGCTTCTGAAGTTTTCCAAAGAACGGCCTTGATCTTTGGAACTTCGGAACTCGGACGTTCCGAATCAAAGACCAGAATCTTCTGTGATTTCTGAAGTTTTCTGAAGACCGAGTTTTAGCACTACTGAATACTTTCATAAAGTAACATAGAAAACTCTTACTTTAAAAAAAGTAATTATCAGATGAAAGGGAAATGGGCTGCTTGAGAGTCGATTTATCACAATGATCATTTCAGTGAAAAAACTGCATTGAGAAGGGAAAGATTGCTATTTTGCTTTTTTTCTGCCCAAGCCCATTGAAAACAAGATCCTGGAATAATGTTCTATAGTTCCAAAAGAAGCAATAGACATGGGTGGAAAACCAAAGAGAAAGCAAGGGATATTTATTCATGAAAGGGGTAAAAGAGGCAGGCTCAGGGGATCAAAAGCAGCTAAGTTATGTCCCTTTTTCGCTCTCCCTAATGAGCCAGTCAGCCAGCAGCTAATCCTGCCAACTGCACATTCTGAATTTTAAAAAATCTGTTCCTAACATTAATTCGTCAGCTGTCGTGTTATTACCCACAGCTGTTTCTTATCACTCTGAAGAGGCAAAAGAATCCTCCACCAAGGTCAATGATATTAATGAATTCCATTTATTTGGAGACCATCTCAGTGATGAAGTCCAACAGCGATTAAGTCCTATTACTCCCTGTGACTCGCAAGACGGAGTAGTTGCCAGAGAAGGCGACACACACTGAGGGCTTAGTCCGGAGTAATTCTATTTAAATCAATAGACTTTCTGATGTAAGTCAAAGAGGAACCCTACTCCAGCTCTGGACAGTCCTCTCTTGGAGAGCATGGAAACTAAAGTTGAAGTAAAAATCCTGCGCTGGTTCATTCTTCAGCCTCTTCATAAGACTTGTCAGAAAGCGGGGACCCAGGTTTTAAGCCTTAACTCAGAGGTAGGGAACCTCTGGCCAGGGGACTGCATACAGCCTGTGGCTAGCTGTTGTTGTTGTTTTTTTGTTTTAATTTGACCACTTTCCAGTTCATGGATTTGGCCCCTGGATCCAAATCTTTTCCCCAAGCACTGAAAGAGCGAACTCAGGAAAAGGGAGCAGAGATGAAAGCATGCATGCAAGGATAGGAGATGATCTTGACCCTCGCCTTCCACCCCTACACCTTGAATGCATGCACGCACCCTGCCCCCTATTTCAAACTTCTATGCAGTTCTCAGAGCTTGTATTCATGTTCAAAGTGGCTCCTGAGGGGGAAACCCCCACCCCTGCTTTATTTGTTTTAGGAAGTTTGGGATCATGTGTCATAACTGTAACCTCTTTAGGAGTTGCAGGCAAAATTTTAAATGGAGCAGATTGAAAATTTCCTCCACAAAGGCAGAAAGAGTGCAAATAAGGGCAGCAAAGGCAGGGAAAGACTTCCATAAAAGGAGAGAATCAATAGGTCAGGGCTCTTCAACTTCCAGAGAAGATGACTAAGTGGGGATACAACAGAAGTTTACAAAATTGTGAGTGGTCTGGAGCAAGTAAATAGGGTGCTTATAATTCTAGAATTATGGAACAGACTAGTTTATCTGCCATCAGATTTGAGACAAATAAAAGGACTGATTTGTTCACTCACCATTCATTTAACTTGTGGAACTCCTTGCCAGATGATGATGTAAAGGCTGATATTATAGAGAGTTCAAAAAGCATGGGATACATTCTTGGGGCCAGGTCCATAAACAGCTCTTAGTCGAGTTGTTTTGGGGATGAGACTTCTGACTGTCGGGGCCTGCAATGGATCACTACGCTGTGACCTGTTGTGAACGTGCATGAATTAACTGAAGCTGCCACTGCTGGAGATAGGTAGCAGGGCTAGATGGACCATTGGTCTGACCTCATATGTTAAGTTTATACCCCGCTGTGAATCTAAAAAGTTTAACCTTTAGACGTTTTGACCTTTTTAAGCCCTAAATGGTATGAGTCCCAATTATCTGAAAGTCTGCCTACCCTACAATGCCCCTATGCAGCCCCTACAATCGGTGGGAGGGTTCCTTCCTGCAGGTTCCATCTGTTACCCTTCTCCATGGGGCGAGGGAGCACAGGAGGGCATTGTCAATTGCTGCCCCCATTTTATGGAACTCCATTCCCCAGGAGGTTAATTTGAGCCCAAGCCTGGGCATCTTCTGGAGGCGGTACAAAACTTATTTACTTATTATTGATTGATTGATTGATTGATTGATTGAAGGATTTTATACCCCACCCCTCCTGCCAAAGCAGCTTGAGGTGGCTAACAATGTATAAAATTAAAAATATACAAAATCACAATATAAATACAAATACAGCCAAAACATTTCAAAAAGGGGACAGCAAAGAACATACATCAAACATAACATACATCAAACCCCCCCACCCTTCACCCTCGCCAAAAGCCTGGTGGAACAGCCAGGTCTTGCATTGTCGTCAAAAGAAGGAGAGATCCGGGGCCAACCAGGCCTCTGCCAGGAGGGAGTTCCACAGCCTTGGTGTGGACACTGAGAACGCTTTCTCCATAGTCTCCCTCCAGGATACCTGGTGCTCCCAGTCAACCTCAGAGGCCGATCCAGAACCCGGGGAGTGAGGCGGTCCCATAGGTAGGTAGGGCCTACGCTGTATAGGGTTTTATAGGCAAGTCCCAACACCTTGAATCAGGCCCTGAAGACTATAGGCAGCCAGTGCAGAGAACGGAGCACCGGTGTAATATGCTCCCGGCGGCCCATCCCTGTAAGGAAACAGACTGCCACATTCTGCACCAGCTGCAGCCTCCGAACCATCACCATGAGTAGCCCCAAGTAGAGCACATTACAATAGTCCAGCCTTGAGGTGATGAAAGCATAGTAGGTGATAGTGGCCATGTCGGAGTCTGAGACGTACGGTCGAAGCCGGTGCACCAGATGTAGCTGGCAAAACACGCTCCTCGCCACAGCCCTCACTTGGGGCATGAATCTTGTTGGGATTCAGCTTCAGTTGGCTCGCCCTCATCCAGTCCACCACAGTAAGCACCAAGACTGCTGGGTCTGGGTTGGATGAAAAAGAGAGGTAGAGTTTGGTGTCATCAGCATATTGAGGACACTGAACTCCAAACCATCTCACAACCTCATCCAGCGACTGCGTATACACGTTGAACAGGAGAGGGGACAGAATAGAACCTTTTGAAAGAGCATTTGGCAGGCAGGGATAAATAGGGCTTGGGTGGGTTTCTGGGTATGATTTTAGGGGCGAGAGGAAGCTTGAGGGAAGGGATGTGTGTGTGTGTGTGTGGTTGGATTTTACTGGTTTTTTTTTTTAATGGATTGTGAGCCGCCCTGAGCCTTATGGGAAGGGTGACATATAAATTTAAAAAATAAATAAAAGATAGCTGCAGAGTAGACTCATCACTTATTTGGTTAACTGGGCATGACTTATGAATAACATGAGTGCAATTCCCACTGAAGTGAACTGGACTCTCATCAGTGGTGCTAAGGACTAGCACTGGCACTAAACCGGAGGATCACGCTAAGTGCTAATGATGCTACTAGTCGACGGCTGCACCTTTAGTTTCAGGCAAGATGTAGGTGCACACAGTGGGTAAAAACAAATGTGCAGGCATTGTGGCAGCTCCCTGCCCGCCCTGGGGTGGAAAGTGGTGGCCACCACTCTCCAGGTTGGCAAATGGCACAGAACTAACATGCCTGCCGCTGGGAAAGCCGTCTCACTGCCCCCCAGCCCATATTCTGGGTAGGGGGGCACCACGACATGTGCAGGCAGCCAGCCCCCAGCCGTAACGTGCAGGCATGGCAGCCCCCACCCTGCGGTGGGGGTGGCAGGGCCAAACAGATGCGATGGCCAGTGGGCGGTGCCTTTGGCCCAGGGCTGAGACCCCGGAATCCAGTTCAGGGCAGATCCTGGGCCAGCTGCTTACCTACTCGGGGCAGAAGCGGGCCCACATCTGGCGGTGTATGAACACACACGCTGGAGGGTCCCCGCCCCAGGCCACGGTGGACCAATGCCATGTCTTTTAACACCCACGTTCAAGCCTATTCTGATCTCTACGGGAGAGGGAGGGAGGAGGAATTGGGAGGTAGCTGGCCTTGGACTTGGACTGAAAACCTGTCCTTTGTGGCAGATCTCTACACTCTTTCCTGCTGTCTGCCTGCTTCAAGCAGCTTCAGTCCATGTCACAGCAAGAACCTAGGGCTTCCCTTAGAGACCACACTAATATGCATATTACAGCCGTGTCACTTCTCAGCTCAAGTCAGTGTCAATAATCTGCAAGTAGATCAAATTAACTCACCTCCTGTGTTCTTAGCAAAGAAAATAGAACAGATAAACATGGTCGTCTATAGTTCTGTGACCTTTAAGAAAGATGTTCAAGATTATTGATCCCTGGCACTACTGATAGCAGTATAAATGGGTGACATTTACTATATGTCTGGAGTTATTCCATAGGATTTTTCTTCTGAAATGTTAAAAATGGTAAGGTGTATTAGTGCTTGGCACAACCTACTGTACTCTGCCTCTTTTGTAGCTTCACCGATGAATGAACTTCTATGAACTTACAAATGAGATTTCGGGGACCAGTAAATGCCATTGTGCAATGCATGATTATAGGACACACACAATAAAAGTTAAGCTAAAAAGAACCTTATTGAGGTTGAACAGCCAAGAATTAGAAGTCAGTGTTTGCCCTTGTTACCTTAATTGTGCCCCCTATTGCATTCATCTTGTAAAATCAATGAGGCAGGGGTCCTATGGGAAAAATAATAGATTATCATGCAATTAAAGAGTTCATCTTTAGTGCGTACACACAGAGGGACATAAATGAGGCTGTATGGGGCATTATTAAGTCTGATATTTCCTGCTGCAGTTTATATGACTGTTAATGTGCTTATAATTAGGCATCCATTTAAGTAACTCAGCACAAATTTATTTTGCTTATTGCACGTGCACAAGATGTCATGGGCAGCTGATCTGAATCTCCAATGGAACAGGGACTGGATTGCAGTGGAACGGGGACTGGATCTCTCTCTCATTTATTTATTTATTTTTATTTATATATACCTATTTTTTCTCCCTACCTAACTCCCGCCCGCACATCAGTTACCTTGTACTATCCACTCCCACCCGTCATTCCATGCCTTCTCATATAGACCTGTCCTACATCTGCTCAGTTTATGTATTTCTGACTGGCTATGCTACATGCTTGAGGGGCCATACGTGACCCAAAAGCTTGCCCATTCTCACCAACAGCAGTTGAACCTACAAAAGAGACCATTTGAACGACAATGGGTACTTTCAGACATGACGCTAACCACCCTCGAACCACCCTCGGTGGTTATTTGTGCATGTTGCAGGGCTGCATAGGGCACAAATACAGCCCTGCAACATGCATAAATAACCACCAATGGTGGTTAAAGGGTGGTTAGCGTCATGTCTGAAAGTACCCTTTGTCTCCATCTCTAAACTTTGGATAAGTGCACTAGATAAGTGACCAGAAGTATTTCTTAATGTGTTAGAACTGCTCTGTGAGCAGGAGGGTTGTGGGATAAAAGAAAACTTAAATAAAAGAAATAATGAGCTGACTAGAAGCAGACTTCATTTTTTTTAAAAACCCATTATCAGGATGATTATTGGTAGAAGGAGCAAAGATTTCCAAGAGCTGTGATAATTTCCCTCTAGAAGATCTTTGCCTTTAAACAGCTACATTTCTTTTTATATTTTCCTTATTGTTGCTGCTACAGCCAGATTACAACAGATGCCTCATTTCTAGAACTGTTTAATGGCAACATGGTCTCCGGCAGCGATGAAGCACACATGCCTGACAGCAAGGAAGCTTTTCTCTTAATAATTATGAGGAATTTGAAAGGGATTTTGAGAAGCCCATAGTATATAATTTGCTACTAATACTGTTCAGGGTGTGTGTGACAGTTTTGCAATAGGCAGTCTGAAGAAGCTTTAAGATTAATTTTCATAATATCCGCTCCCATTATTCTGATACAGAAACTATGGTTTAAGATGGTTTACTTGAAGAAAAATACTTTATATCCCTTTGCTAATGGAGTCCCTCCTTGGATCCAGCTCTCTGGATTTGATGGTACCTTGGCCCAGGATTTTGTAATTCTGGAAATGAAACTGCTGTAGGGGGGTAATTTCAGACGTGACGGGCCATTCAGCCCACCATGCTGAACCACGGTCTGGGATCCTTTTCGGATCCGGGACAGGAATCAATCTGGCTGTCCTTTAGACGTGCCGGCCTGATTCCTACAGGGGATCGGGGAGAGGGCAGGGCTGCACGGCGCGACGTGCGGCTGCACAGTCCTGCCCCCTCGGCTGTCTGCCCTCCGGGAGATGGCCGGGCACAGCGGACAATCCGGCCTCTGCGCCCGATCCCATCCCGTGATCGGGACCATGATCCGGGCCGGCTGAACGTAACAGACGTTACCTTCGGCTGATCCCGGATTGTGGCCAATCCAACCACGGTTGGGGCCGGATCCCACCACAATTCTGGACCTCCTGGCAGCTGGAGGTCCAGAATCCTGCTCAATGTGATTCCCACCAGAGATTCACTGGGGTGAACATCTGGTGGAACTCACATCAGACATTACGGGAGAAACAGCCACCGCAGGGGATTCGCTATGGTTGGCCGTGGTCTTGTAACGTCTACAATTACCCAGGGATAATCAGTATTATCAGGACTACAACACCATTCTAAAAAGAGCACAGTGGTCCTAAGGCAATGCTGCTGGAGCTGATCAGCCATGATTTAGGAATGATGTGTGTCCAGGAAGATATAGGAAGAAGTGTTACCTTTTGACTTGTGTAGAACTACATTTTTGACAATTGGTGCAAAGCCACTCCCTAACCTTAATGTGTGTACCTTCATGTGTGTGATCATGTGTCATGATTTGGGGGTTCTAAATGAGGGTGATCCCCCCCCACCCCATGCCTACATGGGTGGGCCACCATTATTGCCTTTGTCTTTGTCTATCTCTCTCCTTGCTTGCTTGGTTTTTGCCTTCCCTTTCCCCGTATCTGCTTCAAGTTCTCTCCTCTTTTTTTGCCCCTGTGTGTGCACTCCCTCTTTCTTGTTGCTTGATTTCCTTCACTCCCCCCTTGCTCACTCACCTAGAATCAAGGAAGTGACCTCTGGGGTCAACTAGTCCAACTCACTTCTCTGAGGCAGGAAACCCTGTATTTACAGCATCCCAGACAGATGCTTATCTAGCTTGTTTTTGAAAGCACCCAGTGAAGATTATGCCATCATCTCCTGAGAAAACCTAGAGCATTGCTTGGGCCAGAAATGCCCAGGTCCAACACAAGTCTGATCGCATTGGGCCTACCCAATCCCAGACCAGATGCAGCCAGGTTCTACTGAACTGCGGCCTGTTGTGTCACATTGGCCCTGCCCCCTCACAGAGCATATTGCAAGACGATGTTTTGTAAGGGCAAAGCTCTGTCTGAACAGGGTCACAGCTAAGGTGTTTCCAACCTCTTTCAATCATGATGTTCCTTAAGGGGCAGAGCTAAGGTATTCCCCCACCTCTTTCCAATGTGACAATGCTCCCTATAGAGTGCCATGGTGCTTGGCTCATGCTTCGTGCAACTGGCTGACAGAGTGTCTGCCCTGACTCAGAAATTAGTTAGGAAATGAGACTTCCGACTGTCGGCAGCTGAGAGTGACCAACAGGAATGGTTCATTCCATTCTGACCCATTGTGTGCTTCTCTGAAGCAACTGAAGTTGGCCGCTGTCGAGATAGGATGCACAGATAGATGGACCATTTTGAGGAGTATGGCACTTCTTATGTTCTTATGTCTCTATTTTATTGAGATTGGAGCTGAAATGTGTACCCGCCAAAATTACCAAATCCATCAAATCTGAATGAACCAAACTGAAATGAACAAAACAGACACTGAACACTTTTGGACTACTCTTTGTTTGATTACCTGCTTTTCATCTTTTAATTTTCATCTTTTCATGTTTGATTTGTGCATTTGGTCACTTTCTCACATAACCTAGCTGGGGGGTTAGTGTGGGGGGCTGGGCTGGGGAAACGTCCGTGAGGGCAATTGTGGCTCCATTCTCACAGGAATTAGCACATGTAGGAACGCTGTATACTCCTTTTCTCCACTCTCTCCTCCAAATCATTAATGGAAATGTTGAACAGGACTAGATCCAGGACAAGACCAAAACACCTCCCTCCTTAATTCGTCCTCTCAATTTGACATCAATGTCCTTTCTTGAGGGTATTTTCAGATGTTATGGGATCGCTGCTCACCACACTGAATGACAGTGGATCCTGTGTGGTGACAGCGATCACCATAACGTCTGTTTGAGCCCTGCCAGATGTTCCCCCCGGTGAATTCCTGGCGGGGTTCAAAGCTAACCACGGTTCTGGAGGTGAGACTGGCCACTGGGACGGGATGGGACGGGATCGGATGCAGCGGCCTTGCTGGCCGCTGTGCCCACCTGTCTCCCCGAGGGCGGGTGGCCAGGGAAGTGCGGGGGTGGGGGCTGAGCAACCGCATGTCATGCCATGCAATCAGGCCACATGTCTAATGGATGGCTGGTCTGATCACGGACCAGGATCCGAGACGGATCCCAGTCCAGGGTTTAGCATGGTGGGCCGATAGGCCCGTCCCATCTGAAATTACCCTGTGTCCTTTGAGCCAGATTTTTTCACCCCCTCTGCACTTCTTCCTCCTTTTCCCTCCTTTTTTGCCATTAGGGCCCACTCTGCTATATTTCCTCTTTTTCATCTAATTCATGCTAGTTTTAGTAAGGGGAGTGGAGGCAGGCAAGAGATTTTTGGCACATATGACATTGGTCTCCTGAAATCTGAGAGGGGAAGTCTGCCCATGAGAAATCCCCACCCACCCTCGTGTCGTTATGCCCACGGCTATAACGATCCATTCACCTGTTTGCCTCTGGCAAGTATACACTATAAGCTGGTGAGTGCATTTTCAACCTACCGTCCACTTCCCCTCTGCAGTTCTAAGCCTGTTGAGTAGCCTTTTATCCTTGGCTAACAAATTATTTGATTATATATAAAATTACAGCCCTGACTATGTCCATGATTTTATATCGCTGTTTTATTCATTCCCTAACATTAAGCTTTCAAGCTTCTCCTAGGCACGCATGTGAAATGAGGCTACGGACACAATAATTGGGTTAAAAAGACCATGACTAACTGCTCCTGCAATCTGGATCGAAAAATAAGGGGGAAGGGTGAACCATGAACCAGAACCAGAACTTTAACAGAACATAACTCTTCCCCCAACATGTCCAGTGCCTACAGCTCACTAAGCCAGGATGATATATCATTCCATCTGCCACCTTCCAGACACCCCTCCCCCAAATTGAGATCATGAAGGGCAAGTGACAGGTCCTGCACCAGACAGCACATATCCTGCATAGTAGTACAGAACCCACCATGCCCCCCGCCCCCCCGAGTTGAGAGAGACTGTAGGTCGCTTCTCCCCGATCGGTTCACCCTTCCCTCACCTCACTGAGGAACCTCAAACTTCCATAATAATCTGTTCCCTTTCAGGGTGCAGATTTAATTGTATGAGCTCTCTGTTTACCTTTGACACTGGAGTACCGTCACCAGAGCAGCCAGCTTATGCTTGGCATGCTTGCCCCAACGCTATCCAAATATAACCCAGACTGTCTTAAACCAGCTTAGCTAGTGTCTCCTTTAATGAGCTTGGCTAGAAATCCATGCCCAGGAGCGATAAATGCGCCCCACCCACTCAAAAGAGCTCGGGTTTGTTCCAATTAATAGCTCTATGCTCTAACCAGCCTCCACCATGCAGGTCAATAGATCACCGAACATCCCTATTTATTTATTTATTTATTTATTTCATTGGTCTTTTACCTCGCACAATTCTGTTCACAGAGCAGCTCATGGAAGCTCACAATAAACACAGACCATAACTATAAAACATCATCATATAAAAACATTCACAAACAATGTAAAATTAATTTAAACATAATAAAAGGGCAAAAGAAAACCCCCGACCCTACCCATCTCCCTCTCCAAACGCCTGGGGGAACAGCCAGGTCTTATACTGTCTTCGGAAAGAGGGAAGGTCTGGGGCCAGGCGGGTCTCCATCGGGAGGGAGTTCCACAGCCTAGGTGTGGCCACCAGGAACACCATCCCCATGTTCGCCACCCGGGAAACCCGGGGTACTTCAAGTCGGGTGTCCCCAGCCGACCGCAGGGGCCGTGATATGACCCAGGGCCTGAGGCGGTCCCGCAGGTAAGCAAGGCCCAGGCCGTTTAGGGCTTTAAAGGTCATTACCAGTACCTTGAATTGGGCCCGGACGGCAATAGGCAGCCAGTGCAGAGAACTGCACTTTCTATTTAGTACTATTTACCCTCTTTCTAGCCCTATCTCCCCCTCAAGGATTCCTTGCATGACTCCAAAACCTTCTCTGCAAAAGTTGGGTAAAGGCTAGGGATGGGATTATCGGTATCGGATTAATCTGATAATGCGGATAATTGGCGATATCGGATTAATCCAATAATACTGATAATATTGGTATTGGTATATAGTTTTTTTAACATTTCCTATTTTTCTGATCTTTACCATTGTAGCCATTTTAACAATGGCTGCAATGTTAAAGATTTGAAAAATCGGCAATGTTAAAAAAGCGATATACCGATACCAATAAATCCAATATTGGATTAATCTGATACCGATAAAACCGGTAACCTATAATTCGCTGATGGTCCCATCCCTAGTAAAGGCTATCCTAGCCCATGGAAAAAGTTCCCTCCAATGTTGCCAGTGTTGCCTGATCATTATACCTAGGTCAAGACCAGAACCTCACCTAAAATAATTCTCACCCAAGTGCAGCACTATTCTGTCTGGCTGAGCCTAGGCCATCAGACCCAAAATCATGGGTATAAAGTTGTGCCCACAACATTCCCTTTTTCCTGTGCCAGAATAACTTGGCTTTAGAGCTCAGGCTGCGCTGCGAATCCCAACTTGTGCATCTGCCTCTGTCAGCTGCCCAGTAGATGAAACTGTGGCCCAGGATCCAGACCCGCTTACAATAAAAGAACATAAGTAGTGCCATACTGGGTGCGTCACTTTGCACTTGCCCACATTGTTTCGTCTGCCATTTAGATGCCCAGTCACCCAATCTCTCAAGATCCTGCTGCAATAACTACCTTGAATAACTTGGTGTCATCTGCAAATGTGATCACCTCACTCCTTACTTCCCTTTCCAGATCATTAACAAATACATTAAACAACACTGGTCCCAGTACAGATCCCTGAGGTACTCCACTATTTACTTCTCATGCACTCACCTCCCCAACCCCAGGAAAAGAGGGGTGGGAAAAGGGTGGAGAACACTCTACTCTCTGCAATTAGCTCTGACCGGACCACGAAGCCTCCCTCTGCTCACCAGCCCACATGCTCCAGTCCCCACGACACCTCCCCCTCCAGCCATCATTCTCGATGTAACCAAGCCAAGCGCGTGCACCTGGGACCTCGCATCCTTGTGAATGTTACACTCCTTGTCTCTCCCTCTGTTCCCCTTCCTTCATCTCCCGATCACCTTCGTCTCTCAGATTGTAAGTCCTAGGGCAGGGACAGTGTCTATTCAATTACTTTGTAAAGTGCCAGGTACATTGCTGGCGCTATATAAATGTTTGCTAATAATAATAATAATAATAATAATATTAATATAATATAATAATACGGCTAAAATACACTCAAGCCACCCTTCCATTCTGACACCAGATGCCTCCAGTAGCCTCTGCAGCTCATCTGCTCTGACCACAGACTCCTGTGAAGGCTGCTTGTCCTGCCGAACACCAGATTGGGCCCCCTTCATGCTCGTAAGCTGCAGTCCAACTGCCAAGAATCCTCCCCGCCGGGTGAACTGATAGCAAACCCAGACAAGCTCCGCCAACTATGCTTCCCACCCTTAGCGCTGCATCGCCCTGGCTTGCTGTGCACACCCAAATTCCACCGTGCAGCCTTGTTAATTTCCCACCCCAGTAACTGGGACCTCAATATCCTGGGCAAAGCAGCTGAGGCCTCATTCCTTTTACTGGGTGGCGTTGACAAGCCCCTATCCCTGCATATGCATTAATAGGGGAAGGGCTATTTTGGCAGTTATGTTTCTGGGAATAAAACTATCGAAAGTGTGCTCACGTTGCTTTCGACTTTTAGCTGAAAGTGGTTTCTTTCAGAAAAGATGGAAACAAAGTATCACAGATAATGACTCTTGTTGAACTAAGTTCCCTTGGTAAGAGTATGCAACGGAAGTTGGTCTAATGAAAGATATCTGAGCTGCTTTGTTTCCATCGATTATATTTGGGACCGATAAAGCATTCCCGAAATATATTGCCCATTTGAGCATGGCACTGGATTGTGTTGAAAGCCTAAGATAGGGCAGAGCACCTTTCTTCTTCTTTTATTATCTGTTGTTAGAATAGTGCCTCCAGAGTCCCACAGTACCTGGGCCCCAGTTTTCTAGGTGCTTTAGAAGAGAGATTACAACTGCTTCCATGGCTATTCAAGAAACTTCCAACAAATAAGTTAGGTCTCACCAGGGGTAAAATAATTTTTATTCACACTCTCTTTACAAATATTTAGCTGCCATGGTTATTTTGCCCTATTCAGCTGTACGGGGGGAGAATCTTTTTCTGCTTTTTAAATATTCAATGAAGGTTTGAAGAGCTGCCAAATGCAATCCCTGAGTCTTCCAAAGGGATTCCCTTAACAGGGAAAGTAGCTTGACATCTGCAATATTTCTAAGGGAAAAGAGCAAGAATATTCTGTCACTCATTTATGCATTGTAAAATATCAATAAAAAGCACAAACAAGTTATTTAGTTCTTCGTATCACTTTTAATGTAGTGTATTTCAGTCCATCCATACATGATCTCTGCACTACTAACCAACAAAATGCAAGAGAGAAAACTAATCTAAAAATGAGTATCTTTGCATCAATTTTTAAAAAAATAAAAAAATGTTGATGAATAGAATTATTGTCTTTGCTTACAACCTTTTTTTGAAAATCTGAGCCATGTGCATAGACTGTCTATAAATGTCTGGTTAGTTAACAGTGTGGCATTTCACCCAAGGGTGTTTTATTGGAACCTAGGATCAGGAAAAAGTAATGATCTGACATTAAGAAACCATTTTCTTGGGATGAAAAGTGAATGGATTAGAAAAATATACCTAGATTATTTGAATGTATACTTTATAAATACTTTAAAATGTAATTTCCTTTTTGTCAGAGAAAAGAATATGTGTCTAGAAATTGCAGATATACTTTTTCCTTTCAAGGAGTCGATTACATAATATCATAATTTTTTGCGGCCAAAGGTCAGACTGTTCGTTAACCCAGGGTGGTGTTATTTCCAATGCCAATAACACCACCATGTTAAGTATTTATCACTGAGTAATATTTTAATAGTTCCTTCTGTCTTTTTTTGAAATCCAGCAGCCCATGTGTTATCTGAGGCTCTAATCCTGCAGAGAATGGGGCCAAGCCCAAGCCCCAGGGATGAGTGCGTGGGGTACGTGTGAGACACCCGTGCTCAAACTGCAGGCAATCCCGTTACCGACTGTGGCGCATGCACGAATCGTTCAGAAGTCACATTGTGCGCACGTGTAAGCCAGATGTGCGTGAGTTCTGGATCATGCCCATTTATGATGTAATTAAGTTTGGGACTGACCCGAGGTGTGTACACCACGAACGCACTGTGCACACGACGTGTGTGGTATTCGTGCCGCACATGCACGTTCTGCACTTGTATGCACGTGCATCCTTCACACGGTGAACACGTGTTCACCTTAGATTGGGCACTTTAGGTCTTGAAAGTGCTCCCACTGAAGTCAGTGGAGCTGTTCGTATGTACAGCTAAGCATGTAAATGCAGTTTTGTGGGATTTAAAGACTAAGTGTGGATCTTTAAGTGCTTTGCAAATGTAGTGAATTACATTTTACATAATGAATTATTAATATCCCTCTTTTGGAGAGAAGCTCAAGTCACCTTGAAATCATCTGACAGAACAGGGAACAATACCCAGTTCTCCTGTTTCCCAGGGTGTCTTTACACATTAAGTTAACTGCGTGGGAAATTGACCGCATGGTACTTATCACAATGGGTGATTTCAGACGTTACGCGGTCCCGAGTCACCACAGTGGTTTCCCAGCGGTGGTGAACTGATCAACCACCCCCCGCGGTCAAAGAAGGTACCGAACAGACGTGATGGGATCGGGACCATGGCAGGGAATCGGCCCGGCACAGCACGGGCCGGGGCAGTGCAACAGACGTGACGCCAATTCCCGGCCGTGGTCAAAACACCCTGAAGGTACCGGGGAGGGGCGGGACACAGACATGGCCAGCTGAGGGCAAACTAAGCCAAAAGGGAATGCCCACACAAGGGAAACGGGAAGGGAGGGGGAAGAGGGAGGAGAGCCGCCTGGGCAGCACACACTAGGACTGTAGCGGAATGTCGCAGCTGTAGCTATTTCCGCCGGAAACAGCATTTCTGCAATTAGTGGTACGGCATGGCAGAGGCTTTCATTCCGCTAGTTTAATTCCGCTACTTCCGCAGTTCCGCTAATTTCATTCCACTACTTCCACAGGTTTCGCAGAATAGTGGAAACATGACACTTTTGCTACTTCTGCCATTCCGCCAGCGCCACAAAATAGCGGAACAGCAGTTTTCCGACAGTTTTTGCAATTTTTCCACAATTCCACAATTTGCAGAATGCCGGCGGAATTAGCAGAATGTCTACAGAAAAGCCACGGTGTGGCGCGGGCAATTCTGAAATGATGGAATGGAATCGCGGCATGGTAACAGCTGCTGCCACATCAGCCCTAGCGCACACAACAGGCACAGGGAAAATGAGCTCACAGCGGAACACACAGCACAAACACACACCGGGCGCCCTCACACTCGCACGGGAAAGGAAGGGAAGGGGGCACACAGCGGGACAGACAACACACACAGCACATTGGGCACAGGGGGGAGGAAGGGGGTGAGGATCCAGCCCAGGGCCTGGGGCAGGACAAGGGGAACGGCAAATAGAACCCCACAACAGCACAGCCTGCACGGGCACCCCCACAGCAACACAGGCAGTCCCGGAATGGGCGAAACCCCAGGGGCAGAGCACAGTCACAGGGGGAGGCCAAACAGACTGGGGAGCAGACTGGAAATGGTCCAGGAGGCCGACAGGGATCCCACATGCTGGCCAGGGTGAGATGGATAGGATGGAGGCATGATGGAGACGAGGAGCAGGGCAGCCGGTCCAGCAACCCATCCCCCACCGGGAGGGCGGCCGGAGCCCCAGTCTGGGGGGCCCAGAACCCCACAGTCACACAGGTACGTGGGGGGGGCACAGGAGGGAGCGAGGCCAGAGCAGGAAGGACAGCGGCACCCAGGCCGCTGGGTGCCGGTACACAGTTCAGGACACAGCCGCAGGAAAAGGCAGTCACCGAGGAAAACACCTGTTGCAGAGGCGGATGGGGGGACCCACGGACAGGGTCCAGAGCCACAGGCAGGGGCAGCGGAACCCCAAGACACAGCCAGCACATCAACGAGCCAGGAACATCAGGGATGGAAGGGGCAGCAACTCACGGCGCCAGGGCAGAGGCAGGAGCGCACACCAGGGCCAGTATCCAGGGCCAGGAAGGCACAGGGGGGCCTCACAGCCAGCTTCAGGGGGCCACGAAGGGGTCCGACGCCATGTTGCCCACCAGGTGCACGAAGTGGGGCCACTGAAGCATGCCCCGATGGTACCTCAGCGCAGACATGTGGTGGGCGACCAGGTAGTATGTCTCGAAGGGATCCTGGGTGGAGAGCCCCACCTACACATTGGTTCGAGACCACACACTGGCCAGCGCTGCCACCTCCACTTCAGAGGGCTCTGACAGCCCATAGTCTAAAGGTGGGGTCCACGGAAGGTGACCCAGCTCCAACAGGTGGTGATAGATCACCCCGTGGGAATTCTGGTAACCATGGGCCCTGTGAACACAGCCAAAGGAGGACACAGCAAGGGCATGGTCCCCCTCCGACAGGCAGGCTGTGTAGCCAGACAGGCTGCACACAGAGAGGGCGGACACGGCCTCCACAGCCAACCACCCCACATGCGAGCACCTCATCTCCAGGATGCGCCCGTCAGGAAAGGGACACAGGCCCAGTGTCTCCGCATGCAGCCGGCAATTGTGGGCGCTCGCCACATGGCCATAGTACCGAAGCCTGGAGCGCATGCTCTTGTAGGCACCTATGAGGCTGTCCGGGCAGCTCAGGAGCAATTGCATGGCCAGAGAATGCCACAGGTCACACAGGGCCATGGTCTTGCGGAAGGTTCAGCTACGCGGGGCGCCTGGGGTGCTGGGGCCAGCGAGCCCGGGGGAAGCGCGGCCAGCCATGGTGCATCAAGCACCTCAGACTAAACACAATGAAGGGGGGGGCACAATCCCTGGAGGGACGGGAGAGGAAGCCGGGGAGCTCCAAGGCCAAGCGATAAGGGCACAGGCCGCAACATTGTATGGATACAGAGCGAGGCGTGGGGTGCGGACCCAGCCCAGCTGCTGCAACAGAACACACAGACAAGGCAGCCTATACACTAATCAGGGTGCCCATGACAGCAGGCAGCCAATACAGAGAGGTGGGAGGTGATGACAACAGGAATGCAGCTGCTGCCCGCACACGCCCGCCCGAGGGAAGAACCAAGCACCATGCACCCTGTCAGGAAGGCATGTGCGGACAGCGGGATGCCCGCGGCCTCCCTGGCCTGCTGGCCCTGCAGGAGGTGGGCCTGCTGGTCTGGGGGGCGTCCAGGGCGACCCGGGGCCCCGAGGCCGGTTGGCTGGGTGCGACCGGGGGCTGGGGATACACCACTCCCAACCTACAACAGGTGCAACCCCAATCCACCCTGGACACTCGTCACTATGGAGCTGGGCTGGTTGGGCGCCTGTGGGATGCACCTAGCAGTGTGTGCGGAGTGGTACCGCTCCCACGCAGACCTTCTGTGCATGCAAACTGCAGAGGTGCATCTGGATGCCCGGCTGCACGTATTCATGGTCAGAAGCACTGCAAGGGTCTGGAGAGCCCACCATGGGCGCAGGCGCTCCCTGGCCCACCTCAGGGCCCAGCAGGTGTCCGGGGTGGCCCAACTGGGCCTCCTCCGTGCCCGGGACCAGACTGCGGCGCTTGGCGAGGCGGCCAGCCAGCTCCAGTGGCGGAGGGAGACCATGGTCACAATGCCCATAGACCGGCGGGTATGGGTCATAGAGTGGGCACAGGGGTGGTGGGTCAGGGCCCTTGCCCAATGAGACGAGGCCGCCTGGAGATTGCATATTTGGATGGACACGCGTGTCCTCCTGCAGCTCGCGGAGCTGCTAATGCCCTGGCTGGAGCGGCAGGCCACCCCCATGCAGGCCCCTATACCCACGATCCAGTGGGTGGCCATCGGGTTCTGGGCCCTCGCAACACCCAACTCCTGACGCTCCGTCTCGTAGCACTTTGGCGTTGGGGTGAGCACTGTCGCCGGGATCATGCGACAGTCTGTGAGGTGGTGGAGGGTGTGCTCCTGGACCAAGTGATTCAGCTGGTGGACCAGGAGGCCGTGATGGCCGACTTTGCGACTGGGGGATTCCCCAACTGCATGGGTGCCATAGTCGGCACCCACATAGAGGTTCTGCACTCATCCGCTGGGGAGGCCTCAGAATATGTCAACCGACACGGGTACCACTCCTTGCAGTTGCAGGCAGTCGTGGACCACCAGCGTCAGTTCATAGACATTTTCACGGGCCAATCTGGTCGCAGTCACGATGCCCAGATCATGACCATCTCCCCCTTCTATGCCCGGATGTACAATGGAGACTTCGCGGACATGGGGATGACCCAGATCGAGGGGGTGATGATATCCGCCTGCATCCTGGGGGACCCAGCCTACCCACTTACCCGCTGGATGATGAAGGCGTATCTGGTTGCCAGGAACCCAGTGGAGGCACTCTACAACACTCGTCTGTGTGCAAGCAGGACCGTGGTCGAGAGGGCCTTCGGGGCCCTCAAGCAGCATTGGAGGAGCCACCCGCGCACCCACTGGCCTGGGCCCATGAAATGACCGAAGGAGGCAATAGTTGTGCCCATACCTTTATTTCTGCACACATGTACATGTGTCACCACCACCACCACCACCACCCTGTCCTGTGCTCCCCGCCCCCCCTTAGACCACTCTCCCCCTTCCCCCCCTCACAACTCCCAACATTCCTGTCCACAATGGGTATTTTCAGACGTTATGAGATCACGGTGAATACCCACATGGTGATCGTGGTCCAGTAACGTCTGTTGGGGGGAATAGAAGCTCCCTGCCAGATGTTCAGCCCCGTGAATCACAGGGGGGGGGGGAATTGCATTCAGCGCGCAAACGGAGGTCCTGGCCGGACCATCTCCATTTGTGTATTGAATGTGATTCCCCCGCCCCCCCCGTGATCAAGGGTACCGTCTTGTCTGTCCCTTGACAACAACCCGGAATCAGCGGGCCGTGATTCCGGGCCGTGGTCTATGCCCCGGGGGGGCCGGTGGGCACTGTGTCCGCATTGGCTGCGTTGCCCGTCCATCTCCTGGAGGGCAGGCGGCCGGAGGAGCGTGGGGAGACTGGGCTGTGCGGCCACATGTTGTGCCGAGCAGCCCCGCCCCTCCCCCGATTCCCCTCTGGGATCAGCCAGCACGTCTGTTTGATGACCGTTTTGATCCCGGCAGGGGATCAATGGGTGATTCCGTGACCCCGTCATGTCTGAAAATACCCAGTGATACCAGAATCAGTACTACAGGGATCTAATTTTAAGAAATAAATGCCAGGAAAATGGTTGGTTCTTTTTGTAAAGACCCTGTACATTTTAGTTTGTCCACTGGTTTGTCACTGAATTTTTGGATAAACAAAGTAATGTTTTGGTAATGATTCCCACCCCCTAGATTATTTGGGCGGAGGGAGGGGTATTGAGAAAATATAAAATTTGAGTAAAATCTGTTGTGGCCATTCTGAAATAAGATTTGTTTAAAATGAAAACAGATTATCTTTTCATTATGAGCCGTTGTCTCTGTAACTTTTTTAAAAGGCAAAAGTGGCACTTTGTATCAAATTCCCAACTTAAAATCATCACGACCTTGATGCTGCATTTGTGATAGGTAGTGAACTAGAGGGAGAGGAAGCCCCGTCATGTCAATATTTGTGGGATCAGTTTCAGTGGGTGGTGCTGACGCGGCGGAAGTCCTTGGGACAGTGTGGGTCACCTGTTGTGAATTAGATCCGTGGTGAAGGCCAGACGGTAGACATTAGAACTGTTGCTGGTGGAGTGGTCAATGCCTCCCTTAGGGAGGACAGAGTGCCGAGCCACCTCAAGGAGGCGGTGGTGCGGCCTCTGCTCAAGAAACCATCCTTGAGTGTTGATTCCCCGGCCAGCTATTGGCCAGTCTCTAACCTTCCCTTTTTAGGGAAGGTTATTGAACGGTTGGTGGCCCGGCAGTTACAGGGCATCTATACCGGGTCGGTTTTCTTGATCCTTCACAGTCCGGCTTTCGTCCGGGGTTTGGCATGGAAACTGCACTTGTGGCCGCGATTGATGACCTATGCCGTGAATTAGATCAGGGCAGATCATCTATTTTGACCTGGTTGGATCTGTCGGTGGCGTTTGATACCATTGATCACAAGATGTTGGTGACAAGGCTGCGGGACCGGGCCGGGGTGAGTGGGATTGTTCTTGAATGGTTTCGCTCATTCCTAGCAGGGAGAACTCAGCGGGTGGTCCTTGGGGAATATACATCTTCTCCCCGGGACCTCATGTGTGGAGTCCTGCAGGGTTCTATTCTGTCCCCTCTCCTGTTCAATGTGTAGATGCAACCCTTGGGGGAGGTCATGAGATGGTTCAGTGTACAATGTCATCAGTATGCCAATGATACACAGCTCTACCTCTCGTTTTCTGAAGATCCAGGCCCATCAGTCTTGGTGCTTACCCAGTGTTTGGTGGCTGTGGGGGACTGGATGAGGGTGAATTGGCTCAGGCTGAATCCCGATAAGACAGAGGTGATGCTGGTTGGTAGGACTGAGGGTGTGTGTGTGGCTTCTGTTATTGGCGGGGTCTACCCCCCTCTGGCCTCTCAGGTCCATAGTTTGGGGGTGCTCCTTGACCCACAGCTCCGCCTGGATTGTCAGGTGGAGGCTGTGGCGAGGGGAGCATTTCGCCAATTACATCTGGTGCGATGGCTTCAGCCGTATGTCTCTAACTCAGACCTGGTAACCATGATCCGTGCTTTCATTACCTCTCGACTGGACTACTGTAACGCATTCTACGTGGGGCTACCTTTGAAGACAGTGCTTCATTCAAGCTAATGCAGAATGTGGCAGCTCGTCTCCTAACGGGGACGGGTCGCTGTGAACACATTACACCTGTGCTCTGTTCTCTGCACTGGCTGCCTATAGTCTACTGGGCCCAGTTCAAAGTAATGACCTTTAAAGCCCTAAACGGCTTGGGACCTGCTTATCTGTGTGACCGTCTCAGGCCCCGGGTCATTTCACAGCTCCTGCGGTCGGTCGGGGGTGCCCAACTCAAGGTCCCCAGGGTATTCCGGGTGGCAAGGGCAGGGAGGGCGTTCTTGGTGGCCACGCCTCAGCTGTGGAACTCCCTCTGAATGGAGGCCCATTTATCCTCGGACCTCCACTCTTTCCGAAGATCATGTAAGACCTGGTTGTTCCGCCGGGCCTTCGGGGACGGGGGTGTGTGTGTGTGCGTGTATTGTATTTTTTTTTTCATATGTTATTGCCGCTCCGAGCTGCCATTGTGCAACAGGATGTGGGGTAGAAATGTAATAAATAAATAAATAAATATCCCTGCCTACCAAATGCCTGGCCAGACAAAAAGGCCTTGCATCTCTTCCAGAAGATGGAGAGGCTTGGGCGTAGGAGGATCCTCCAGAGGAGGGAGTTCCATAACCATTGTCATTTTTATCTGATTGAATTACATGCCCACCAGGGGCAGGGATCTTCTCCCCCCGTTGGATGTAGTGTAAGCAATGGTTAGGTATGCAAGCTAATGCTTACCCTTTTCCTCAAAAAGAAGTGCAGTAAAAGAAAAGGGGGGTGGGGAGAAGTGGTGTTTGACAGGTGCGACATACCTTTAAGCACTATTCCCAAGTGCAGAGTTTCCAATAATTCACCAAAGACTCTTTTTCCTTTTCTTTTGTAGCTCTGTGTGTATTCTTTATAGCCCAGTTGTCTCACTTGATCTGAAAGATTTTGATTTGTTAATTAAAACTTTTGGTGCAGTTAACATTGATCGATGTCTACAAACCTCTTTCAGCATGGCAACTTGAAACAGTTTTCATCCTGTAGCAGGTTGTTTTTGTCAAGCTGCCATTCTTTTAAAGGGTAAAGGGAAAACCCCTCTTTTCTATTATAATGTAGGTTGTTCTTTATAGTACAGGCCTGCAGCAGATCAAAAAGGGAATAGTTAATTAGCTTTGTTTCTAGGTTCAGTGACTTGAAAACGTTTGGCTTGCCAAGCTTCAGTTGTGGGAATTCATTTGGTAGGCGACTTTAATGGTACAAAATGAATTATTCTCCAGTAGCTTGAGCACAGTTCAACGTTGGTAGGAGTGTGTTCATTCTCTGTTCTTTGTAAACTTCAGTTCTTTTTTTAGAGAAAAATATTTATAAGCATCAGTTTAACACTGGGTGAATCCTCGTTTGTTTCTTTTAGCAGCTTATGGAAGTGGTAAGCGTCAGTGTGTTTGTTAATTCTTGTCTAACAATGAAACTAAATTGTAGTTATTGCTGTTGACCATTTATAGAATGCTTTCTGTGTTCAAAGGGCGTTAGTCCTTTTCTAGTTCATCCCCCTCACAACAACCCTGTGAGGCAGGTCAGTGTGGTTCTCATTTTCCAGATGGGGAGCGTAAGCGGAGACACTGAGTGAAAATAAATGGGACAATAGCCCCATGTTTAAACTGTGAGTGTTCTTGTCACGCACCCACATGTCAAACATGTGGGTGAGTGTCCAAGAATCCTCGTAGCTTGAACACCTGTGGGAAACTCTTATCTCCTGAAGTGCAGGCACAGAAGATGATGTACAAAATGTGTTGACAAGAGTTACATGTGGAAGACTTGCATGTTGGGTGTAGAGGGTTGGAGGGGATTTTTTTTAAAAAAAATTCTTTTCCAAAATTTTATTTTGCTGTTCTGAATGTTTGGGGGAGGTTGGAATATAAATATAAATCAATTGGTCAATAAGAAGGGGAGAGTGAGACACCTTTCTAAGCTTCCAAATGCAGCTGCAGCTACCTAGATCTTGGATCCACACCCTCTATGGTGCTTAGAGGCAACCCTGTTGAATAAGGTCCCTTCCCTGGGGCATGTGATGTGAGTGATGATTTTGGCTCCAATTCCATGTATGCCGAAGGGTGTTTTCAGACATAACGATAGCCCGCATTTCCACGCTTTGACCTGCGTGGAATTGTGGACTACCATCATGTTAGAAAGCACCACCAGATGTTAGCCTGGGCCGTTCCCTGAGCAGTGTTGGTACTTAGCCTGGGCTGTGACTTGGGAACATCTCCAGGTCACAGCCCAGACTAGGGCTGTAGTGGAATATCGCAGCGGTAGCTATTTCCGGCGGAAACAGTGTTTCCGCAATTAGTGGAACGGCATGGCAGAGGCTTTCATTCCGCGGTTCCGCTTATTTAATTCCGCAACTTAGTGGAATCGTGGAAACATGACATTTTCGTGATTTCCGCAATTCTGCCAGCTCCCAAAAATAGCGGAATAGCGGTTTTCCGCGATTTCCGCAATTTTTCCACGATTTTGCCGCAATTCCGCGATTTGAAGAATTAGCGGAATATCCGCAGAAAAGTCGCGGTGTGGCGCGGGCAGTTCCAAAATGGCGGAAAGGAATCGCGGCGTGGTAAAAGCTGCTGCCGCATCAGCCCTAGCCCAGACTAAGCGCCAATACTGCCCAGGGAACAGCTCCCTGGCCAGGCGTAAAGCATGCTGTTATGGATGAACAGCTGCTTTACTTAACCTGGTTGGGGTTCTCCCAGTGCCTGGCACCATGGTGGCAGCCATGGCTGCATGTCAACTGGGGCGGGGGCAGGGGGTGCACGGATGCATGTCCATGTGTTTACCTGGCTTGGCTGCCGCAACGTTTGTTCAGTGCCCAGGCCAAGGCCTGGCCAGAGTGACACTACCACCACCAACCAGAGAAGGTCGTGACAGCGACAGGATCCATCACATCTGAAAACCACCAAAGTCTCACTGTGAGTCAGTTTGGGGTAGTGGATAACATGCTAGACTTGGATCTGGGAAGACAGGGTAAATCTCGCTCTAGCTATAAACTCACTGGGTGGCCATGGGCAAGTGACAAACTCTCAGCCTAGAAAGCCGCTGTGGTGTAATCCTTCCCTACGGTCTCACTGGGTGGCCATGGGCAAGTCACAACCTCTCAGCCTTAGTTCCCCATCTGTAAAATGTGTGTCTGTCCCTCTGTTTCCCTCACCCGTGTCCATCTTAGATTGTAAGCCCACTGAGCAGGGACTGTCTCCAAAATCAGTGACTGTAGACTGCTGTGTATGCTGGTGCTATAGAAATAACGTGTGGAAGTGTCATGGGGGCACACACACATTTTGGGGAAATGAGACATGTTAGCAGATTGTAAGCCCTACCCCCCTTTTGCTAAAACCAGTTTGGCAGAGTGGAGGGATGGAAACTTTTTGTCATGCAAAGTGAGCAGTTTGTTGCTAAGGCAACTCCAGGACTAATCGGCAACCTATTTAGAATATCAATAGCAGCAGGACACAGGAAGTCACCTAAACCCCTCCAAAGAGGAAAAGAAGAGACAGGTTCTCTAGAGACTTTGGACACTTCCATCGTGGACTTGAAGGAGAGAACAGCTCAGCAGAAGAGCTGCTACAAACATGAACTAAAAACGTTCATATTCTCTAAAAGACTTGGTGTGCCCGACTTGAACATCAAAGCCGCGAGATATGCTGATGAACTTGAACTGAACCATAGGGTAAGGGGACAGCTAGGGATCTCAGTATTATTATTATTATTATTATTATTATTATTATTATTATTATTTATATAGCACCAGTAATATACCTGGCGCTTTACAAAGAATAAGACAGACACGGTCCCTGCCCATCTAAAGACGGGGAGGGGACACAGGGAAGGGGGAACAGAGGGAGAGACAAGGGATGCAACATTCATGAAGATGCAAGAGCTCAGGTACACGTTCTTGGCTTGATTGCAGTAAGTTGGGAGTTTACAGATAGCAAGTGGGGGACAATCCTGGGTAGGAATGGTTAGCAGGAGATAGGAAGGGCGGAGCGGAAGAGGTGGGTTTTGAGGAGGGACTTGAAGGTGTGGAGGGTGGGGGCCAGGCAGATGAGGGCAGGGAGGGAGTTCCAGGCATGCGGGGCAGCGAGGGAGAAGGGACGAAGGCGGTTCGGGGAGCAGGGGAGGCGTGGGAGGGTGAGGGAGGGGATGGAGGAGGAGCGGAGTGCTCGAGCAGGGGTCCGGAGGAAGATCAGGGCAGAGAGGTAGGGGGGAGCAAGGTTGTGAAGGGCTTTGTAGGTGAATACAAGGAGCTTGTGCAGAATGCGCTCAGGAAGAGGGAGCCAGTGGAGAGAGGAGATGAGAGGTTGCACGTGGTCAAAGCAACGGGCTAGGTAAATGATCCTGGCAGCAGAGTTTTGAACAGAGATAAGGGGAGAAAGGTGACAGCGGGAAAGGCCAGTGAGGAGGAGGTTACAATAGTTGAGGCGTGATATGACTAGGGCATGGATGAGAGTTCTGGCAAAGGAGACAGACAGAAAAGGGTGGATCTTGGCAATGTTGTGGAGGGAGAAGTGGCAGGATTTGGCAACGACTCAATATAGGGTTTGAAGGTAAGATGCGAGTCGAATATTAAGCCCAAGCTGCGAGCTTGGGGGACACGGAGGATGGAGACTCCGTCAATTGTAGTTGACAGGGAAGAGGGAGAGGAAGGATTGGGAGGGAAGATCAGTTTGAGTTGGCATTGAGACATCCAGGCGGAGATATCGGAGATACAGTTGGTGAGACGAGCTTGAACAGAGGGGAAGAGGGAAGGAGTGGAGAGATAGAGTTAAGTGTCGTTAGCTTATAGGTGGTATTGGAAACCGTGGGAGGCAACAAGTTTGCCTAGGGATTGGGTGTAAATAGAGAAGAAGAGAGGGCCAAGGACAGAGCCTTGAGGAACCCTGACCAAGAGGGGAAGGGAGGAGAGGGGGAGGAGTTAGGAAGAGATACATTGAAGGAGCAGTCGGAGAGGTAGGAGGAGAACCAGTTGAGGACAGAGTCCTGGAATCCAAGGGAGTGGAGTGATTAAAGCAGGAGGGAGTGGTCAACAGTGTTGAAGGCAGCAGAGAGATCAAGGAGGACAAGAATAGAGTAAAGGCAGTTGGATTTAGCCACAAGAAGATCGTTGGTGATCTTAGCAAGAGCTATTTCGGTGGAGTGAAGGGGGCGGAAGCCAGATTGAAGGGGGGTCAAGGGAGGAGTTGGCGGAGAGGAGGTCGAGGCAACGGAAGTAAACAACCCGTTGAAGGAGCTTGGAGGCAAAAGGGAGGAGCGAGACAAGATGGTAATGGGTTCAGAGGGATCCAGAGTAGACTTTTTGAGCATGGGGGAGACAGTGGCGTGTTTAAAGGCAGAGGGGAAGGAGCCGGTAGAGAGGGAGAGGTTGATGATGTGCAGGAGGGGAGGGGCGACGGTGGAGGCAATGGAGGTCAGGAGGTGGAAAGGAATGGGGTCCAGCGGGCAAGTGGAGGGGTTGGAGGAGGAGAGCAGGGAGGAGATTTCCTCAAGAGAGGCGGGAGGGAAGGAGGACAGGAGAGAGGTTGGGGGAGGAGGGGAGTAGTAGGGGGAGAGGACTTGGAAGCAATTTCCAGGTGGCTCGTGTCAATCTTAGAGGTGAAAAAGAGAGCAAGATCCTGAGCGGAGGGAGGAGGAGGAGAGGGAGGTTTGAGAAGGGAGTCAAAGGTGGAAAAAGGCGCTAAGGGTCCCGAGAGCAGGACTCAATGTGGGAGGCACAGTACTGCTGTCTAACGAGGGAGATAGCAGAGGTGAGTAATGAGAGGCAGAATTTGAAGTGGAGGAAGTCAGTACGGTAGTGGGATTGCGTCAGAGGCATTCCGCAGCCAGGGCGCAGGAGAAGAGATGGCGAGTGTATATTCAGTATATCTTAGAATGCATGTACTTTATGTTTGATTTTGATTTGCACTATCTGATCAATAGCCTTGTACTTGTATGTACTCAATATATGTTTTATAACCAAGCCTAGTGTGTTTGTGTGTTTATTCGGCCTTGGGGGGTTCATTAGAGGGGCACTCTATGTAGGTGAAAGCCTAGATGAACCTTTTCCATATAAGATAACCCCACTGCGAAGTCTTCCAAGCTACAGGTGGCCAGAGAAGGTTCTCTTAGTTACGGCTGGGCTAGGAGATCAAGGGGAGGCGTTTCTGGGAGGTGCGGACCTCCGAAAGCTCCCTGATTGCAGTGAAGGTTTTCTGATCACGTGGGAACCCATGCGGGCACAGGCAACTGGGTTGCGGCTGGCCTGGTGGGCATCCGGGGGACAGCCTCTAAAGGAAGAGAGGGCCCCAACCCTGTGACAAGTAGTATCACTAATAAGAAGGAGATTGAACTATCAGGTTCAGCTGAACTCAGGGCCTGGACTCTAGGGGTGTGCTCCAGGCCCCCATGTCATTTTTGTTTTTCGTTATCGTTTTTGTTATTTAAAATGTTGTTTTGTAATTAACGGCAATGTCATTTTCGTTAACATTATCGGTATTGTTTCAAACGAAGATTTTATTTTTGGTATCGTTATATATATATATATATATATATATATATATATATATATATATATATATATATATATAATAAAACAGACTAGCCTAAATACCTATATAATATCTAATCTCTCGCTATATGTACACAAGTAATATGTATTTAAATCTAAGGGAGACAGGGGAAGGGAAAAGGAAAACTGTTATCTAATCAGTTATCTGTATAACTATTCTAATCTAATATATATGTCTATAATATATATCTAATCTATACTACCTATCTACCTATTGATATATAATATATGGGGAGGGGGGAGAAGGGCAGGGAAAGGGAGAAGGTAAAATGTAAGGTATGAGGAAAGAATTGGTGATAAAACAATGAAGGCTAGGGAGGATTTTTTGTGGGCAAGCACCACAGTTCTGTAAACACAACCTGACAAGCAGAGCTCTCACAGAACAGAGAGAAAAAGGCCTGGCCCTCCCATTATAAAGGGTTGCAGTGCCCTCACCCAGAGCCCTCCTGATTGGTTGTGGGAGGCAGCAGGCATTGAGCAATCAAAGAGTGCCATGAGACTGCTGGGGCCTGCTTGCGCTGCTCATTGGCCAGCGATACATCCATCAGATACTGCTGAGCTGCTCGCCCCTCCCAACACAGGCACAGTTCAAGAGTTCAGCCCTGTCTGCTGCCTCATCCCTTCTCCATGTTTTCCCTTCAAAACCCAACTGCCACAGCACTAATTATAACGACAACGATAAATTTTGTTATTGTTCTCAGTTTTTGTTATTGCAATAACGATAATGAAAACTACCATTTTTGTTATCATTATTGTAATAATGAAAACGACATGTACACCCCTACTGGACTCCAGGGTGCTCTCTGCAAACAGACTGAATACAAGTTATATAGACGTGCTACCTTCAGTGTTTATGATTGATATGGATGATATTTGCTTAATCCTTGTTATGGAATGATTTTGTGTTTATATGTATGGTTTTTTAAAATATTTGTCTGAATTTTTATTGTAATGTGGATGTATATTGTAATGAATTTGGGGTCAGTACAATAAAATCAATAAACTAGAAATTAAACTGTATACATCCCTCATTCCTCAACAGACTGAATACCACCAAGAAGTTGTCAGAGGGTGGGAGGGGGCAGGCCCAACAATCTGTCCATGCTCATTCCGAAAATTTCCTAGCAGTACTCCGGCTGCCTGGAAAGGGCCATACCAGAAAGGAAATTTTCAGAGTGGATACAGGTGGAGTGCTGGCCCCCGCCTTCTCTTAAAANGGAGGTGCCCTGGATAGTGACCTTGTTTGCTGTGGGAGGGTGTTTGCTGTGGGAGGGCAAGGCTGGCTGGGAGCCCCCTTTGGGAATTCTGCTACTTAGAGAGACCCCACCACCTTGCCCTTAAAGGGGCCCATACTTAGGACATGACCCCAGGACATGTCTCTGCCTTGCTATGACACTGCAAATAAGGGTGACTGATAAACTGGCGCCATAGATTAGCAAGGAAATAGAGATATTTGGCATCCTTAGACATCCCAAAGATTGAGTGTCAAAACCCCTAAGCATGTTTGGCCGTTGTGTGTAAGCACCATAACAATCCCAACACCAATTTGGCCACCCGTTGAACACGCGATGCGAACACCATTGCATCACAAGGACAATTTGCGTGTTCCGTCTGAACACGTGGCCAACGTTGTGTCTAATGATATCGCGTGGCGTGTTAGCAGGCACAACATGGGGAACGAAGCAGCAGCACTTGTGCACTGAGATCAGGTGGCGAGCAAAACACTGATTTCCCCCAAGATGGGCTGTGTGTCTAAGCAGCGCCACATGGTGAACACAGGGCCAAAGTGGTGTTCATATCAAGGTCAAAACACACATTCAGACACCCATTGACATTGTGTAAAGACACTCATAGATAATTGGACGTTGTATGGAAGGTTTCAATCGGGTAAAGCACTTCAGAGTTTGGTGGTGGTCAGATCTGGGAATCTGGTTGGAGGCTATTTTGGATTTAATCCGTTAATATACAACGCATTGAAAATAGCTGAAAAGGGTTAAATGCTTGACAGGACACGAAAAGCTTTTCAAACCTTCACCACCTGTCTTTATTGGTTTGGCTCTTACCTTGTGAACAAATGGCTGTGCCCTGTTGAATAGATGTTGTGTTCTACCTTATACAGCCCAGTTCTCTTTCACAGTGGGGGTACTGAGGCTTGGAACATTTTTACACGTTGCCGCTTTTCCCCAGACTTCAAAAGTCTGGGTTTGGCAAACTCCCAAATTGGGAGTTTTAGATGCTCACCCTCTGACCAGAAGTCGCCCAGGCACCGTTGTCAACAGTGCCATCGCACCACTCCCTCATGGTTTGAGACCTGAACTTGTAAAACCCTGTTAGCTGAAGTCTCACAAGTCCAGGTCTCAAAAAATATGGGAGTTATGCAGTGCTGCTGTTTACAACGGCGCCTGGGCAACTTCCAGTCAAGGACTGAGCGTCTAATTCCCCCCTGAGGGAGTTTGCCGAACCCATAACATGTAAAAATGCCATTGATTTAGTTCTGTGTCAAGCACATTAAGATCCTCCAAGGAAAGTTACTGCAGAAGTGCAAGCCAATAAACACCTTCAGTGCTGTGAAAAAGGTCCCCTCCATGTCTTGCAGATATAGGGCAGACATTTTATAGTTAAGGGTAAACGTCTCCTGGAAATATAGGCGATCATATACCGGTCTGATACAAAATCATTTACAGTACTGATTTAGCCATGGCTTCTTCCATAAATTTTAGATTGTAAGCCACAGGCAGGGACCGCGTCTGATTGTATGTTCTGTACAGCGCCAGGTTTTGCAACTGGCGCTTTATAAATGTTTAATAATAATAATAATGTAGACTCTGAGCCTGGAAACACTTACAAAATGGTTATAGGATTCTGGCTTTAGTTTATGCCTTTAGCGCCATGTTGACATGTTTCCCAAGGTGACCAGGATGGAATTTTTAAACTTTTCCTTCTAGCCATTTCTGTCTAGAATGAAGCTTACATGATAGTAGTGATATAAAGAACTAATATTTAGCTTCATTCCCTATGTAAAAGAAAGAACGTACAGAAACATATGTATCAGCCTGATTTACTGTAGTTTATTTATTTATTTATCTATTTTAATCAATTTGTATCTTGCCCCTCCTGAGAACAGCTCAGGGCGGCTAACAATTTTAAAACCATAAAAATACAATCATATAAATTGTAGGCCACCATAAATAAGGGTAGAGGAGATTAAAAAACCCTAATCTCCCTCCCCAAAGGCCTGGGCGAACAGCCAGGTTTTACATACTTGCCAAAACGTTAAAAGGCTTGGGGCCAGGCGAGCTTCCTCCGGGAGGGAATTCCAAAGGCGTGACCCGGCCACCAAGAATGCCCTCTCCATTGTGGCCCCTCGCTTAACACGGGAGACCTCCAAGAAGGCACCCCCAGAAGACCGAAGGAGCCGCTCTGGGGTGCGGAGGGCGAGGCGGTCCCTGAGGTATGAGGGGCCCAGACCATGAAGGGCCTTAGAGATCAATACCAGCGCTTTGAACCTGGCTCGGCTCGCTATTGGCAGCTAGTGCAGAGTCCGGAGCACAGGTGTTATGTGATCCCGGCGACCTGTCCCCGACAGGAGCTGGACCACTGCATTCTGCGCTAGCTGCAGGCTCCGAACCAGGAACAAGGGCAGCCCCACATAGAGCGCATTGCAGTAGTCCAGCCTCGAGGTGACGAAGGCATGGACAAGGGAGGCCAGGTCTGGGCTGGAGACGTATGGGCACAACCTGTGCACCACCTATAACTGGCGGAAGACAGCCTTCGCCACCACTTCCACCTGTCAATCCAGGTGGAGATCTGCATCCAACACCACCCCCAGACTCCGAACCTGCTGAGCTATAGGAGGGTGAACCCCCCCAATCAGGGGGCCTGACACCTCCCTCTCTCTCCCCACCATCATCACCTCCTTCTTATCGGGGTTGAGCTTCAGTTTGCTCTGCCACATCCATTCCGCCATGGCCTCCACACACTGGGATAGCAACGAGACAGCAGGGTCTGGGTCAGCTGAAAAAGGTAGGTACAGCTGAGTATCATCAGCATACTGGTGACATCGCACCCCGAACCCTCTCACAGCCTCCCCCAAGAGCTGCATATACAGAATTAAATAAGAATGGAGGCAGAATAGAACTCTGTGGAACGCCGCAGGATAAAGCGCGGGGGCAAGATGTTTCAACTCCCAACACTACCACTGGCTTCGCCCCAAAAGGAATAACCGGAACCATTCAAGAACAGTCCCGTCCAGACCCCCCAGGTCACGCAGGCGTCTCAACAGCAGCCCATGGTCCACGGTGTCAAAAGCGGCTGAGAAATCTAGCAGGATAAGAAATGTAGAACATCCTGCATCCATCTCCCAGCGGAGATTGTCGACCAAGGCCACCAACGCTCTCTCAGTGCCATAGCCGGGGCGGAACCCAGAATGAAAAGGGTCCAGGAAACCAATGCTATCTAGATGCGGCTGCAGCTGGATTGCCACTGCCCACTCAATAACCTTTCCTAGAAAGGGAAGGTTAGAGGCAGGTCGGTAGCTGGCGAGTGCGTCCACATCCAATTATGGTTTCTTCAGCAGGGGGCACACCACGGCCTCCTTGAGGCTAGGTGAAAGCCTCCCCTGCTGCAGGGACGCGTTGACCACCCTCCCCAGCACCCCAACGTCTCCCTGGAGACTTTCACCAACCAGGATGGGCACGGATCAAGTTCACAACTGGTGGCTCTGAAAGACCCCAAGACATCCACTGCATTGGCTGGATAGTACTGTCTGATGCACTTTTATTTCTTTTTACATTGGGGAAGAGGGGAGAAAGGAATGTTTAGGTTTATTTAGGAATCAGTTAATCGTGTATTGTTCAGAACGAAGACCCTAACATGGCATATTAGAGAGAACCAAGATTGGCTACCAGGCATGACCCCCACTGTCCAAGTGGAAAGCCACTTGTTTTGAAGTTGGTGCTTGGGGAAGAATGCTCTCATGAACCACGCGCCAGCCGCCCGGTCACCGCATGCAGCACTCCTAAAAAATCCCAAGTGCCCAGTGTGGGGACTGAGTAGCCGTGGATGGGGCAGCCAGGCAGGAAGTCGCCCATTCGAAGCGCTCCCCATGCACTTCTTGTGCCCCTGCCCCACGCGCTGACCACCAAACCACCCCCCTCCCTGCCATTCTCATGTAAAAATACCCAGAGACTTTTCAGATGCAGGCACCTGGGGTCATATTCACCCCAATCCTACGGTTTGGGTTAAAACCATCCTTTTGACACA
This sequence comes from Sphenodon punctatus, assembly GCA_003113815.1. Classification (NCBI taxonomy): domain Eukaryota; kingdom Metazoa; phylum Chordata; class Lepidosauria; order Sphenodontia; family Sphenodontidae; genus Sphenodon; species Sphenodon punctatus. The sequence continues at coordinate 4,075,775 of QEPC01015598.1, forward strand.
GACTTACCCCATGCATCATACCGATTACAACCCAGTCTTGTAACTATACTTGTGTTTGCAGGATTGGTTTAAGGGTTATATGACACTCCTCCAAGAGTATCATATAATCACTTGACTGTTCAAGACCTACCATCTTTATATACATTTGCCGATACATAAAAATCAAGACATTTTTAAAGAATGTTGTTGCTTGAAATGCATATGCTGCCGATTCCTGAAGGGCTCAGGGAAGTTTACGATAAGTTAGAAAATAATACAAATAAACTCTAACCTCCACAAACAAAGAACCCCTGAAATCCCCATAACTCCCACTCGCCCATGGAAGTGGGAAAAGGTGCCTATATATACAGCACCATGTATCCCTCTCACTCCTCCATCTCTCACCTAGAGGAGTCTTCTCCAATCTGTCACCACCACACACACCCCACCCTATGGTGGAACCATGGCTAACCTCGGAACCATTCCATCCCACTCACACGTCCCTGTCTCTCACCTGGCACTATCCCGGTTTTCCTCTCCTAAGACTAGTTTATTTACCCTCTCAAATAGCAGTAAAAATAGGGGACACTCCATGAAACTAACTGGTGGCAGATTTAAAATAAATAAAATGAAGTATTTTTTTTCACTTGACGACACAGTTAAATTATGGAATTTGTTGCCAGAAGAGGTTGTCAGGGCCAGTAGTATAGCTAGGTTTAAAAAACGACTGGATAAATTCTTGGAGAATAGGGCCATTAATGGCTATTAGCCAAGTAGTTTGTGAAATGGGAACTTCTTACTGTCGGGAGCAGGGAGTGATGAGCAGGGGATGGAATGCCCATTGTGACTGCTGGTACTTCTCTCATGTGACCAAAATTGGCAGATGGTGGACTTGATGGACCATGGGTCTGACTCAGTAAGGCACTTCTTATGTTCTTGAATTTTAGAGGGGGGTGGGGGTGGAGAAGGATTGGGTTAGGAGGGGGGATTAGAAATGGTATGGGGTGGGGTGGGCTTGGAGGGGGAGGGATGGGGAGAGAATGGGTTAGGGAGGGGTGTGTGGAAGTTATAGGGGGGGAGAGGGAGGATCTCCCCCCGCTAGGGCTGGGAAGCTGGGAGTGGGGGAGGTATGGCTATTGGGGTCATGACAGGCCGGGGGAGATATGGGACAGATGTTTGTTGCCTGTCTCACTCACTACCCCCAAGGCAGGTGGTTTTTGGTCTGTGGGCTCCTGACCCTGTGTTGGTGCTGTTAAATGTGAGGTGAGTGGTGAATAAGGCAACAACTGTCCAGGAAGTGATCCTGGACTCTGCCGCCGATCTCTTATGTATCACGGACACCTGGCTGAACAATGAGTCGGGGCCTATTTTGGCTGACCCCAGGGCCGGCCTTACCGTGGGGCGGCCGCCTGGGCCCCGCTCCTGGTCTGAGAGTGGTCGGGAGCTGGGGACCCCGAGTGTAGGGACCCCCTGCCAACTCCAACTGACAGGCAGCGGAGGTGGCCAGCAGGAGTGAGAGAAAGGCAGAGGCCACGCCTCTCCCACACTCCGTGCCACCCCACCCCTCCACTGCCTGTCGCAATCTCAGCCAGGGGAAATGAGGGAGAGGCAGGAAATGAGGGGAGTGCCCCTCCACCCATCCCCAAGCCCAGGCCCGGGTAGCATGCCACCCCTGGGCTGGGGAGGGCCCCCTGAGCCGGGGAGCGGCCCTGGTTGGATCAGCCCCTGCGGTCATCTGGGGGTGCCCTGCTCGAGGTCCCCTGAGTCTTTTGGGGGGCCACGCAGGGAAGGGCATTCTCAGTGTCCGCACCACGGCTGTGGAACTCCCTTCTGTTGGGGGCCTGGTTGACCCCAGATCTCCCCTCCTTTCAGAGAAGTTGTAAGAGCTGGCTGTTCCGCTAGGCATTTGGCAGGGGAGATGGGTGAAGGGGTGGAGGTTTTTTGGGGTGTGAGGGTATTTTTTTTCTTCATCCTTTGAGTTGCTTTTATTCGATGTTTTTATGTTTTATGAATTGTAAACCACCCCGAGGTGCCTGTGGCAGGAGGGGCGGAGTAGTAATCTTTTAAAATAAATCAATCAATTAATTTAATTAAATAAAAAGTCCACAATGATGATTCATTGTGCCCTTCCGCCATTACTTGCTGCTCAACGGCCTCCTAATTTCTTGTGTCCTTAGGTCCTGGCCTTTTGCAGCTACATGCAGGGCTGGAGGCAGTTAGTAGAAAGGGGTGCGGGGAGAGGCAGCCAGCTGACTCAGCCTGCCCACTCCCCAAGCAGCCAGCAGTCCCAAACAGGGTTTCCATTCCCATGGCTGGAGGCTGTGGATAATCTAGGATGAGAGGAGTACATTTTAAGTGTGATGACCTTAAAACCCTCTTCGTAACTTATACTCAGCATTTAGCTGCCAAGGGTCCGCTGTTTCAAGTACCAATCACGTACGGCTTCCATTGACAGTAATGGAAATTCGGGGCCCTCGGCACCTCTGCAAATTAAGCTTTAAGTGATGTTACCTTTGTAAGTGCTGTAGCAGGATAAGTGATGCTGGTGGTCATTGCTTTATCTATAAATCGGTTTCTGTATATGTAGAAAGTTATGCCTTCATTAAAAAAAACCTAACCTGTGCTGATTTACAAATTATTTTCATTTGTCTGTATACATATCTATACTTTTAAAAATAATCTAGTGAAAGAATCAGCATCTTATTATGGGATCTATAAAAGCATTCCGAACACATGCCTAAAAACCATGCCCCCCAAATCTTTTCTTCTGGAAAAAAACAACACAGTAGTCATTTCCATTTGAAATTAATAATGGATCACTCCAGCCTTTAGATTCAGTCAAGAATCACCTTCAGTGGAAGTTTAACTGAGAAATTGTCAGTAATACACAAAGGGCATAATAGCTTTATTGAACTGCAAAAGAGCACAGTTTATAAAAAATGTGTGCTGCCCTTCTCTTTCAAGTAAAACCCAATGGAAAACACATAAGTGATGTGTCATGCTTTTAGAAAGTGGCCTGCTTCGTATCCTAGGAAGCTAAAGACGGCACTGGCTACAATCCTGTAGTCAGTTACTTCCGTATAAATCCCTTGAATTACTATGGAGGAAGTAATTACATAACTGTAGCAAATGGGACCGATCCCATGACCCACTGATCCCGCTTGCAATCCACGCACGTGCGAGCCACCCCTACTCATGTCCTTTGGCAATGCGTTGTGCCATGCAGAATCCACACAGAGGGGGTTGGGATTGTGGCCATTGTTTAAATCGGAAATTTACCTACTTTAGTCTTAGCTTAGTTTCCCCCCTATTTTATTCCTGTTTTTAAACTGTAAAGAAGATTATTTATATATCTCTGTCTCAGCCAGGCTAAGATATTCAAAGATAAGACTAGCTGTATATACCATGGATGGGGAAACTTTTTCTTCCCCACTTTGAAAATTAGTACACGCTCCAAGGACTGCATAGATGTCGGGGTGTAGGGGTGCTTAAGGGATGTGCTTGGGAAGAAGAGGGTTTGTGCCATGAATCTGTTGCCTGTTTTTCTGTACATGCCTCGTCTCTGCTGCCTTCCCCTGAGCACAGTTTTTCGGTGCTTGGTGATAGGGATTTGATCCAGGAACTGGAACAAGACTACGCTGGGGTAAGTAGTTGGTCGACCATTGCTGAAACTAAGACTGAAATGAGACTTGGCTCAAATGAAAAACTTGTCGATATCTCAGTTCTCTGTTTGAACCAAGAACCTCTTGATTCCTGACCAAATTTTTGGACAGATGTTTTTTTAAAAAATCATTGTGCACGTACAGTTGCTGCCGGGCTGTTTTGCGGATGCGTAAATGGCCACTGCCTTTCACCAAAAAGGCAGGAATCCTGTCTGTGCGCACGCTAACAGTAGGAGGTGAGCCCATAAGCTCACGTTACCCTACATTAGTCTGTGTGGTGTCACTAGCCTTCTTCAGGATGATGCTGAGAGTGTGGAGTGGATAGTGGCCCCATGGTGGGTGCGGGTGGGCATCTGGCAGCCACCTAAGAGACGGGCAGGTGGCCACCCATCTGCTGTGGGCTACTGTGAGCTACTGTCTCGTCTGTTCCCACCCTCTGTCCCTCTCTCTCTCCCCTGAAAAAGGGACAGTGGGGTTCAGCACTGAAAGAGGGACCGTCCCTCCCAAGTAGAGACTGTTGAAGAGGCATGCACTTGTGGAGGGTGATTGGTAGTGGTTGCTGGGAGAAAGTGGGAAATGTCTCCCTCTTCTTTTGAATACTCTACTGACATTTTGGAGATTGGTGCCACTCTAAAAGTCAATATACGTGGGTTACGGTATTTATTTGGCTCTTACATTCATGGTGCTCTCTGCACTGGCTGCCGATAGTCTTCCAGGCCCAATTCAAGGTGTTGGTTTCGACCTTTAAAGCCCTAAATGGCATGGGCCCCACCTACCTGCAGGACCGCCTCACCCTCCAGATTCTGGATCGGCCTCTGCAGTTAGCTGAGGTTCCCCGGGTTTCCCAGATGTTGACCATGAGGAGGAGGAATTCTCTCCTGTTGGAGGTCCACCTGGCCGTAGACCTCCCTTCTTTCCATAGACAGTGTAAGACCTGACTGTTCCACTGGGCCTTTGCCGAGGGAGACAGGATGGGTGGGTTGGGTTAGGGTGAGGTTTTTTATTGTTGGGTCATTTTTAAACATTGAGTTTTATAATATTATGTGTTTTTAAATGCTATTAGCTGCCCCGAGATCCTTGTGTAGGAGGGGGTGGCATATAAATGCGAGAATAAATAAAAATAAATAAATATCTGGATTCCACCCCCACCCCCGCTGCTTCCACTTAAGGCCAATTTCTGTTTGCCTCTGTGCTTTTAATGGGCTATTCAGTAGCAGGCAATCTATAGGAGCTTGCTGAAATCAGGTAACCACTGCTATGAGTCATCTGCATAGGGGCCATCTAATCAGGGTTCTGAATTTGCTTCATTTCCCTTATTGGCAGCAATGGGGAAAACTCAGTGAGTGAACGCTGGTCCCTGCATACAACGATAAGACATGCTACACAATGCTTCCTCAACCCACTGTGCTCGTTTGTTTACATGTTTATTTCCCTTCCCGTAAGTGTATAATTACAGAGTACATGCTGCAAAGACGGATGGCATTCCCGGAGCACATGAAAATAATGGATTTACTTTGCCCAAATGATAGCTCTATTTTAAATAGTTCTCTCATCTCTGGTTCTAGTTTCTAACTGAGTTTACAAACATAATAGATGATTATGCCATCCACGCGAACATAAGTACTTTAGCTATATTACTTGGTTTGTCAGTTGGGACAGGAGCTCTTCTAATCTCTACTATATCTGAGGCACAGAACCCCAACCACGAAATGTCTCATTTAGCAAGGAAAAAAAAAAAAAAGGTCTGGGATGCGAATAGTACAAGAAGAAATAGATGGTGACTAGGTGGTTTGAATGATCTCTTTTAGTGGACCAACTTCTGTTGGGGAAAACGAGCAGGCTTTTGGGCCACACAGAACCCTTTCTCAGGCAGGTAGCATAGCCAGTAGAAATATATAAACTGAGCAGGTATATAAGGAGACAGGAATGGATGGAAGGAAGTGGATAAGACAAGGTAACTGGTGGAGCGGGGGCTAGATAGGGAGAAAGGAGAGATGCCAGACAAAACAGAGCTATAAATGATGTGTATGGTGTAGGAGAAAAGCACCAATGGGTAATGGTAAACACAGAGAGAGGACAGGACTAAAGCAAACATACAGGCTTGGGTGTAAGGTAGGAAACAGCTTATCAGGTGAATCTGCTGATGAATATGAAAGGAACGGGTTCACAGCAGTCACACAAGGTGGAATCTACATCTGACCGGGTAGGTCACTGAGGTCAGCCACAGAGAGGGAGACAAAGGGTGGCTTTAAACTGACACCAGCTCTGCTCCTACTCTGCCCCACCCCTGGGCGGCCCGTCCATGTAAAGGCGGCCCACCCTGGGGTGAGGCAAACGGAGCGGGCCGCCCGAACCTGGAGCACCAGCCAGGGGTGGAGCAGTGGTCCATCTAAAGGGAGGACCGCCACTGCAGCTCTGCTCCCGGCTCTGGGTTGCCCTGGCAATGACATAGAGCTGTGGGTGACAGCCTAGAGAGGTTGCTGATCCACCCACAGCTCTGTTGTGCAGGGGAGGGGGCTGCATGTGGGCAAATGGCAGACTGCCCTAAACCCCCCCCACCAGCCAGAGCAGACCTGGGGGTACCCACCCACCCCCGTCATGTTTGCTTTAGTCTTGTCTTATGTGTTTACCACTACCTGCTGGTTTCTTTTCTCCTAAACCAATATGCATCATTTATAGCTCTGTTTTTAAATGGCCGGCATCTCTCCTTTCTCCCTATCTAAAAACTCCCCACCCAGCAATTACCTTGTCTTACCCACTCCCACCCATTTCTGCCTCCTAATGTACCTGCCCTAAATTTGCTCAGTTTATATATTTCTCCTGGCTATGCTATATTCCTGAGGACAATGTGAGGTCCAAATGCTTGCTCATTTTCACCAACAGCAGATGGTCCAATAAAAGATATCCTTCAAACCACCTTGTCTCCATCTCTGTCACTTGGGACCAGCACAGCAACCGCACAATCTCTCGTAAGAAGAAATAGTTCAGACACTCTTGCCCTAGTGTTAGTCAAGAGGAAGATTAAAAATAAGATGATCCTGGGCTATATGGGCTTTTGATCCTTTGTGTTTCCGTAGAACCTTATTACTGAGAAGCCCTCGACCAGGGGTGAGAATTTAACTCCCAAGAGTCACCTGGAAAATGAGCACAAGCTCTGAGAGCTACACCATATGGTGGTGGGGAAGTTGAAGGGGCATGCTCGGGAAGACAAGGGACCAGATCACAGATCTGTGCCATGGATCTGTCCCCGCCCTATCCTTGTGTGCATGCCCTCACCTCTGCTGCCTTAACTTGTGCTCAGCTTTTCAGTGCTTGGGGGTAGGAACCAGATTTATGTGACACATCCAGGAACTGGAAAGGGGCCCAATAAAAACTTGCCACAGGCTGCCTTTGGCACCCAGGCCTGAGCGTCCCCACCCTACTTTAAATCAGACCCCAAATGGTCCAGCCCTATCCTGTTTCAACCAGATCTAAGAACTCCTGAGTAGCTTCAAATTCAGAGACTGTTTCAAAATATTAAATTTGTTATTATTGGGATTTGAGCATTTAGTGTTCATGGCTTTAAGTTTTCCCCCTGCAACCACAGGGTTTAGAAACTTTAAAAAAAAAATCCACAACCTCCCCCCCTCAAAAAAAACTCAATAAAACAGTGAAAGTTGTCAATATTGTATATATATTCAGATTAAGGTTTACAATGCTCCTTCTAGATGCATGTTTGTTTATTTTATATAGCCCCCCCCCCCTTGCCATATGAGTGATTTACATTGAACAATTTAAACACAACTTTTAATCCTCACAACAACCCTGTGAGGTAACGTTAGGCTGAGACTATATTGTTACTGGCCCAAGGTCACCCAATGAGTTTCTGGTTAAGCAAGACTTGAACCAGGGCCTCGCCCTGCCTCCTGGTCTAGGTACTGCACATTTTGCCACTACACCACACTTATTGAGAGGCTGAATATTTCAGTGATTGCTATCTGAGATAGGGCTGAAATGAGGATGACATTTATTTTTATGGGAATCTCACAACCGTGGTGCGATCTTATGAAATTCTTGAGAACCTCAGAAATACCCCCAAATGGTCTGCACGTGCACAAAATGGCCTTGCATGTTCAGAACTGCCCTGGTGGCCATTTTTGTGCATGCACAGACCATCTGGGGGCTATTTTGAGGTTACTGAGAATCTTGTGGGAATGCCCAATTCTCACGAGATTCTCAAGATGAGAAAATCTCATTGAGAAGCCTTCTTGATGAGATTTTTGAGAAGGGCGAAATCTCATTTCAGCCCTCGTCTTGGAGCATGCGCAGCTCGCCATACAGGTGGATGTGGCCTAATGGTTGTCCGCTTGTTTGTATCCCGTCAATTAGGTTGCGTGCAGCCTTGCGCGCGCACAAGGGGGATGGGGGTGGGCAGAGTGCGGCAGAGAAGAACGTCTGCCTATCTATTAGGTTTGTCCCACTAAAGCTGTGCGTGGGGACTTGACAAATGCACAAGAAATATATGCAGGGAGAAGTCTGTTTGTTATGCTCTACAGGCTAAACGGGTGAGATTGGGGGGGCGGGGAGGTAGATACATGAACCAAAATCGTACTGCAGCGGCTTATTGTCTTATTTAACGCCTAATGACATCCTTCTCTAACCACTCTTACAGACTGTTCTTAACAGAAATGTTAGGCCTCAAGTCTGAAGTGTCTTTAAAATCTGGGATTGTGGGGAACAAAATATTATTCAGTGATTTAAAGAAAGCATTTCCTAAAGCCCTTCATGGCCTGGGCCCTGCTTATTTGCGGGACCGCCTCACTCCCCATGTGCCCGTGCGACCCTTGAGATTGTCCGTGGGAGCCTTTTTGGAGGTTCCCCAGGCGAGGCGGGTGGCCACCGATGTTAGATCTTTTTTGGTGGCTGCCCCTGTGCTGTGGAATTCGCTCCCGGAGGAGGCTCGGTTGGCTTCCACTCTCTTGCTGTTTCGGCGTGTATGTAAGACCTGACTGTTCCATCAGGCTTTTGGCAAGGGGTGGGGGTGGGGTTTTCCCCCACATATTGTAATTTTAAATTGTTTAAAATTTTTATTGAATGTTGTTCGCCGCCTCGGGCTGCCCTGAGGGCAGGAGGGGTGGGATATAAATTTTAAATAAATAATAAATAAATAAATAAATAAGTTTCTCCATGAGATAAATCTTGATCCCAATTTGAAGGGATTTTTCTTTTGTTTACACGTAACTGATTTAGGTTTCTCTTCATGCAGTGTACCTTGTAAGGTTTAGCGACGGTAAAGCAGTTAGCACCCTGGCAACATACAATCAGGCACAACTAATAGCCTCCGCTGCAAAAGACAGCTTTCCTTTGTAATTTTTAATATCTTGTTGTTCTTGGCCATATCCATTTCAATGCATCCCGTGGTTTGGGGTGGTTGTTTTTTTTAAAAATCTAACTCCAGCAACTGCTTTCAGTTTTGGCACACCAGGTGTTCACTATTTCATGCAGCATTATCTACCCTGCAAATCTAAAATAAAAAGTTTTGCCAGCATTATCATGTGGCTCCTCTAAATAGCCTCTTCAGTTAAAAGGCAGAATATGTGTTTTAAATGCTGCATTTAAAATTTTCCCCTTGTAACTTGCCATTAGTAATGGATTGGTGGAACTGCACTGTGAATCTAACACATCTGAAAAGGGGTTTCCAGTGCAGTTTAAATAAATACTCGGAAGCTCGGTGACAAAGGACGTGGCCTTTTGATCATCTTGACTGTGATCCATAGTGTTTTAGAGCACGCCCTTTAAAAGCCGTGTGTCGTGTAATAAAGGGGTTTGCTGCCCTTAGTGCAGTGAGCTTGATGAAGCAGTGCTGTCCTGGACCTAAATGGTGAATTTATATTTTAATCGGTGCTCATACAGGCAAGAGGCGAGGTGCATATAAGTAAATCTAGAGAAACAGATCTCTCTGTGGAAGATGCAGATTATCTGCATCACATGAATACCGGATCTAATCATTTTCTACAGAAGATTGACGCTATTTAATGATACTAGAACTCAAAGTAGCCATCATAAGGTAAATAGCTTAGTGAAGCTGAATGGTGATGGTTCACCAGGAGAAACTAGCGCTGAGGTGTAATTGCTTATTTATCCTGCACTAAGGGTCCAAACCTGCTGTCCAAGGATTTATGGCTGTAAGTCTTCATGCATTATGATGGTGATGTTTTTAAATCTGTGATTCTCACAATAGCAGGCTTTTTACTTCAGTCTTCTTGATCAATACACCCATGGTCCTCTTCAGCTACACAGAAATCCTTCCCTTTTAGGTTTGTTTTTTGCAGAAGTGAGCTTTGTACTCAATTTGATGTAGCAGTCATGGGATGCAAGCAAAATTGGCATTAACTAATCATTTGGGTCCAAATACAGGTGAATGATCTTGGATTTATACCAAGGAAAGGGAAATCGAGCCTCCTGCTATCTGTGTGGTGGAGAGGAGGTGGGGCATGTATGTAATTCACCACCTGGGGTGCTTTTACACAGACGGCTCCCACTCTAGCTCCCCCGCTAGCAGTGCTCTGGAACATTCCAGAACACCGTCAGTGGAGCGGGCTGACCAAACCTGAGCGGAGCTGCGGTCCATCTGTTCAGTAGATGGCTGCTGCGGCTCCATTCCTGGCCAGGGGTTGCCCTGGGCAATGCCGGAGAGCTGCGGGCAGCAGGTTAGAGCATTGGACAAACTCCCCGCAGCTCTACGGTGTGGGGGAATGGGGCACCACATGGGCAGACCGTGCGCCTCAGCAGCTGCCAGGTCTGTATAAACCCAGTACAGGTGGGGGCTGAGTGTGTGTGGGGGGGGGGAGGGAGGGAGGAAGGATAAGGTGCTGGATTTGGTCCTGGGAAGCCCTAGCCATGAACTCACTGGGTGTCCTTGTGCAAGTCTCAGCCTCCGTTCCCTATCTGTAAAATGAGAATGTGTGTGTCTCCCTGTGCTCCCCTCACCCATGCCTAGCTTACATTGTAAGCCCACTGGGTAGGGACCTGTCTCTGGAAACCTGTGAGTGTAAAGCACTGTGCACTCCTAGTAATGCTATAGAAATTAGGAGGAGGAGGAGGAGAGAGCGAGAAAGCTGTCCACCATCAAAGTCAGGACAGGAATGGTCAGAAGACACTGGTGACGAAAGTAGGCAGAGTTGATGATTTCTCAGGCAATGCTGAGTTGAACCTCTGGAACTTGACTCTAAGCTCTGATGCCCGGCTGTTGTGATACACAGAACTAGAGGGCTTGCTAGGGCTTTGCAGACATCCCCATATGCTGACTGATCCCGAATCTGGGGAAGCCTTAATCCCCCATATGTAGCAGCATAATGGCTAATCTGGACCTGCTGCCAGGGGTGTCGCTATAATTGGTGCAGCCACACCAGGCCCACATGCAGGTAGACTACATAACTTGCACTGGAGTGCCCTCCGCAGGGGTCCAGTTCCCACCTAGCCATCCCCTGCCTGCTCGGTATGATGGGGGCATCAGCACGGTGGTGTGAGTAGAATGGAGCACCAGGCCTGTGCACCCCGAAGGGTGGGAACTCCATGAAACTGTTCAAGAGTTTGTCTTACTTTGACAAGTAAGGTACATAGAAGCAATTAGTTTCAACCAGCTTTTTCCTGTCCCTGTAGCTCAGGTTTTTCTTTTTCTTTTTGTATTTATCATTCTGTATTCCTCACAGTGCTCTTTCTCTACTGTAGAAACAGCTTGATGCTGTTATAATGCTGCTTCACCCTCTGCAAAGAATGAGTCCCTAACTATCCATATGGTCTGCCTTTGTTATTTCCCCTAGAGGAAGATGTACATCACTTGCTGCTGCTTCTGTAGATACTAACTTATTCCTATATTCTTTTTCAAAGGCACTGTGCTTTTGTTCATTCATTCTTTCATTCACTCTTTTTCCTTTTTGTTCAAATGCTAAGTTAAAGTAAATCTTTTTATCCTGTGGGTGACTTGTGTTTGGCTTGATCATCGTAAAATGTAAACAAAGATGTGGCCTCCATTATATTTCCATTCATGTATAAACAAGAATAATCATAAGAGTTGGAATCAGGGGTGTAAACCAGGGACCCATTTTGTTTTTTGTTTTTTATTTTCATTTTTCTGATTTTTGTTGAGAATTTTCATTTTTGTAATTGTTTCATTTTTGTTTTTCATTAGTTTCAATGGGAAATGTATTTCCAGCTGTGGTGTCTTCATTTTTCATCCAGTTTACATGATGTTTGGACATATTTTACCCCCGACCACAGGCATTATTCCTGCCAGTTTTCATAACGTTTGGATAAACAGTTCCAATTTTATAAGCACTTTAATTGCATCATTTGTGCGCACGTTTCCAGCTGTAATGTCTTGGTTTTCCATCCAATGCAGATGAAATTTTGACTCATAGTGCCCTCATTCTAGGGATCATCCATGCCAATTTTCAGAAAGATTGGTTAAAGGTTCCTGATTTTATAAGCAATTTAATCATTTCCTGGTTTGCACACACATTGCCAGCTGTAATATTTTTGTTTTCAATCTAATTTGGATGCAAGTTGGACAGATTATTATAGTCACTAAAGGAATTGCCCCTGCCAAATTTCAAAAAGATTGGATAAAGAATACCAAGTTTATAGCAATTAAAGATTCATAAAAGTTGCAGATTTCCTTAACTCAGTTGCAGGTGTTGCCTTTGTTTAAATTACAAAGGGTGAAGAAGACGGAGGAGGTGAGCAGAGGAGGAGCAGATGCCAGGGGCACTGGAACTGGCACAGGTTTCAGTCATTGCATCCCAAAGTCTGTGGGGGTATACATGGGGGGGGGGGGATATAGGTGCAGAGTTCTGCTTTTATGACCACTTTCAGTGAGGCTGAAGACTACAGCAGTTAGTCACACACAAAGCACTGAGCCAGTCTATGAGCCACACAAGTTCTAGCCATGGTGTGCAGCTTGGCAGAAGCTTATATTTGCTTCCCAATGCCCACCCCAAGCCTCCCTGATTTCAGTGATTGGGTACTGGCAAGTCAGAAGCCTGGGCAGCATCTCCAGAGAATGAGCTTATACTAGGGATTCTCTAACGTGGTAATTCTCTCACAGCGGTACAAGATGGGTTTGTGATGCCACCTGGCCAGCAGAAATGTCAATTGTGTCTCCTCATTCTGTGATGTGCCCACCCCATGCCTCCCTGCTTGTTACTGGGATGTTCCAAGCATCTGTTTAGGAAAGAGCCAATAAGAGATTCTCTTATGTCTTCTGTTGCAGTGCTGCAGGGTGTGCTCGAGATGCCAGTTGGCCAGCATGGATAGGTTGTTAATGTCTTTTGATTTCTGGGCTGCCTCCCCCTCCCCTCTGCCTCGCTGTCTGAAGTTGCAGTTATGTCCTGAAATTTTCATTTTTATCCCAAAGTTTTCAGGACTTGCATTTGTGTGTGTTCTGTTAAAATCACAATTCTGTTAAATTATCCAATATTTCTGAAACTTGGCAGGAATGATTCCTTGTGCGAAGGGTACAGTCCATCCAATATTCATCCACATTGGAGGAGTAGGAAGAAGTTGCAGCCAGAAATGCATCACAAACCATGATACTTATGAAATCAGGAACCTTTACTCAATCCTTCTGAAATTTGTCTGACATGATCCTCTGGGTAAAGAGTACATTCCCTCCAAATTTCATGCACATTGTATAGGAAACAAAGATCTTATTGCCGGATTTCATCGTTTATTTTGATTGTGTTGTACGCCGCCCCGAGCTGCCAATGTGCAGGAGGGTGCGGGATATAAATATTTGTAATAAATAAATAATAATAATCCCCAAATTATTTTTTTAATTCCAAAATTTTCATTTTTATTCCAAATTTTTGTTATTACATTTTTCATTTTCATTTTTCTAGTATTAATAGCAAAAAAATCTGTTGTTAATACCAGAAAAGGAAAAGAAAAAAAAAAGAGATTCCCATTCCTAGTTGGAAGGCATCTCAAGGGCCATCTAGTCTGACACCCTGCTTGAATGTAGGATGATTGCAATTTCAATATCCTTGGCAGATGTCTGTCCAGCCTCTCTTTGAAAACCTCCAATGATTGAGAGCCTTCAGTCTCCCTAGGAAACTTGTTCCATTGTTGCACAACTCTTACTGTTAGGAAGGTTTCTCCCCCTCCCCCCTGGATATCTAACTGAAATTACTGTTAGGAAGGTTCCTCCCCCCCCCCCAGATATCTAACTGAAATTACTGTTAGGAAGGTGCCCCCCCCCAGATAGCTAACTGAAATTACTGTTAGGAAAGTTTCCCTCCCCCCCCCCGATATCTAACTGAAATTTACCTTCCTGTAACTTGAGCCCTTTATTTCTAGTCCTGGCCTGCTCCCTGTAGCCATTATGAACAGATCCTTGCCATCTTGCTGGTGGCATCCCTTTAGATATTTGAAGACTGCTATCAGGTTTCCTCATAATTTTCTCTTCTCTACTAGGCTAAACATACACAGTTCCTTCAACCTGGAGTGGGCCCTGGCTCGGGTGGTAGAGCGCATGCGTTGCATGTATAAGGTCCCAAGTTCAATCCCTAGGATCTCTGGTAGCATGCCTGGGTGAGGCCCCTGCCGAAGATCCTAAAGATTGTTGGGTAGTATGCCTGGGCGAAGCCTCTGCTGATTATCCTGGAGGGCCTCTGGTAGCATGGCTGGGCAACGCTTCTGCCGGAGAGCCAGATTTGAAACTCTGCTGCCATCTGAGCTAAGATGGGCCATTGGTCTGACTCAGGTACCCCCTTAACTTGTACTCATGAGTAGGGCTGTAGCGGAATATCGCAGCGGTAGCTATTTCCGGCGGAAACAGTGTTTCCGCAATTAGTGGAATGGCATGGCAGAGGCTTTAATTCCGCGGTTTCATTCCGCGGTTCCGCGGTTCCGCTTATTTAATTCCGCAACTTAGTGGAATCGTGGAAACATGACATTTTCGCTATTTCCGCAATTCCGCCAGCGCCAAAAAATCGCGGAATAGTGGTTTTCCGCGATTTCCGCGATTTTTCCGTGATTTTCCGCAATTCCGCGATTTGCAGAATTCCGGCGGAATATCAGCAGAAATGTCGCGGTGTGGCGCGGGCAATTCCAAAATAGCGGAACGGAATCGCGGCGCAGTAAAAGCTGCTGCCGCATCAGCCCTACTCATGAGACTAGCTTTGCCCTGGATTTACCTGTCCAAGTTTCAGGCGGCTGCTGAATGTTTGCCCTGGTTCGGGCTGGGGCAGTTCTGTACAGCGTCATCCCCAGAAAGGTGGGGGCATGCTATTCGCGGTAACCTGGCATGAACTGGGGCAGGGCACCATCCCAGGGCCACCTCCCATCTGATAGGGCACTACGGGGTGGGCTGTGTTCTCCACTATAGAGTCGGGGTCACAGCCTAATGGTCGCTGGAGTGACTGCAACTCTATGGTGGAGGGCGATGGCATGCAGGTGGACCATGGCCAAGGGAACCACCAACCTGTCTGCTGGGGAATCTTGCAGAACCCACACAGCTGCAGTGGTGGGAGTGGGACGGAGCAGCTCCAGGGTCTGACATGATCCCAGCCCATAAGTTAACACTCCATGTTCTTCTTAAAAAGTGGTGTCCAAATCTGGATCCACTACTTTAGGTGAGGTCTGACCAATGCTGGTCAGAGATGAGTTATTAATTCAGAGAGAGAATGTTTTCTCTCAAACTCAGGCATGCTGTTTCCCCACCATCTATTATTTTGAGAAGTCTATTTATCAAGACATCTGTTTATGCTGGAGACACAAACCTGTTCTACCAGCTTCAGTAAGTTGCATCCATTTTTTCAAATTGGAGACCAAGGTCTGCTTGCTTTAGGCATGACCTTTATGGTGTGATTCACATGAACTGTGTGAGCAGAACTTTGCCTTTAGCTTGATTTGAGCAGAAAGCTTGGAATCTGATCCACCCTGTAGAACCCTAGTCTATATGGAATCTCATTAGAAGTTAAAGGACATGGGATTTAACACATGCATTGAATTCTGGTCTGTGACAAAGATGGGGAAAAACCTTCAGTTATACTAGGAATTAGGGCTGAAGCAGCAACTCCTTTTTCCGCTCCGCTATTTCATTCCACCATTTCGGAATTGCTCGTGACTTTCCACTGGCATTCTACTTATTCAGAAACTGTCGGAACAATCTTGGAAACTCAGTACAAACATAGTTCCGCTATTTTTGCAGCCGGTGGAAGTAGCGGAATGAAAGTAGCGGAGCGGCAGAAGTAGCAGAATGAAAGCAGCGGAATGAACATCTCTATCACACCGTGCTGCTCATTGCGGAAGAGCTTTTTCTGTCGGAAAAAGCTACCGCAGCGGCTTACCCTTTCAGTCCTACTAGAAATGTTTGTAGCAATATGAAATTGTGAATGCAAGCATGTTAATGGATAGTTCCTATTATTAATTATTATTATTATTTATATACTATCAACAATGTGCTTGGTACTGAACAGTTGTGGTAAGAGACAGACTCCATCCCCTGCCCTGATGATTAAATGTGTAAATAAATTTGAACATTTGTAAAAAACCCACTTTACTCCATGGATCTCTCTGAGCCAGCTTTCTAATATCTGTCTTTCAATCCTATGTCTATGCAATAGGGATGATACTTCTTTCCTCCTACTCCTCCATTTGTATTCATTTTTTACATGGGTTAAAAATTCAGTGGGGCACAGACTTTTTCCTACTAGACATATGTAAAGCAGCTAGTATAGTTGGGTCCTATACCAAGGTAGCAGAGCACTAGCAAGTACTTGGAGGGAGGTGGGGTAATAATGTAAATTATCAATAAATAAGTACTTGAAGGGTCAGACTAAACAGTCCACACATGCATTGGTGTTTGTTTTATTTGCCACCAATGGAGATTTATTTACAGTATGCCATCAACTCAGATATATTTACAGAAAATCTCATTGGGTTCCCAGGCAAACCTCTTGGACAAGTCTCTCCCATGATCCTTACCTCCTTGTTGGGAAATGTTCCTAGCTAAGCTCCCAGATATGTTCTTTATGGCCTGGTCTCCCTAGCCGGCCATGTCTTGCCCTCCCCCCTGCCCTGGGATCAGGACTCTGACCAGCTCCCAGCAGAATTACCCTCAGGTCCTTCTGGCCTGGTAGCCAGCAGCAGACTGAGTTAATCTCTGCTGTTATGGCCCCAGAAGTGGGTGGGGCAAAGGTAACAGGCCTGCCCAATCATAGGTCCTATCTCCTTTGAGGCCTTAAGAAGATATTGTTATACAATAAATAAATAGCAGTTTGATACTAACAGGAAATTCAATAGAATAGAATACTACCTGTGGGGTCTCCAAGATATTTTATGCCAGTATGATGTGATATATTCAAAAGAACCAAAAATGACCTTGAAGCCCAAAGAGCTATGAAATAGCTTTTGTTGCAAAGGAACTGTTTTACAAATCAGAATCCTTTAAACCAAAGGACGATGTTTTCACATTTCTTCTACCGTATATTTCTACAGATTAGATATGGAAATGATGAATTTTATGATGCAAAAGAACCCTAGAGAATTCACCATAGACAGCTAATGTCTTATGCAAAACCATTTTATGTTTCTGATAATGCAATGTATTGCATATTATCATGTTAAATGTTTCCTGAAGTCTGTTATTTCTCTGAAATAGTAGCTTTTCATTCTATAAAAACATTTTTAGAAAACAAATTCTTTCTAAGTGTCCTTTTATGCAATAATGCAATCTACCTTTGAGAAAATGTGCTATGCTTTTAAATTATGAGTCCATCAAAAGCTTTTTCATCTGAAGTCAGAAACCCTTTCAGGTTTTGTCTTCATTTAATGTTTCATTGAAGCATCTTGAAATTATAGGTTTTATGATGGTTCAAAGTAATCAAAAAGCGCAAAAAAATTTAATCAATTAAAATCCTATTCAGGATAACCAGATCAATGAAATAGAATAGCATTAAATAATATTCTAATTCATCTTTAAAGGGTTCACTTCTGCATTACATTATAAAGGGTATTTTCAGANGGGAATTCTTGTTCCAGGAGCCCAGGAAGCGAGGTTGAAATTGACCCCATGTGGGTATTCAGTGTGGCAAACATCTGGTGGCCGCCGAACAGACATGCAGGGCACAGTGATCACAGGTGGGTATTCACTGTGGTTCACTGTGATCTCGTCACGTCTGAAAATACCCCATGGGTGATTTCAGACAAAATGGGACCCTTTGGCCCCGTACCGGAACCACCGGCTTCGTTGCCCGCCAGGGTCACCCCGTAACGGCACAACAGACGTGCCGGGGGGATCCCGGCGGGGGAAGTGGGAGGGGCCGGGGCCGCGCGGCGCAACGTGCAGCCGCACGGCCCCGCCCCCTCCACGCACCCCGCCGCCCGCGCGCCGCGAACAGATGTACGGGACACGGTGACCACAGGTGGGTATTCACCGTGGTTCACCGTGTTCACGTAACGTCTGAAATCACCCAAAGTTAGATGACACTTAGTTTTTGCCTTCGTTTTGTGAAGCTACAAAAATAACTAGGTACGGAAATTAGAAGTTCCCTAAAAAAGCAGTGTGAAAAATGTTCTCCCATGTGGTGAGCCATGAAATGGTTGTGACAAATTTTTGAATATCAAGTGGGCCTGCTCCTGATTGGTCTCATACAATTGTAACCATTCAAGAGCACAGGCTGTAGCATTTTTATGCACAGTTCTGATTGGAGCATAGCGTTATCCCCACCATAATGGTTTGATACCTATTTCTTTGGTTAGATAATTTGGATGACTATAGGAAACCCCATCCCTCTGATTAACTTTTTGAGTGGGCAGAAAGACAAGCTTCACACGCTGGTGAATAAGATTCCCCCACCCCACCCCACTCCCGTATCTCCCAACTTTCCAAGGGCATAAAGAGTAGGGCTGAAACTCAATCTCAAGTTTTTATTGGTTATCATCAGGTTTCTCGACTCATTTTAAGCTAGAAACAATGATCAAGAAAAATGCCAATTCTCAACATTTCTTGATCGAGAATTCCCCCCCCCAAAAAAATACCATGTACTGTTTACCATATGCCAATTTACCGTGTACCACATTCATCCTGGTAATGTGCCTGTGCAAAATGGCATTTTGTGCCTGCACGTTGCCGGGACAAAGGCAGTAAATTTGTAAACAGTAAATTGCGACATTTCTTGGCCGTAATCGCGGTCTGTTGAGATTGTACCAAGATTTCGTGATATTTTTGCGGAGAACAAATGGTTCTCGTTCTCATTTCAGTCCTCTTTCAGCTGTCCTGCTTCTCATTCCACTTAGTTTCATATCAGTCCATCAGGGCCAGCCCCAGGCAGGTGCAACATGTGCAGTCGCACATGGCCCTTCGGCCAGCCTGGCCCCGCGCCTGAAGCCCCCCTCCCCACCTGGATTCTCTGCCCCCAAGGTTCCAGTCAGGCCATCAACGGTCATCTCCCCCATTGTCCTCTCAAGAGCTTTTCTTGGGAAGCAACCAGGAAAAAGGTGCCTCAACCTTGAATACTGACTCCTTTGTCTCCTTCTTCTGAAAGAGGGACTTTGAACACAGAAAAAGGGACACTGGCATTCAACACCCAAAGAGAGATTATGGCCCTTTTCACACAGGCCACGACTACATGGAGGTAAGTGTGTGCTGTGGTCCATGTGTGGTGGGTGAGGGAAGGGTTCAGACGGGACGCAGACCCATCCCTATGCATGGAGGCACCTCCATTTTTTTCCAGTGCCTCCATGCGTGAGGATGTGTATGTGTGGGAGCATGCACACCCACCACCGTGGAATTCACACAAGTGGCACCCACACTAGAACACCCAGATGTCTGGGTTCCTCATTCAGCGCTGCATCTGACTAGTAGTACAATTGAAATGATAAATAGTAGTAGTTGTAGTCATAGAACTTGGTTGTCACTTCCTTGACTGTCTTTGTCACTGATTCCAATTTGTCGATGTCCTCCTTAGAGTGCGGTGCCCAGAACCGGACACATTACTCCAGAGGAGGTCTGCACAGCACAGAATAGAATGGAACTATTACTTCTTGTGACTTGGAACTTATGCTTCTGTTAATGCAGCCTAAAATTGCATGAGCCTTTTTTGCAGCTACATCAATCTGCTGACTGATGCTCAGCTTGTGATTAGCTACATCCCCTAGATCCTTTTCACATGTATTGCTGCCAAGTCAGGTATCCCCCATTTTATATTTGTACATTTTATTTTTCTTACCTAAATGCAGAACTTTACATTTATCTCTGTTGAACTTTTGTTTCAGCCCAGTTTTCCAACTTGATCATTTTGAAGTTTATTTCTGTCTTCTAAGGTGTTGGCTATCCCTCCCAGTTTTTTGTCATCTGCAAATTTATTAAGCATTCCCCCTACTCCCTTATCCAAGTCAATAATAAAGATGTTGAACAGTCCCAGGCTAAGGACAGAGCCCTGAACCACCCCGCTCAACACCTCCAAATCCTTTGTACAGTTGCTCAAATGAAAGAAAACAACGGAACAGTTCAAAGATATAACTCTTACACTTCTAGCTGATGAAGCAAGGTCATCCAAGCAGCAGGAACTGTCCTTGTGTATTTCATAGGTAGACTGTGATCTTAAAGTTAAGTGCTTCTAGAAATGTATGAACTGTACAGTCAAGTGAACAGTTGATGGACTGTGCTCTAAAATGTGATGGGCTGGAGAAATAAGGAGTTCACATACTGAAAGTTTTATGCTTAGTCATACCTTGGAGCATCAATAAAGTCAGACGTACAGAGCTGAGCGAAAGACAAACTGAAGGAAACCTGTTATGAAGCTGTCCAGTAGATGTATTAAATGGCACACAAGTGAACCTAGTGTTATTGAATGACCTGCAAAGTAATTTAGATGGTGTTTCCTTCATTTCATACTGTGAACGTTCTGAGTCTTTCTGAGGCCAGGAGCCATGCAGATGCTGCTGAAAGTAGATCAGTAGCCAGTTCTCTATGTACTTCAAAAAATGGTCGTTGCTTGTGAATTTGAAAATAAAAATAAAATGATTACACAAGCAAAAGTGTTCCCCAATTAGTTTAAAGAAATCCAGTGGCACACTGATCATTGAGTGATCCGCTGTCTGCATTTTGCTCCTCTTTCCCCTTTAACTAGGCCATTCCTCGTATCTTATAAGATTAGGTTGGTTTGGCATGATTTATTCTTGACAAATCTATGCTGGCTACTTCTTAATGCCCTGCTTGTCTTTAAGTGCCAACAAATTGTTTAATTTTTTTTAGTAACTTCCAAATATTAAAGTCAAGCTGTATACTCTGTAATTTCTTGGATTCTCTATACTCCCTTTCCTGAAACCAATCTGTTTTACTCTCCCTCTCCCCAGCTCTGGGACCTTGCCTGTCCTTCATGAGCTCTTAAAGGAGACTGGCAATGGCTGCTAGTTTCTTTAACTTGGGCAACTGATGGATATGTCCTTATATATTACATTGGTGCTCCGTTCTCTGTACCGGTTGCCTATAGTCTTCCGGGCCTGATTCAAGGTGTTCGTACTTACCTATAAAGCCCCAAACAGCCTGGTCCCTACCTATCTGTGGGACTGCCTCACTCCTCAGGCTCTGGATCAACCCCTGCAGTCAACCGGGGTTGCCTTTCTTGAGGTCCCCCAGGTATTCCAGTGGGCAACAATGGAGGGGGTGTTCTTGGTGGCCACATCGAAGCTGTGGAACTACCTCCTGGCAGAAGCCAATTTGGCCTCAGACCTCCCCTGTTTTTGATGAAAATGTAAGATCTGGCTGTTCCGACAGTCGTGGTTTTTTTTGGGGGGGTGGGGGGATAGTAGGTTAGTGTGGTTGGTTGGGATCAGTTTTGGACAACCTCCATGTTTTATAGAGTGTTTTACAGTGATTTTTATATATTTTTATTGTTGTTTTTTATTTTAATATATTGTAAGCTGCCCCGAGCTGTGGTGGGGGTGGGTGGGGGGTGTATTAAATTCATGAAATAAATAAATAAATACAATTAAATAAGGACATAAAATAAGGACACGTTTCAGTAGCTGGGACTTCTTTTGGATTTTACTCCTGCAGGCTTCATGTTAACACAGCACAAAATCAACATTATATTCAGGAATAGAAAGAGAATTATGTAACCTTGAAACATCAGGAGTACATACTTCCCTTCGGTTTGCATTTCAAAGCAACTGTTTATGAGAACATTCCTCAGTGTGAGGGTGGTGAACACAGTTCAGTGATCATGGTGTTTGGGGGAGGGGAATTGACACAGTTCTTCAGTTTATTTACGCTGCTGATGTGAACGCTATGGAAGTGGAGTAGTTATTTCTGTTTAATTAAATAGAAATGAGTTGCATCAGTTTGTGCTGTTTGCCTGAATGCTAGTGAAGTGGAGTAGGTACTTTGATTTTAATTAAATCAAAGTAGCTGCCTTAGTTTACCTCTGTTTGACAGAACATGAGTCTCCTCGACTTAAATATATCCACAGTGGAGCTTCCACTTTAGGTCAATTAGAGTTGTGTTTTGGAACAAAAATCTGTAAGTTCAGTTCCGGTCCATGGCTAGGACACTGTCATAGGAGGGAAGTAGGGGCAGATGATGCGACAAGGAGGCAAGTGAACTTGATTTCAGAAGAGCATTTTGGACAGAAGCCCTATAAGCCGACATTTTCTTACCAGAATTGCAATCATTACTCTCTGGTCTTAGGCCTTCAGCCTGTCATCTTCTGACATTGAATTATTCCTCTCTCTCTTTTTTTTTTAATGACTTTTTTAATTGAGAATCTGAAAGTACACAGGAGTGTTGCCAAACACAATCTGGGGAAAACACAAACTAAGGGGAAAAACCTGGAATGCATATTTATTTCGATGGGTGGGGGTGGGGAAACTGCAGGGAGATAAGAGCCCCCTTCTTCAACCTTTCTTAGCTACAGGCCAGAGTCTGACTCTTATCATTTTATTCCTTCTTGCTGCAAAAAAAATATGGGGGAGGGGATGGAGCAGATGGAATGGCACTGATTTTATTAAAAAAATAAATGACTAGAACTGTGGAGAGCAAAATACATAAAAATACACTCTGTATTTTAGAAAAAGAAGATTGAGCTGATCGTTTTATAGCAGAATCTCCTTGGTACTCTAAAGAAGCAAATTCAGACTATTTGAAAGCTGCTGTTTGACAAAATTACAAGAGGATTGAGTAGACTATTTTCTGTATGTTCATTGTTCATGGATAGAAGCAAAGGCAGTTGATATACTCAGAGAAGTAATGAAAAGAGATCAGTGTATTTCTTGAAAACCATGAACAGTATTGAAGATTACTTAAAAATTCACCTAGACCCAAACTGATGAAGATAAAATGATACCTGATAAAAGGCTTTTGATTTGATTCTGTTGATGTATAGTAGAAACCCTGTAGGATTTCTTAACTCTTCGTTTGGATGGAGGAGGGGGGAATGTGCAAAAGCATTTTTGACACTGCCAGCTAAAACTGTGACCTGCAAGAGGACTTTCTCAGCTAGGCAGCAAATGGAAAAATGATTTAAGATCAGACATGTGCTACAATAATTCTTCTAACTTGAAGCTGCCTGGCATTGTCATTGGTTGCTAAGGCCCGAATCCAAGGTGTGCATGTGTGCCACACCCACAATATGGGTGTCTTCCAGGCCCGATTCAAGGTGCTGGTTTTGACCTTTAAAGCCCTTTACAACCTTGGCCCTACTTACCTGAGAGATCGCCTCATCCCCTGGGCCCACCCCTGCGGTCGTCCCGGAGTGCCCTCCTGGAGGTCCTGCATTATCAGCGGGTTCGTAGGGACCGGAGGGCATTCTCAGTGGCTGCGCCATCACTTGGGAATTCCCTCCCGGTAGAGGTTTGCCTTGGCCTAGATTTCCTTACCTTCCAACAAAACTGTAAGACCTGGTTGTTCCGAAAGACATTTGGCAGGGGAGGGAGGGTTGGATTAGTTGAGTTGGGAGGGAGGAAGGGGTTGTTTTTTCTGCACAGACCTGTTTTATGTATGTTTACATGTATATTTGTATATCTTTTATTTTGATATTGTGTTATTATAATTTATATTATGGAAGCTGCCCTGAAGTTGCCATTGTTAAGAGGGGTGGGGTAGAAATATAAAAATAAATAAATGTGTCCATGGTGCACTCATTGGACACATTCAGTGTGCAACACGCAAGTGCATGTTTGCACACACTCAGAGCACATATCTTGGATTGGCTTCTAAGGATCTAATACAGGGGTGGGCATATGGCTCTTGGACATCTGTACTGTGGCTTTTTCCAGAAGTGGCTGCTTGGTGGGCGGGGGCAGAGGCAGAGGATGGATCATGCAGCTCCCTCAGGAGTAGTGCTGAAACTTGGTCATTGGTTTTCCTCAGAAAACACTGAGGACCAGGGCATTTGAACTCGATTTACCGAGATCTAAAGCTTCAAGGAAGAGCCCCTGAAACTTCTAAACTTGGAAAATCGAGTTGGATTCAAGGGAATGGGACCAGAGGCCAGTGCTAGGCCCCTGTTCCCCAGTCCATGGCCCCCACTGGCCAGAGAGGGAATAGGCCAGCGTGAGCCAGGGAACAGAAGTGCCATACTGATTCAGACCAATTGTCCATCAAGCCCAGCATCCTCTCTCCGACAGTGGCCAATTTTGGTCTCATGGGAGAAGTATCATCAGTCACAATGGACAATCTGTTCCCTGTTGATCACTCCCTGATCCCGACAGTAAGAAATTCCCATCTCATAATCTACTTGGCTAATAGACGTTAATTGACCTATTCTCCAAGAATGTATCCAGTCCCTTTTATAATGCAGCTATACTACTGGTCCTGACAACCTCCTGTGTGTGGAGTGAAAAAATACTTCCTTTTATTTGTTTGTTTGTTTTAAATCTGCCACCAGTAAGTTTATTTTAAATACTTTATTTTACTTTTTATTTGTTTTAAATCTGCCACCAGTTAGTTTCATGGAGTGTCCTCTAGTTCTAAGAGGGTAAATAAACGTTCCCTATCTACTCATTCCACTCCACTCAAGATTTTATAAACCAATATCATATCCCCTCTCAGTCTTCTCTTCTCCAAGCTGAAGATCCCTAACCTATCAAGCCTCTCTTTGTATGGAAGCCATTGCAAACTCTTGGTCATTTTTATTGCCCTTCTCTGCACCTTTTCAAGTTCTACTGTATCTTTTTTGAAATGGGGTGACCAGAATTGCATACAGTTCTAAAAGTGCAGTCACACCATTGATTTTATATAGGGGCATTATGATATTTATTTTCAGTCTAATTCTCTATCCCTTTCTGAATAATTCCTAACGTTCTATTTGCTTTTTTGACTACTGCACACTGAGCCGAGGATTTCAATGTATTGTCTAGAATGACTCCAAAGTCCTTTTCGGGAGTGGTTACTCCTAATTTAGAACCTATCATTGTGTACATATAGTCTGGATTATTATTTCCTATGTGCATCACTTTGCACACGGCGGGAGCCTAGCGGGGGGTCAGGGGTGAGGTGCTTCGGAGAAGCAGGGGACCTAACTGGTGGGGGGGGGGGGCAGGGGTGCTTTACTTATCTACCTTCCAGAGGGGTCCCACCATGCTAATGCATGGCCTCTTCCTGGTTGGTAAGTTGGAAAATCACCCTCCACCCCCCACCCCACTGAGCATGCTCAGGTCCTTCTGAGTATGCTCAGCCTTTTTCACAGATGGTGCTGGCAGTATCAGCAGGCCAGCGCCTGAAAGGGTCATTCAGGCCCTTCTGAGCATGCTTGGTGGGGTGGTTATTTACAAACTTACCAGCCAGGAAGAGGCCATGCATCAGCACGGGACCCCTCTGGAAGGTAAGTAACCCATCCTGACCACCACCCCTCCCTGCTAGGTCCCCCGCTCCTCATTGCCTGACTCCCCTGGCTTTGGATCTCAGCAAGTATTCACTGAGGGTCCGAGGAGCGGCCCGAACATTTGGAATGCTCCTCGGAGAACACACGCAAGGTTTTATTATTATTATTATTATTATTATTATTATTACTATTATTTATTACTCGGAGCAGCCCTACTCAGGAGCAAGAGAAACTGGGCTGCCATCTGAGCCTCATGGGGGCAATAGGAGCAGCAGGATCATTCTTATGTCAATATCACTGTTGGCTGTACCCACTGTACTGCCTTGGAGTCAGACCTTTGATGTGAGAGTTGAGGATTTGGGGGAAGCCAAGCTGTTGCATCCCCAGGATCAGGGGAAATGGTGATGTATATAATGTATCTTGTGGCTTTCAGCAATATGAATGTTTTAGTATGCGGCTCTTGGGCTTGGGAACTTTGCCCACCCCTGATCTAGTACAAAGAGAATAACAATTAACCACGCAACCAAAAGAAATAAAATTTCTCTATAGGTTAACATCAGGATGTATGAGCCTGTCGGTCATGGGCATAGTAATGGCAGAAAAAAAGAGAGTTGGAAAAGTGTTGAATTTGAATACTGAAAAATAAAAGTTAATTTTTAAGCAGAAGTTTAGAAATTTGCTCCTGCTTTAGCCAGAATGTTGACTTTCTGAAAGTATACAAAACATTTTAATCTGCTTTGATTTGTTGGTTGTCTTACAACAGTGGTACAGAGATGGAGTTCAGATGTTATCTGATGATATATTGATACAGTGCTAGTAGCATAGCAGTAAGACAAGACAGTGATGCTGCAATGAAGCGATTGAACTCAATGCTGAAAACTCCCATTAAGGGTGAGGTCTGCTCTGTATACATCTGGATGACTACAAAATATGCCTCGGTTAATGCAATAAGGGCTAGAAGACATGTTAAATGAATGTGTGAGCACTCATTTTTGAGGTGGAACTTCATATATACCCGTGGTGGAGTTCAGAATGTCACATTGTGAGGGCAAGGAAAGGGTTATTAATTCCCTACCATGAGTACTTAAGATCTGAGTTAGAGAGACCTGGCTATGGGGATTGCTCCTGTATTTAAGACGGAGGTGATGGTGGTGGGGAGAGCGAGGGAGGTGTCGACCCCCCTGATTGGGGGGGTTCGCCCTCCTGTAGCTCAACAGGTCCGGAGTCTGGGGGGGGGTGCTGGACGCGGATTTCTGCCTGAAGGAGCAGGTGGGGTGGTGGTGGCGAAGACTGCCTTCCGCCAGCTGTGTCTGGTGCAGAGGTTGCGTCCGTATATCTCTGGCCCGGACCTGGCCTCCCTCGTCCATGCCTTCGTCACCTCGAGGCTGGACTACTGCAACGGGCTCTACGTAGGGCTGCCCTTGTTCCTGGTTCAGAGGCTGCAGCTAGTGCAGAATGCGGCGGCCCGCCTCCTTTCAGGGACGAGTCGCCAGGACCACATAACACCTGTGCTTCGGACTCTGCACTGGCTGCCAATAATGTGCCGAACCAGGTTCACGGTATTGGTGTTGATTTATAAGGCCCTTCACGGTCTCGGCCCCTCATACCTCAGGGATCGCCTCGCCCTCCGTGCCCCAGGGCGGCTCCTTCCGTCTGCCGGGGGTGTCTTCTTGGAGGTCCCCCGTGTTAAGCGGGGGGGCCACAATGGAGAGGGCATTCTCGGTGGCCGGGCCGCACCTTTGGAATTCCCTCCCAGAGGAAGCTCGCCTGGCCCCAAGCCTTTTAACATTCCGGCGAGTTTGTAAAACCTGGCTGTTCGCCCAGGCCTTTGGGGAGGGTGGGTTAATGGGTTTTTATCACCCTACCCTTCCTTATTATTTTTTGTAAATGTCTGTCCTCCCTGTTCTATTGTAAGATTTTTATGATTGTTTTAATATTTTAAAAATTGTTTTAACTGAAATTTGTTAGCCACCCCGAGCTACTTGCAGGAGGGGCGGGATATAAATATAATAAATAAATAAATACATTTATATTGCATTCTTTCAATCATGTTTTCATTGCATAAAAAGATAGAAAATGGCTCCCTTCAATTTCTGTGTAGGAAATTACAGTATTTTAAACATTAATTCTCAGGCAAAAATGCATTAACATAAAACACTGCTTTGAAGTAGCTATGAATAGACTGACAAAAGAAAACCTCAATGGAGCTGCATACGCCAAAGGCTTTAATTGGCAGGAGGCTGGTTGGGTCACAATTAAAAGGAGCTGAGACAACCTCAAGAACAGACTGGGGCCAGTTCAGAATAGCCTTTCCATTTCCATGGAACAATTCTGCAGAAACGAAAAGGCTGGGAAAACTGCTATTGGAATTCCAACCGAGGGGGGAGGCGGGGTGGGGGGGGGGATAGTTTTGATAGAAATTTTGATGGAACTATTTTGAGGAAATCCGGACGGAATTTTGTCTGTTCCAAGTTCCAACTGGAACAATCAAAATGCCTGGTTCTGATGGAATCGGAAACACAGGCGGAAACTTAGTTTCACCCCTAGAATAGAGAAGAAACTCCCCTAGAAGGGCTGAGAGGGGGAAAGAGCATAGTCCTCATGCCCAGCAGATGGACTATGGGCCTTTTTAGGCCCTTTTTAAATGGGCCATGGTGCGTGGAGGGATGGATGTGCATGCAGCAGTGTGGGCGATGCGGGGGGTAGGTGGGCACTGTACACTATGCCTTTGCTTTACAAACTGGCTGGTGGCCTGAGGGGATGGGAGGAGAGCCTGATGACTAGGCTGAGAGCAGCCAGAAACCCTGTTTGGACTCTGGAGTTTTTGTTCTTTGCTGTTCACTTTGTTCTTTATAAACTGGCCCCAATTTAAGGGAGCCCTTAAAAACACGCTTCTGTTCTGTTGGTGCCTTGCTGCCTCCTTAAGGCTGGTGGAAACAGCCCACAATACCAGTCTAAGGATAATGTTTTATGGGAACTATAAACCCTGCCTGTGACCTCCAATCACCGACCCCAAAGGTTAAAGCAACATACAAACTCTATGGCTAATTTCCAATTAGGGAGCTATCAGTCCATCATCAGCAGGGTATATCGTTCCTTTTTAAAATCACAGTTAGAGCAAAACTCCTCTAAGACATGTGGAAGTAAGGATCCAGGCAGCCTGTCTTTTCCACCTCATTTTTCACATGGTTGAGGCTAAACTTAGAATCTTTACTTGATATTGTTGTCACTGTCAATAATTGGAATAAACTGCCTCCTTTGTTTTAATTGAGGTGCATTTCTTACAATGTAAATCTGTGAAGGTGGAACTTCCTCGTAATCTGTTTGTAGAGAATCTGCCTGTCCCTCCCTTTCCTGATTTATTTACTGCCACCTAAATCATATTGTAATAAGGATAAGAGTAGCACCAGCCTTAGACAGGTGCTTGCCTGGTTAAGAGGACTGCGTCTTGGACAGGCGCTAAAAAGGGGGCAGGACTGATTGAGAAGGATCAGCACCTAATGTCTGTAAGACACTATAGCCCCATAGGAACTGGTGAGGTTGGAACTCATCTGCATACTCTCCCAGCTGCCTCGGCTGTCAACACCTGAGGACACCACGACCCTCCTGGAGCTTGGCCTTTCTGCCGCCCGTGTTCCAGCGACCAGCGAGCCAGAAACTGGTGAGGTTGCAGCTCATTTGCATACTCTCCCAGCTGCCTCGGCTGTCAACACCTGAGGACTCCGTGACCCCCCTGGAGTTGACCCCCCCCCGCGCCGCCTGAGTTCCAGCAACCAGCAGGCCTTACGGCACGCACCATAAGATCACTCGCCAGCAGAATACTCCAACAATACCACCTAAGGGTAAGCCTAAGGGCACTTCTACCACCTGGTGGCTCCTCGGTGGCCAGTAGATCAGCCACTCTCCACCTCGTTGTTCTCTGTCTCCTGTCTATTACCTACCCGCTCCACCATCATGCCTGCCCTAATCTCTCCCCTTCCCTGTCCCTCCTTCTCCCCTTTTCCCCTCCCCCCACCTCTTCCTTCCTCTACTTCTTTCCCCCTGCTCCTTCCTCCTTCCCAGCCCATCACTTCTCTCCAACCTCCTCACACTTGCTCCTCCCCCACCCTCCCTAGCTCTCACCTGCCCCGCCGCCCCCTTCTCCCAATCTTATCCCAATTCCCTGCCTTTCCCCTGATCAGCTCCCATTCTCCTGCTCCCTTTGGAACTGTCGCTCCTCTGCCAATAAAGCCCCCTACAGCCATGATCTCTTCCTCTCTCACTCCCTCTCTCACTTCCTCCAGCTCCTTGTCCTTACTGAAACTTGGATCTCCCCCTCTGACTCTGTCATCCCTGCTACTTGCTCCTTTGAGGGTCTCTCCTTTTCTCACCAGCCACGGCCCGAAGGCCGGGTGGGTGGGTGGTGGGTGGTGTGGGCCTCTTCCTCACTAACTCCTGTGAATTCCCCCCTCTCTCTCCTTCCCTTCCTTTGAGGCTCACTCTGTGCACCTCTACTCCTCCCTCCATCTCCATGTCGCTGTCATCTACCGTCCCCCTGGCTCTCTCTCATCCTTTCTCTCTGAATTTGAGTCATGGCTCAGTTTCTTCCTCTCCGACAATACCCCCACTCTCATCCTCGGTGACTTCAACATTCACGTTGATGTCTCTTCCCAGCCCTCCATCTCTCGCTTCGTCTCACTAGCCTCCTCCTTCAACCTCCACCTTTGAACCAACTCCTCCACCCATGCTAATGGCCCTTCTCTTGACCTTGTCTTCTCCTCATCCCATCTCTGACCACTTCCTTGCCTCTTTCAATGTCTCCCACTGATTCCCCCCTCCTCTTCCCTGTCTCCACGCCCCTTCCGTAAACTGCAGGTCTTTAACCGCCTGGACTTTACCTCCTCTCTCTCCCCCCTTCTCCCCTCAGTCTTCTCCTCCTCCTCCCCTGACTCTGCCATTTCTGTTTTCAATGCCTCTCTCTCCTCCGCCACTGACTCCCTTGCCCACCTCTCCTCCCACCTTGTCCACTCCCACAACCCCCATCCTTGGCTCACCCCCAGTATCTGCCACCTCTGCTCCTGCACCCATGCTGCTGAACGCCCGTGGTGCAAATCTCACTCTCATGCGGACTTCCTTCGCTTCAAATTCTGTCTCTCCTCCCTTACTTCTGCTATCTCCCTCGCTAGACAGAATTACTATGCCTCCCGCATTGAGTCCTGTTCTCAGGACCCTCACCACCTGTTCTCCGCCTTTGACTCCCTCCACAAGCCCCCCTGTCCTCCTCCTCCCTCTTCCCTTTTTGCTAAGAATCTTGCTTCCTTCTTCACCTCCAAGATAGACAGATCCGCCTCAACATCGCTTCCCACTCCTCTCCTCTTCCTACTCCCTCTCCTGTCCTCCTTCCCTCCCACCTCCCTTGAGGAAATCTCATCCCTGCTCTCCTCCTCCAACCCTTCCACTTGCCCCCTTGACTGCATCCCCTCCCGTCTCCTGACCTCCATTGTTTCCACTGTTGCCCCTTCCCTCTTGCACATCATCAACCTCTCCCTCTTTACTGTCTCCTTCCCCTCCACCTTCAAAAGCACACCACTCTCTCCTATCCTCAAAAAGTCCACTCTTGACCCCTCTGACCCTTCTAGCTACTGTCCTGTCTCACTCCTTCCTTTTGCTTACAAGCTTCTTGAACGTGTTGTCTACTCCCGTTGTCTCAACTTCCTCTCCGCCAACTCCTCTCTTGACCCCCTCCAATCTGGCTTTCACCCCCTTCACTCTACTGAAACTGCTCTTGCTAAGATCACCAATGATCTTCTTCTGGCTAAATCTAATCACCTCTACTCCATTTTTGTCTTCCTTGACCTCTCTGCTGCCTTCGATACTGTTGACCACTCACTCTTGCTGGATTCACTTCACTCCCTTGGCTTCCGTGGCTCCATCCTCGACTGGTTCTCCTCCTACCTCTCTGACCACTCCTTCAATGTGTCTCTTGGCAACTCCACCTCTTTCTCCCTTCCACTCTCGGTTGGCGTTCCCCAAGGCTCTGTCCTTGGCCCTCTCCTCTATCTATACCCTGTCCCTGGGCAAACTCATTGCCTCCCATGGCTTCCAATATCACCTCTACGCTGATGACACTCAACTCTATCTGTGTACTCTTCTCTCTCTCTCTCCATCTATTCAAGCTCGTCTCTCTGACATCTCTACCTGGATGTCTCAACGTCAACTCAAACTCAACATGGCTAAAACTGAACTCTTTATCTTCCCCCCTCATCCTTCCTCTCCCTCTTCACTGTTGATCCTCATTGATGGGGTCACCATCCTTCCCATCCCCCAAGCCTGTAGCTTAGGCTTCGTCTTTGACTCACCCCTTTCTTTTAAACCCTACATCGACTCTGTTGCAAAATCCTGTCGCTTCTCCCTCCATAACATTATTCCTCTGCCTCTCTTGCCTCAATTACTGTAACTGCCTTCCCACTGTCCTCCTCCGCTTTCACCTTTCTCCCCTTATCTCCATCCAAAACTCGGCTGCCAGGGTCATCCACCTCGCCTGTCACTTTGACCATGTGCAGCCCCTCCTCTCCTCTCTTCACTGGTTTCCCCCTTCCTGAACGAATCCTGCACAAGCTCCTAGTCTTCACCTATAAAGCTTTTCACAACCTTATAAAGCTCCCCCCTACCTCTCTGCATTAATTTCCCTCCGTACTCCAGTCTGTGAACTCCGCTCCTCCTCTGTCCCCTCTCTCACCCTCCCACGCCTTCCCTGCTCCCCTAATCGCATTCGTCCCTTTTCCCTAGCGGCCCCCATGCCTGGAACTCTCTCCCTGCCCATATCCACCTTGCTCCCTCTCTTTGTACCTTCAAATCCCACCTCTTCCTCTCTACCCTCCCCAACTCCTTGGTCCCCTCCCCTAACTCCTGCTGATACCCTCCAGCCAGTATAATCTGTTACCTGAGGTCTGTGTACTCATATCCTCACCACATGGACCAACCAGCCATCATTCTCGATGTAACCAAGCCAAGCACGTGCACCTGGGACTTCGCATCTTCGTGAATGTTACACTCCTTGTCTCTCCCTCTGTTCCCCTTCCTTCATCTCCCCTCTCCCCATCTCTCAGATTGTAAGCCTAGGCAGGGACCATGTCTATCCAATTACATTGTAAAGCACCAGGTGCATTGCTTGTGCTATATAAATGCTTGTTAATAATAATAATTCCATTCCATTCCACTTTTATTTATACCCCGCACTCTCTCAAAAAGACTCAAGGCGGCTTACAACATATCAAAAAATACATTCCTGGGTTTGTTATCCCACGCAGGGGACCCAGCACAACACAAAGTTAAACAGCAATTACAAAATCATCATATCACAAATCCCCCCCCTCCTTTATCCCAACTGATGTACCCACTCCTCTGATTCCCCACAAACAAGCAATCAATCCCACAACTCAACCTTCTATTCCCCTGCTGCCACCAGGGGAAATTCAACCGACTCCACCCCTCTCTCACCGGAGGGAGTCAGCCATACCCTCTTCCTCATCAACAAACAAAACCACCCCCAAAAGGATATAGAAACCCACAGCATCTCCCGCCTCCACCTCATTGCCCAGCCGAAGGGCACGGCCAAAGAGCAGTCCCCTTAGAACGTGCCCCTTCAACATGGACCCCCGGCACACGCTGCCGGCACAGCGTCCGGCCGCTCCCAATATTATGGGGTTGTGGACCGGAAGTTGATGTCTGTAAGCCCCACCCCCACAAGGGTGGGGGGGAGGAGAGAGAATAATAAGGAAAGAGTCAGTCATTAAGCAGCTGAGGGTCTGAGTGGGACCAGCTGGCCTGGGTGTGGATAAGCCAGCCCGAAAGCCTGGAAAAAGCTGAGCTGGACAGTTGCAGGAGAGTCTGAGAAGAAGCAGGAGCTAGGGAAGGTTCTGCTTCATATCTGTCTTCAGGGGGAATTGGCCAGAGGTACCTGGAGAGCAGGGGCCCATCTAAAGGGAACCGGGTACCTGGTTACGGGAGGGGCTTGTGCCTGGCCAGAGCACCTGAGCTAAAGGAAGTAACCAAGGGACTGTGTGGGCTGAAGAGTTGTGTCTGGCGAGAGGGAGAGACCCCATGGTCATGCACAATGTATATGTGGACTAGGGGGATGGTTTGCGCTGTGAATAAAAGCATTTAGAAGCAAAGGACGAGATCCCAAGCCCTGCACGTTCAGCTGCATGGTTTGCACAGGCCTGCACCGGGGGTGCGTGCAGATTGCGTGCATGTATGTGAATTCATCAGCCCATGGAGCTTGGTATCGGCACCAAAGATCCCGCATGGGCTGACCTGATGCTGATCCTGCAAAGGCCACCCATTTACACATAAATTATAATAATAATAATACATTAATAATCAACTAATAATTTTATTTTTATAGCACCCCCCCTGCCTACATGGCACTCAGAGCACTTTACATTTCACATACAAGCACAATATAATCAATTTAAAACAATTTAAAATAATAGGAATGGGCGAATGCCGTTCGGAGTTCGGACTGAACTCTGTCTGTTCGGTTGACCAAACCGAACTTCCGAACTGAACTTGAATTTCAAACCGAACCGAACCGAATTTCCGAACTCCGTTCTGTTCATCCATCCCTAGTGGCAACACACACCAAAAAACCTGGTTTTGAATGGCCGAACTTGGTTCAGAGGTTCGGAATTCGACTGAACTCGGTCCGTTCGGTCGACCGAACCGAACATCTGAACCGAACTCGAATTTCAAACCGAACTGAACCGAACCGAATTTCCGAACTTGAATTTCAAACTGAACCGAACTGAATTTTTGAACTCCATTCTGTTCGCCCATCCCTATAAAACAAGTAATAAAAGAATATTAAAAATTGTAAGATAGGGGAAAGAAAAAGGGAGGACAAAATACATTCAGGGAACCAGCAGTGAATCCTAAAAGCACCTATAAAAGAAATGTTTTAGTTGCTTTTTAGAGGTATGGAGGGAGGAACTGAGACAAACATCCGGGGGGCGAGAGGGAGTTCCACACCGAGGGGTAGAATCATTTCTTCTAGGGAAGAATCTAAACAGCCCTGCTGTCCTTGTTGAATTTTTCCATGATTTTGAAACATTGATTGAAATCTCTATACAGCTTTATTTTGCAGCAGAATTACAATTGAAGTGGCGAACGAATGCTTTTGCCTCCTACTGTGCATCCACAAAATGGCAGCAGCCATAATGTGTGCACACACAATGGTGGCAGCCTACACTGTGCTGCCATTGTGCAGATGTACCATTGGAAGGTAAAATAATTTGAATCATTCCAGCAAAATGCAGGTTATATCCTATTCCAGTTTGCTTTTTGCACGATTGATCAAAAAGACTGGATCAGTTGAAACTGATTTTCAATTCAGTCCTAATTTCTCCAGCCTGGATGCACGATATGGTCCTCCCTGGCACAAGGTCATCTTGGGAACCAACAAACCAATAGATGTTCCAAAAGTCTGTGTTTTCCCACAGTCGGAAATACTCAAATCCCACAGGTAGCACCACTTTTCATCTTCTCTTTTAATATGCCAGCCTTTGCTTGAAGATGATTTGAACTCCTCCAAGTCATTAGCACCTACTTCATGAAGTAATGATTAATGAAGACCAAATCTCAACTGGGGACTTTGAAGATTAATGTAATATAAATGGTTAATAATGGATAGCTCATATCAAAATGAATATCAGCTATTTTATATGCGGATAAACAACCTGTGGGCAATCCCAGAAAATGTTTGTCTAACAGTGTTCTGTACTTTTCTACATCCACTTAGAATTCATTCCATATTAGAACTGTGTGCTTTCAAGGCTTTGCACCTAGACATTATCTATTCTGTACCACTCTGAAGTAGACCTGCTCAGTTTTCTTTTTGCATTGCACAATTTCTCTGCGTTAGAACTATTCTGAGTTGTACAGAGCACGTTCTTTAGATCACCCTGTTTTCAAGTCTGCAATTCATCTTCAAACTGGGGGACAAGCTGCTGTTTGCCCAATCTGTTCATGTGTGAAAGCAAGGTCAAAGTTGGAGATATTTTTAGAAATATTTGATTTTTGATGTTCTGTTGTTGGGGACGGTTGTTCAAACATTGGTTTTCTAAAATCTGAGAACTCTTTGGAGACTCTGTGTGCTCTTTGGGGTTT
The DNA here is from genome assembly GCA_003113815.1 of Sphenodon punctatus. Lineage (NCBI taxonomy): Eukaryota > Metazoa > Chordata > Lepidosauria > Sphenodontia > Sphenodontidae > Sphenodon > Sphenodon punctatus. The sequence continues at coordinate 4,111,368 of QEPC01015598.1, forward strand.
TCTGTTAGTCTATTGATAAATACTTCAAAGCAGAACTTTGTTATGGCATTTTTGCCTGAGAATTAATGTTTAAAATACTGTAGTTTCCTACACAGAAATACAACTTTATATCCTCCTTTATGCCATGAAAAAAACATGATCTGATATGTTGGCTTCAGCCATTTGTCTCGGACTCCGACCTGGCCACTATCATCCATGCCTTCATCACCTCATCACTGGACTACTGTAACGCACTCTACATGGGGCTACTGGTGGTGCTGGTTCGGAAACTGTGCGCAGAACGCGGTGGCCCGTCTCCTTTGTCGGGATGGAGCGCTGGGAGCACATAACGCTGGTGCTCTGTTTGTTGCACTGGCTGCCTATAGTCTTCTGGACCCGATTCAAGGTGTTGGTTTTGACCTATAAATCCCTATAAGATCTGGGCCCTACTTAGCTGCGGGGCCACTTCACTCCCTGAGTTCTGGATTGGCCCCTGCAGTCAACTGGGGGCACCCTTCTCGAGGTCCTCCGAGTGTCTCGGGTGGCAACTAAGGAGAGGGAGTTCTCAGTGGCTGCTCTGAGTCTGTGGAACTCCCTCCTGGTGGAGGTCTGTCTGTCCCCAGACTTTTCCTCCTTCCACCGACAGTGTAAGACCTGGCTCTTCTGCCAGTCTTTTGGGGGTGGGAGATTGGGTTGAGGTGGGGGCATGTTTTATCTCCAGTGGTTGTATTTATGGTGTATGTGGTTTTATGCCACCCTGAGTTGCCAGAGGCGGGGTGGGGTGGGGGGTGGGATAATAAAATACAGGAGCAATCTCTATAGCCAGGTCTCTCTAACTCAGATCTTGTGACCTCCCAACTCTTACGCAAGATCTATTGTTGCTGCACCTAGGAAGAAGACAAAGTACACAAATATATGGAATTTAAAGGCCATGTTCTTTATTCAAATTCAAACAGCGGTGGAGGGGCATTCCACCTCCAGGGTCCAGCAGTACAACCGTAACACATTTAAGGGTGGCCTGATGTACACTCTCATTAATTGGGTGAAGGGAACTGCTGTTATAGCAGAACTGCACTGTATGCAGACATCTCTGTAATGCATTCAAAAAACATTCTCCCACTCCTTAAGTCATCCGGACAAGAGGGTTTCTACTCCAAAGTACCATTCTTACAGTAAAAAGGTTTCTAGATTTAGTTATGCAGACAGTGAATGGCTAAGACTAAACTATACACATGCATTGAGATGCCCACACCTACACAAACTTCAGTCTCAAACAGCAATCTGTCGCATGCCATCCATAACTAGCCTGCTTGGTTCAGTCACAATCTCGCACCATACTCCAACTAAAATGAAATCAAATCTTTGGATTTCCACTATTTCACACATTTCATCCATGCTCAGTTTTTTCCTTTGCTCATTATCCACAGATCCTTACAAAAAAAACCCATACTAATGAAACCATTATATTCCTGAGGTCATGTAATGTTACAAAATCACAAAACGTGGACTATTACTTTGAATCTAAGCAGAGTTTCCATGGGTACTAGGAACCATGAAGCCTCTGGATGGATCATGGTACATTGATTTCCATCCAAAATCAGTCAGAACTCAGTTCTTGTTTAAATACTATATGCAAAGAGTAGGACTAAATGGTCAGTTTACACAATGGAGAGATGTAAAAAGTGGTGTGTCTCAGGGATCTGTATTGGGACTGGTGCTGTTTAATGTATTCATTAATGATTTGGAAAAGGACGTTAAGAGTGAGGTGATCAAATCTGCAGATGACACCAAGTTATTCAAGGTAGTTAATGAGCAGACTGTGAAGAACTGCAACAAGGATCTTATGAGACTGGGTGCCTGGGCATCTAAATGGCAGATGAGATTTACTGTGGACAAGTGCAAAGTGATGCACATAGGGAAAAATAATTCAAACTTATGAGTACACAATGCTGGATACTAAGCTAGGAGTTACCACTCAGGAAAAGGCTCTGGGAGTGATTGTGGACAATACAGTGAAATCCTCAGCCCAGTGTGCAGCAGCAGTGAAAAAAGCAAACAGAATGTTAGGAGTTATTTGCAATGGGATAGAGAATAAAACTGAGGATGTCACAATGCCTCCATACAAATCAATGGTGCAACCGCACTTGGAATATTGTGTGCAGTTCTGGTCACCCCATCTCAAAAAAGACACAGCTGAACTAGAAAAGGTACAGAGAAGGGCAATGAGAATGATAAAGGGTATAGAAACGTTTTCGTACAAAGAGCAGCTTGACAAGCTGGGCCTCTTCAGCTTAGAGAAGAGAAGACTGAGAGGGGACATGATAGAGGTTTATAAAATCTTGAGTGGTGTGGAAGGAGTAGATAGGGAACAGCTATCTACCCTCTCAAATAGTACTAGAACTAGGGGACACTCCATGAAACTAGCTGCCGGCAGACTTAAAACAAATAAAAGGAAGTACTTTTTCACTCAACGCATAATTAACTTATGGAATTTGTTACCAAAGGATGTTGTCACGGCCAGTAGTATAGCTGGGTTTAAAAAAGGCCTGGATAAGTTCTTGGAAAGTAAGTTCATTAATGGCTATTAACCAAGTACCTTATGGGATGAACTTCTTACTGTTGGGAGCTGGGAGTGAACAATGGGGAATGGATCGCCCACTGTGACTTTTGGTTCTTCTCCCATGCGATCGAGATTGGCCATTGTTGGAGGACAGGATGCTGGGTTTGATGGACCATTGGTCTGACTCAGTATGGCACTTCTTATGTTCAAAGTAGAATTCAGAGGATGACAATCTACCTGCATTGAACAGAAGTAGCCCTATCTGTTTTCTGTTCTGGAAAAATAGATTGTGCCTCCTTTTTACACCCTAATACAAATGCCAAGGAGTTCCATCTACAGTGTAAGTCCCAGGTTGGTGATTACACTGAGAGTGGGGTCTAGGAGGGCGAGTGCTTCAGTTCCCCACTGATCAGCAGGCTGGCACCAGAAAAAATGCAGCATCCCAATTACATTGCAAGCCCCGTGACTCACGAGTGCCAGCTGCAGAGGGAGGCATTCCCTGTTCCCTGTTTGCTAGACGGAAACAAGAATGTAGAATCCCACCCAGACAATTGCTGGCGCTAGTGCAAAATGTGGCGACTCGGCTCCTTCCAGGGACCTCGGTGCTCCGAAGTCTGCACTGACTGTGCCTATAGATTTCCAGGCACAATTCAGGGTGTTGGTTTTAACCTTTAAAAGCCCTCAATGGTTTCGGTCCCACATATCTGAAAGGCCACCTGTCCTACCATGCCCCTTTGGTCGGCCAGGGGTGCCTTTCTGTGGGTTCCACCTGCTACCTTTGTTCATGGGGCGGGGATGCACAGGAGAGCAGTCTCGGTTGCTGCCCCCATTTTGTAGAACTCCCTTCCCCAGGAGGTTTGTTTGAACCCAAGCCTGTGTATCTTCTGGAGGTGATGCAAAGTTTTTTTTAAATTTGAAAAATAAACATTTGGCAGGCCGGGATTAATAGGGTTTGAGTGCAGTTTTAGGGTAGGGTTGGGTAGGGTAGGGTAGGGTTGTAGGGGAGGGAGGTAGTTTGAGGGAAGGGATGTGTGTTTTTGTTGTTGGATTTTACTGTTTTTTATTGATTTTCAAGCCGCCCTGAGCCTTATAAGAAGGGTAGCATATAAATTCAATAGATAAATAGAGGGATTAGGACCCTTTTCTCCTGCTGTGTGAAGTAGCTCGGCCTTGTCAGAGGGTCATCCTGTTTGGTGGGTTGGGTAGCCAGTCCTAATACGGAGAGACAAAACCAGGGTGATAAAACACCCATTCCTTGCACATTGCAACCCCCAAGTTTCTCAGATTCTAAAGCTCCTTTTCTCTTGCTGTGCCCTTGGTTCTATAGGCCACACTCGTTAGGTCAGCCTTTTCAGGCAACTTCTGCAGTCCTATTTAATAGTATTTAGTGCTGCTTGTTTGGACGATGATGGAGGACTGGATGAAAGCCAGCGAAAAATAGAATAATATCCCCCTAATCAGGGCTGGTTTTAGAATTTGCAGGACCCAGGGTGACGATAACATACAGGGCCCCTTCCCCTCGGGGGCCCACTCAGTGGGGCCTTAAAGGTGGTTGTGTTTGAAGCCCTGCTGGGAAGGACGGGGGAGCCTGCTTGCTGCCCTGGTGGAAACAGGGGTCTAGGGCCGGCCTTGCCACAGGGTGACCTAGGGTGGCCACCCCTGGGCCCACTCTTTCTGAGGACCCCACAGTGGCCTCTGTTTTCACCAGGACAAGTTGTGCGGGCACCACTCCCTCTCAGTGGGGCCCCAAACATGACCACCTTCACAGCACTGCAGAGGATGCCCCAAAGTGGGAGGGATTACCAGGGGCCCCACATTTTATCTTCACCTGGGACCCCGCAAATCCTACGGTTGGCCCTGCAGGGGTCACTGCAAAGCCCCCAGAAGAAGAGACAATAGCGGGGCCGGGCAGTCGCCCTGGGTTGTTCTGTGGAAAGGTCAGCTCTGCCCATATATTGTCACAACAAGGGGTGGTTTTATGTGCCATACAAGCTGTGTGTTCAGAATTTTCAACACGATTACCGTGAGTGGTTACCATAATGTTTAAAAATATCCAAGGATCCTGGTTGTGTTAAAGCACTGGTTGAATTTTCAGTCTGTGCTCTTTTCTTAGTCTTCATTTTCTCCAAAGTTTGTTTACTTTGAAAGCCTTAACTCTTACCGCCTTTTGTGCCACATTAATAAGATTTTAATGCAAATGGCGAACGGCTTTAAGCAGTGAAGCGAAGAAAAGTCTTACGGAGGAAGGCTGGTAAATTGAACACATATATCAGGCTCTCCCACCTGCCTAACTAATCTAAGATCATTCCCCCCTCCCCCCCCACAAAAATGGAAGCACACAGATGGCTTTGATTTTATTACCATTAGACAAAAAAGGGGCAAAACCCTCAAAATAACCGAATTCTCTAACATCAGCCCATCACATTATAATAAAAAATATTCTCTGTAGAGAACCCCTTAGCTCAACACAGAAAACAAAATGTCTTCATAAGAATGTTTCTGCTAATTTCCTTGTGTAGAACACACTGTAATATGATTAAAAATTAGGTCAGATAACAAGAATGAACATTGGATGTCACAGTATAATCAAAAATGAAACTATACATGTCCCTGAGAGACTTAAATCTTTTGCCCTTTTTACATGGGCCATGGTGCGGGGGGTTGGTGTGTGCTTTGGTCCGTATGCAGTAGGTGGGGGGAGTGTGTAGATGGGCTTACACCCATCAACACCCATCCCCCACCCATCAACATGCACGAAGTAACTGCTGTTTTCGCCAGTTGCTCTGTGCGTGGGTGATGGGTGTAGATGGGTGTGCAGTGCGCATGCATGTGCATGGGAGCACACACACACACACACACACACACACACACACACACACGCTGCGGGATATAGGCCCTATTCACACAAGACACTTTCCACCCATGCACCCACTGTATGTGTTGCAGTGTTACCCTATGGGTGCTCTGTAACATGTATAGTGCACGGGAGGGGGTGGAGAGTGTCTTGTGTGAAAAGGCCCTTACACTGGTGACACCCACACATGAACATCCAGATTTTTGGGCGTTCGTGCGTGGGTGCCGCCCATGTAAAAAGGGGCTTTGTTTCTGTAATTTGTTTAATTTGAGTTCTTTGAAGAGGATGGGGTGGTATTTCCAAATTTTGGGGAGTCACAAAATTTGAATCACAGGTGAAAATGTACTTACGTCTTTAAATAAAGTATGCACATTACAACAAAAATAAGTGGGTAGAAAAAGTAAGTTTGCCATGTTGGTTCCAAATATAGGCACTAGAGACAAAGTAGTACAGTGATATCTTTTGTTGGACCAACACAGTTGGTGGAGGTATGCAAGCTTTTGAACCTCCCAGGGTGTCTTTAGACATAACGCTGTTCAGTGTTCTGTAACAGCGTCCTACCGTTAGTGTTTAGACATACCGTCAACACAGTGTTCACCCGAACACTGGAAGTGAATGCTGCCAGGTCTTGACAGTTTAATCAGTGTTTGGGGTGAACACTGCATTGACGGTGTGTGTAAACAGTAACGGTAGGACACTGTGGGTATTTTCAGACGTTACGAGATCACGCTCAACCACAGTGAATCACGGTCAATCCCGCGGCGGGGCCAAAGCGCCCTGAACGTCTGTTCAGCGGCCGCCGGATGTTCACCATGGTCAATACCCACATGGGGTCAATTTCAACCACGCTTCCGGGGCTCCCCGCCTGACAATCNTATTTTCAGACGTTACGAGATCACGCTCAACCACAGTGAATCACGGTCAATCCCGCGGCGGGGCCAAAGCGCCCTGAACGTCTGTTCGGCGGCCGCCGGATGTTCACCATGGTCAATACCCACATGGGGTCAATTTCAACCACACTTCTGGGGCTCCCCGCCGGACAATCCCCAAAAGCGTGGTCAAGGAGATTCCCGATGGGAACCAACAAAAAGTAACGTCTGTCCGGCAACCACCGGCGGGAATAAAAGGAAATGATTCCCAGCTGGGGACAAAGCACGCAGCGTCGCTGCTAGGCATTGAGCGACAACACAGGCTGGGGAGGGAGATTTAAAGGGCACACAGCAGCAGCTGGGATGAGCCACCCCGGCGCCTTCCGGGTGTTTTGACCACGTCCCGGGCCGGGATCGGCGTAACGTCTGTTGCGCTGCCCAGGCCGTGATCTGTCGGCCCGATTCCCTGCCATGGTCCTGGTTCCGTCACATCTGTTTGGGGCTTTTTTTGACCACGGGGGGTGGTTGTTCGGTTCACTGTGGTGAATCGGGACCGTGTAATGTCTGAAAATACCCTGTGTTACAAACAACATTTTATCTAAAGAGTCCTTCGTCAGGCAAGTCAGGAGTTAGAACTGAAGAATGAGCAAAGCAGTGTGGTATTACAGTGATTGGAAACAATGGCAAAGGGCAGGGATGAAGAGGTGAGGAGAAGGTAAGAATAAGCCCCCAAGTACTAGGTCCGTAATTCAAAAGGGTGGAATACAACAAAGAGTAAGAGCTGCTGAGAATAAAAGTAAATTTAAAGCTTCCTGTAGCTGTAGCCTAATTGTAAGTCTAATGACTTACACATTTCTGTAATGGCTTGTGAAACCTATGTCCAAATTGACTCCATTGTTTTTTGTGTCTAGTTACAGGTATAAACTTTTGTTCCCTAGCTTGCCTTTTAAAGGTGTTACATAAATTATGTAAGAGCCAGGAAGTGGGGAATTGTTCAGGACTGGGACCACGGTCAATAGAGTAAGGGGCAGGAGGGGAGTAGGCCAAGGCCAGGTTCCGACCTGTGTTCACTGCATTTTCTCCACCTGGCCAAGACAATGTCAAGACACAATCGGTGTATCAATACCGGGAAGCAATTCATTCAGGCAACAACACTGGGGCAATCCAGAATCAACATCCAGAAGACAACCCAGGAAGTCAAAAACTAGGAAGTCTGTCCAAAGGGACTAGAGTAAGAGCTGGAGAGCAGATGCGACAGATAGATTAGATAGATAGGCTGGAGATAGGTGAAGGCTGGCATGCAGGAGGTGAAAACAGGAAGGGCGGGAGATGAGCTGGGTAATCACAGGGCCTTAGAGAACTGGGATCTGATCCACTGCACTGGCAAGATTTAAGGGGAAGACCTAGAATTTAACTACCTTCAGCAAGCCAATCCCTGCAGAGTTGCACCCAGCCGATTGGGATCCCTGTAGATTAGGTGTCCTGTCAGGCACAGGGAATTTGTATGCTTAGGTTAAAGTCATTAGCTAAAGCCGTTAGCAGATCGCTCGCTAGGCAAGCACCCAGGCACCCCAGAGCTCAACGACCCTGGTGCAAGCTCTAAATTACACATTCTGCAAAAGACAAGGATATAGGAGCAGAACACTGATTTCTGGGACCTGTCTGCAGGCAAAGCTCCACAGGCGATCACTTAGGGAACAAAGGTCTGCCCCCCTAGTACCTGATTGACTGATGCTCTCTGTATCCTGTGGGTTGATAGGAATGCTATAAGGACCCCACAGGAAGCAGAAGGTGTCTGAACAAATTGATGGAACCTGACTGCTTCTGTATCCATCCCTGCTGTGTGCTCCATCTTGAGTTTTTACCAATCCTTGCTCCTGCCTTCAGGTCTACCCGATTCTAGGCCCACCTAGCTTTGCTCCCTCTGTGCCTAGTGTTGTCTTGGCCGACTCCTTGGTTTCCAACCTGGTTCTGGTTTTCTGACATTCCATAGCTTTTGTCTTAATTCTGGACTTTGCCATCTGTCTCAGCTTTTCAGTTCTGACTCCTGGCATTAATCCCTACAATCCCCAACATATGACTTTGTTCATAAATATAGGAAGGTGTTTGTGTTAATAAATTCTTACAGACTTCTTTTCAGTAGAACTCTGCGTTACAAAAAGATCTAGTTCTTTTGAAGAGAATTTTACGGTAGTAATAGTCGGCGCACACAGCACACTCACAAAGCATTAATCTTCCAACACCAAGAGTACATCTCTTTGGGACATGTGTTATAATACACACAAAACAGGTGTTGGCAGTTATGTAGAGAAGTGGTTCGCTCCAGGCTACAGCCAGAAAAGGCTGAGTGGTGGTGACCTGCCCAGTGCCACCCAGTGAGTTCTTGGCTAGCCAGGCCACCTTCCGACACAGCCCTTCTGCCATTTGTTGGGTAGTAGGAAGAACTTCTGTAGAGCTACTTCTATCCCCAACACAAGGTCTGAAAATATGGCATAGCTGGTATTGAGCTTTTTTGTTTCTTCTGCTATATTCAACCAAGAAAACCCACATTTGTCGGCGCACCCCCCAAAAGAGACACGACACCAGAAAGTTGGATTTAAAACGGCTGCATTCTTTATTCAGATTAGATCTTGTGTCCAAATTGTAATGGTGGGGGCAATTCGCTCAGGGAGCCTGCTGCGGGGATCCTCCTTCCCATCTCCCCCCCCACTTGGACTTACCTGCTTGCGGGTAGTGCTGGGGGGGGCTGGTCTCCTTGCCACCGCTGCCGGCGTTGTCACCGCCGCCGCTGCCGCCTTCATCCCTGCCGCTGCTGGGTCTGCCGCCGCTGCTGCTTCGTCCCCGCAGGATACCTGCGGGGACAAGAAGAACAAAAAAACTGTGAGTTGGGGGCAGGGGGGGGAACGCAGAGGGCAGCCACGTGGGCTGTCCTGTCCCCTCCCCCCCCACCCGGAAGTAGCAGGGGCTAAAAGCCCACAGGCAGCGGCTGGAGCCGCAGGCTGCGGCCGCAGGCTTGCGGCCGAAGGGCCGCGGCCAAAGGGCGCGGCACTTCGGGGGCACTTCTGGGGGACTGCAGGGGGGCAGGGGGGGTTTTGTGTTTTTTATTGGGCAGGCTTTTTATCTTTCAGGGCTAGGGTGGTAGGGTGGGGGTATTGACACGGGGGGTAATGTGGGGGGTGGACCCAGGGACTCCCCCTGGTGAGAGCAGGGGGAGGACCGGGAGGGTTGGGGGGGAGGGGGTGGCTCGGTCTCCCCGTGAGAGGGGGAGACCGAGGGAGAATGGGGAGGGTATGGTTGGGGGGGGAGGGTTATGGGGGGGAGGGGGGGAGGGAGGGCCGGGGGGCAAGCAGCCGGGTCTGAAGGGCCGGGATTGGGTGGACGGAGGGGAGGGCATGGCCATTGGGGTCGTGATGGGGCGCGGACGGTATGGTCCATGGGGTGGGAAGGCACGGGCCCCTAGGGGTCCACGGTGCCTGAGGGAGGTGGAGGTCATCACCCCCCCACTAAGGGGGAGGGAGGTGCCGGGTCCAGGGTCCGCGCGTGGGGGGCTGGTGCTGATGAATGCGAGGTCCGTGGTCAACAAGGCCCCGATTATCCACGATTTGATCGTGGATGGGGCCGTGGACCTCGCATGCATCACGGAGACCTGGCTGGATGATCTGGCCGGTCCAACTTTGGCGGATCTGGTTCCAGCTGGGTATGCCGTGCAGCATCAGCCCCGCATGAGCGGCCGGGGAGGAGGCGTAGCTATTGTTTTTAGGGAAGACTGGCCTGTTAGGAGGTATCCAGTGCCGGAGATTGTGGGTGTAGAGGCTCTGCACGTGGTGATCGATTTGGCTGGGGGCAAGCTAGGGGTGCTGCTGGTGTACCGGGCCCCTTCATGCCCGGCGGCATCCCTTACCGCTCTAGCGGAGCTGGCCTCGGAGGTGGTGTTGGGCTCCCCCAGGACTTTGGTTCTGGGGGACTTCAACGTCCACGCCGATGCCGGCCTTGTTGGGGCGGAGCGGGAGTTCATGGCCGCCATGGCAACTATGAACTTGTCCCAGGAGGTGATCTGCCCGACCCACGTGGGGGGACATATCCTCGACCTGATCTTCGGCTCTGGCCTTGAGGCGGGGGGTCCGGTTGTGGGGGAGGTGACAGCGGTGCCCTTGTCGTGGACGGACCATTACCTCCTTCAGGCCGGTCTTTTAGCGCGCCCCCTCCAGAAGGGGAAGGGACCAGTTAGGATGGTCCGCCCTCGGAGGCTGATGGAACCCCAGCGGTTCCAGGAGGTCCTGAGGGAGCTTACCCTGGATGTGGACGGTCACTCTGTGGATGAGCTGGTCCGGCATTGGAACATCTTGCTGGAGGAGGCCATTGACAGGGTGGCTCCGAGGCGCCTTCTGCCTCGGTCTCGTCACCGCAGGACCCCTTGGTTTACTGAGGGGCTGCGGTGTATGAAGCGTGTGGGCAGGAGGCTAGAGCGACGCTGGCGTCGGACTCGGTCTGTCTCCGATCGTCTTCTCCATAGGGCCCATTTGCGGTCCTATGTGGAGGCTGTGAGGACGGCGAGGAAGGAATTCCTCGCCGTCCTCATAGCGTCTGCGAAGTCGCGTCCAGCGGAGCTGTTTCGGGTGGTGCGGGGGCTGGTTAGTCCGGCCTCCCTCCGCCTGGATGGGGACTTGTCCCGGGCCCGCTGTGAGGAGTTTGTCATCTACTTCGCAGACAAGATCGCTCGGATTCAGGCCGATTTCGACGCTGGGTTGATAGCAGTAGGGGAAGAGCGCGGGGGGGCGGAGGGTCCGTCTGGTCCATCTTTATGGGGTGAGTTTCAGGAAGTGACGCCAGCCGATGTGGTGGATGTCCTGGGGTCTGTGAGGGCCACGTGTTGTCAACTAGATCCATGCCCGTCCTGGTTAATAAAAGCTTCCGGGGAGACGTTGGGGACGGTGCTGGCGAGGGTGGTGAATGCGTCCCTTCGGCAGGGGAGGTTGTCGCCTTGCTTAAAAGAGGCTGTGGTGCGCCCCCTGCTGAAAAAACCATCGTTGGACGTAGACGCGCTCGCCAGCTACCGACCTGTCTCTAACCTTCCCTTTTTAGGGAAGGTTATTGAGCGGGCAGTGGCGCTCCAGCTCCAGGGTCATCTAGATAATATCGGGCTCCTTGACCCGTTTCAATCTGGGTTCCGCCCCGGCTATGGCACCGAGACGGCGTTGGTGGCCTTGGTGGACGACCTCCGCCGGGAGATGGATGCGGGATGTTCGACATTTCTCATCCTGCTCGATCTCTCGGCCGCTTTTGACACCGTGGACCATGGGCTGCTGTTGAGACGACTGCGTGACCGGGGGGGTCTGGACGGAACTGTTCTTGAATGGTTCCGTTCATTCCTCTCGGGGAGGAGCCAACGGGTGGTGTTGGGGGAAGAAACATCGAGCCCCCGCGCCTTACCGTGTGGCGTTCCGCAGGGATCGATCTTGTCTCCATTATTATTTAACATCTATATGCAGCCCTTGGGGGAGGTCGTGAGAGGGTTCGGGGTGCGGTGTCACCAGTATGCTGATGATACTCAGCTGTACCTCTCGTTTTCTACCGACCCAGACCCTGCTGTCTCGGTGCTATCCCAATGTTTGGAGGCCGTGGCGGATTGGATGCGACAGAGCAGACTGAAACTCAACCCAGATAAGACGGAGGTAATGGTGGTGGGGAGGGCGAAGGGGGTGGTGGCCCCCCTGATTGGGGGGGTTTGCCCCCCTGTAGCTCAGCAGGTCCGGAGTCTGGGGGTCATTTTGGACGCAGGCCTGCGGCTGGAGCAGCAGGTGGAGGCAGCCGCGAAGGCTGCCTTCCGCCAGCTTTATCTGGTACGTAGGCTGCGTCCGTATGTCTCTGGCCCGGACCTGGCCTCCCTCATCCATGCCTTCGTCACCTCGCGACTCGACTACTGTAACGCGCTCTACGTGGGGCTTCCCTTGTTCCTGGCCCGGAGGCTGCAGCTGGTGCAGAATGCGGCGGCCCGTCTTCTTACGGGGACGGGTCGCCGGGAGCACATTACACCGGTGCTCCGAGCGCTGCACTGGCTGCCGATAGTGTGCCGGGCCAGGTTCAAGGTCCTAGTAATGATCTATAAAGCCCTATACGGCCTTGGCCCCTCTTACCTTAGGGACCGCCTCGCCCTTCGCGCCCCGGAACGACTCCTGCGGTCTGCCGGGGGTGCCCTCCTGGAGGTCCCCCGTGTTAAGCGGGGGGCCACGATGGAGCGGGCATTCTCGGTGGTAGGGCCGCGGCTGTGGAACTCCCTTCCGGAGGAAGCTCGCCTGGCCCCAAGCCTTTTGACTTTTCGGCGGAACTGTAAGACCTGGCTGTTTGCCCAGGCCTTTGGGAGGGAGGGGGGGGGTGATTTTTAATCCCCCACCTGTATATTTATTTTTATACCACCAGCTTTATTGATATGTTTTATGATTGTATTTTAAATGTTTTTAAATGTTTTTTATTGTTGTTAACCGCCCCAAGCTGCTGTGCAGGATGGGGCGGTATAGAAATCTAATAAATGAAATGATGAATGAATGAATGAATTGGGTCCAGCACCCTAACCAAACACACAACTATAACTCAGGGATTGGCCCACTATCCCATCAGGTACCAATCCTTCTTAACTTTTTTAAACGTCTCCCCCTCCCGATCCTGAGGTCATGAGAGTCGGACCAGGGCCCATGTGGGCCTGCGGAAGGAGGATAGTGCCCTCAAGTCGGGAACGGTACATGTCCCTACAGCCCTCGCAGTCACTTCTCCCAAGGGGTCCATGCATCTTCCCGCCATGCGGGCACCTTCTGTCGTATCCCTCCCCCTCCCCCCCACCCGCAGGGCACCATGCTCCCGCGGGGGTGGGGGGTGGGGAGGGCCACCAACGGCCAGGGAAAAAAGGGGGAGTGGTGCAGAGCAAATGCACCCATCACCACCAGATTGTCGTGCCTCCTTTGTCCCAGTTGGGAAGGGGTGCGACAAATTGGCCTTCACAGGCAGGAGCGACCGTAAAGGGGGTAATTCTCTCTACAAAAATATACATGCAAACATTTCAACCAATAAAATGTGTGTTAATTTATTCATTTCTTATCTGGTGCTATTTTTTGCTTTTGTACAATTTCACTGATATTTGGAGTCAATTTAGGAATTGAATTAGCATATGAACAGTTTTCTAATTCTATTGTCCATTTTAAATATCTGCTGGTGGTGCCTTAGATTAGAATGCTAAACCAGGTGTATATTCTAATGCATGTAGCTGGTGAATGACTTTTAAATGTGTAGATAATTTCTCATCTGGACGTCAATATTGAGACAGAATACGTGAGAATTCAAGATACTGGTTGATTGATTAATTAATTAATTAATAGGCCTGTAACAGACTGGACATGATCATTATATAGACAGTGGCCTGTGCCTTGCCTCCGCCCCTTCAGGTATTATAAAAGCCTGAAATATAGAGGCTTAGTCAGTCAGTAGCTGGCTGAGAGAGATAGCAGACCTAAGGGAGAGCTGGGGCCAGCCATTTAGAGGTCTTCAAGGTGATAACTTATCCCGAAGCCTGAGAGCCTGGGTTCAGGACCTGCTGTAAAGCCTAGGGATGGGCGAACGCGGTTTGGATGTTCGGAGTTTGGACCGAACTCAATCTGTTTGGATGTCTGAACCGAATGTCCGAACCGAACTCTCGAATGACCAAACAGTTTAGTCATGTTTGGACGAGTTCGGATGAGTTCAGGGGCAGGGAAAACGTCTTTCCAGGACCAAAAACTAGGTTTCGGTTTCAATTTTGTTTCGTTTTTGCTATTTTTGAATGTTCGGCCAAGTTCAGCCAAACCGAACTCGGCTGAACCGAACCATCGAATCCGAACTCGGGTTTCGAACCGAACGACCGAACATCTGAACCGCTTTCTGTTCGCCTATCCCTAGTAAAGCCCTACTATTACTACTACTACTACTACCACCAATCATTATAGCTCTACTACACCTACACAGTGCTTTCCAGTTATAGATTTTCTGAGACAGGTCCCTGCACAGTGAACTTACAATCTAATATTGACAAGGATGAGGGGAACGCAAAAGGAAAGACAGACACACACTCACGTTCCCATTTTACAGATGGGGAATTAAGGCTGAGAGGTTGTGACTTGCCCAAGGCCACCTAGTGAGTTCTTGGCTAGGCAGGCCACCTTCCGACACAGCCCTTCAGTATTATGTCAGGGGTTCACCATAATAGCGTTTGGCCAGGGCTTAGTTTTTTTTGTGGGGGGACCTTGCCAGGGCTCAGCCCCAGTAATTAAATTCAAGGGGGGCGGGGGGGCAATGTGAAGTCCTGGGAAATGCTTCCACTAGGCGTGTGCACCTGAAATATGAAAGACCAGGAAATTGGCCATTTCAGGGTTAAAAATAAAAGCCAGAAAAAACCCTGGATGGTTTATTTGACTTTCATTAATGACTTTATTGCTCCACTCTCTGCAGTGGCCACTATATAGATTAAAGCACAAAAACGCCTGTCTTGTATTATTCAGCTGTGGAGAGACAGGATGGTCCAGTGGTTGGGTTGCTAGCTGGTGTTCAGTTACCTCCTCTGACAAGCTCCACGTGGGAGGAGTGGCTTCTGGGACCAGTTTGAACCGCAGCCTTTTTTTTCTTTTTTCTTTTTCTAAACAAATTAAGCACAGGGTTTGGCAATATGAAATTGATGGAAATGGTCTTGGAACTGGGATTGTTAATAATAGTGGTTCATTATACGAAAGGATTGTAATAATGAGTTTGGACTCTGTGCCAAAATGTCCCAAACGAAGAAACATTATTTAATCAACTCAAATAATGTGCATTACTGTCTTAACTTGTCAATAAAATCTTCCCTGCATGGAATTCAGACTGGCTCCAAATGAGAGTTCTACGTTTTGAAAGCTTGCCGGCTTGGACCTTTATTTTGAAATATTGTATTCTGTCAGAATAATAGGAGTTACATGTGACCATCAGGAGAAAAATATCTGTCTCATTTCCTTAATGATCTTCACTATGTATTTGATGGATTATTTTTTCATTAACATTTTTTAGGTCAATGGAACGGAGATTGAATATGAATTTGAAGAAATTACGTTGGAGAGGGTGAGTAGGGATTTTTCTTTGCATTACTTAAGACAGTACAAATTTGATTTTCTATGATGCTAATAAAGCAGTTACCCATAAAGTAATACTACTAGGGATCAAATCATTAGTTCCATATCTTTCATCTTGGGACAGGATATTAGGATTTCTTCGTAGTTTGTAAATAAGAGGAATTTTACAGGATCAACCTTGAAGATTTTAATGGAGTGCTTCGTGTTCACATTGGCATGTCAGTCTGCAGAATGGTTTCTCTACTAATAAATTATTTCATAGCTAAGTTTGGGCTGAAGCACTAGTGTGTATGTGGGGGGTGGGGGGGTGGAGCAATCAGGCTTTCTTGAGATTTTGGGTGCAGACGTTGTTGGGTTGTACTTTAGTATTCTGTGAGCGTGCAGTATCCACACTTTTCTCACCTTTGATCTCTTTGCTCTCACTCTGACTATGTATAAGGAAAAGATTAATTTAGCATGGATAATAGGGATGGGACACCGGGGAGAATACCGGATATCGAATTTATCGGTATCGGACCTCACCGGAATCGGATTTAGTGGTATCGGCATACCGGATTTTTAACATTGGCCTCTTTACCGGGTTTTTTACATTGCAGCCATTTACTTCAATGGCCGCAATGTAAAAAACCCGGTAAAGTGGCCAACGTTAAAAATCCGGTATGCCAATACTGGTGATTATCGGAGTAATCCGATACCGATATTCCCTCCCCCCCCCCCAATGGATAAGATTATATCAAGGGTTATTATATATTAAATGAAAGCAATTCAATTTTCTATTGCAGAAAAAAGGCATAGTTAGGGATATGTTGTGTACCTTGTCTTCCTGCGTTGAGGTAAAAATTCCCCATGCTTTGCTTTCACTAGAAGCTACCTTGTGTTTGATCTAAGATGGCTTTATTGGTGCTGCACCATTACCTACCTCACTAGGATATTACAGCTGCATAAATTCTTCTGTGTGGCACCCCCCTCTCCGCTACCACACATGCTTAGACCTCCCCCCCACCCCTCCACAAAGATGATCAGGGGCACAATCTTCATTCCTGCAGTAGGGAAGGATGGTTACCCACATGTAAGTTGCAACTCAACCACTCCACAAGACTTAGGCCCTTTTTAAACAGACCGGGAAGGAGCCGCGGTGCAAGGGGGATGGGTGGATGGATGCCATGGGTGTGTGACGCATGGGCAGCCTGTCACATGGGCACCCACTTCCACCCATCTCCATGCACGGAGGCACCTCATTTTTTTCAATGCCTCCATGTGTGGGGGATGGGTGGAGATGGGTGAAGGTGGATGGAGCATGGGAGCGCACACATCCCCACCCACCGACTGTGGCAGTCAGACAGATGCCCTTACCCATGCAGTCGCACACGTGGGTGAGGGGGGGGCATCCATGTAAAAAGGGCCTTAAGTGTGTTCCAAGGCCTTGTTCACAGTGAGAGACATGAGGAGGTCATATGGTACCTGTGAGGAAGATGGTGGCCTAGGAGGTACCTGAGCTTCTCAGTCCCTGCATGATAATTCATCTCTAAGCATTATTTTCCTCACAGATTGGCAATACGTTTTTGCCCAGACCACTCAAGTGTCCTGGATTTTCCAGGACATCCGTGAGTTAACACCTCTTTTGTTACCTGTCTGGCAGTCATGGAAAACTGCTGCAGAGTCTCTAGGAAGGGAGGGGTGAAAGACAGCCCTACCTCTGCAGTCTAAAGAAAGCAGTTAAATAACCAGAAGCCAAACACAGCAGAGCTGTCCACCAAAGAGCTGATAGTGGGGAGCGCTCCTGTACTCCGTAAGGCCACCTGGCTGGCACGCTGCGTGTCTGGGCGACCATCTCCAGCAGCTCCCAGCCAGAGTGTCAGCCAGCCAGCCTGTGCAGTCACTATGCCAGTCAGTCCTGCAGCAGCGGCCCAGGCTGTCTGTTTGTCTGTCACTTTGCATGGACACTCTTCTCTTTCCAGTGTCTCCCCATGTCGGAGGCGCTGGAAATAGGAGAACGGTTCCTGGCCTTGCAGAGTGATGGCCAGATGGCTCCGTGGCAGTGGCCCAGGGCAACTGGCTGTTTTATTTATTTATTTATTTATTTATTTATTTATGTATGCCAACATTTTTATACCACCCCCTCCTGCCTACAGGAAGCTTGGGGCAGTGAACAATAAAATTATATACAAATATAAAAATATAGAACAACACACATGTAAAATATCAATAAAAATTCGATCACAGACCTGCTTAAAAAACCCCACATACATACAGCTAAAACCCCACCCGGAGGGAGTACAACGGACCTCTACCAGGAGGGAGTTCCATAACGGCCACCGAGAACGCCTTCTCAAATGGCCCCCAGGGGACCTCCAAGCAGATGTCTCCAGCCAACGGCAAGGGCCAATCCAGGACATGAGGGGTAATAACCAACACCTTGAATCGGATCTGGAAGACTATAGGCAGCCAGTGCGGAGAACAGAGCACCAGTGTTATATGCTCCCGGCAACCTGCCCCCACCAGGAGACGAGCCGCTGCATTCTGCACCAGCTGCAGTCTCTGGGTCATTAGGGTAGCCCCATGTAGAGTGCATTGCAGTAGTCCAGACGTGAGGTGATGAAAGCACGGATGATAGTGGCAAGATGGGAGCCTGAGATATACGGCTGAAGACGTTGGAGCAGATGTAATTTACCAAACATGCTCCTCGTAACAGCTTTTCATGGGTAGGAGGTGCTTCCCATCAGCTCTTTGGTGGCTGGCTGGCTGTACCAAACAGCTCATGGAGGGGAGGAGAGAAGCATTCTCACCCTAGGCACCTAACAGCTGATCGGTGGGCCTGGAGGAGCTCCCCCCCACCCCCATCAGCAGTTTGGCGGGGCTGGGTGAGTGCACTCCCCTTGGCCTGATCCATGGACCCCACCCTAGGCAGCCCACAAAACGTGTAGGCCCAAACTTGCCTGGATGGGCAGCCGTTGGTCCAGGATCTTCTGGATGATGCATCCCAGGCCAGCCACCTACCCGCCCTGAAGTGTTTGCAGGCCAACATCTGGTGGTGGGGAAACATATGAGCAGGTGAGTTCCAGGCCAATGCGGGACACAGTGGGCAATCATGTGCCACCATCACTTCTGTTTAATTTGTAGTCTTCAGACCCCGTGTAGCAATATGGCAGTATTGCGTATTTGCTTTGTGGTATAGTGGAGGCAAACATAAGGATGTATAATACTACCCCTTCTGAATTTCTTAAGTATGCTAGTGACATGAAGCTTATATGCACTTTGCATCACCTTAAATATAGAAAGGCTATTTTTTTTCTACATCAAATTGCAGAGTTAGTCATGTGTTATCACAATTTGACCGGGAGGCCATGTGAGGAAATGCCTGTAAGAAAACTACCATGAAATAGTTAAATAAAATGATTAACAGCAGATCTGCCTATCATACTTTTAATTGTCCAAGAGTGTGAATTTCACACACCTTAAAGGGACAGAAACTCACACATTATTATATAAATGCCCTTTTGTATGAACTTTAAAGACAATTCAATGCGCCTTTTGATCAGACTAGAAGTAGTTGTTTGTTCGCCTGTATCTAAAACACGCAATGGTTATAAGGCACTTTGGTTTTCCAAGTACTTTGGGCATCTCTAGCTATTCATTAGACCGGAGCTTCCAAAGGTCATTGAGCAGAATGCCTGCCTCCTGGGTAATATTTTGAGTACCAATTTCATTTTTAATAACTGTGCAAAAGTTATCAGAATACATGATACAAAAACAATGTGATTTTTGTCAACTGTAGCTAGCTGACCTAGCATGGATAATTGATTATGCATCTCATATCACCGGTGTTATATTTTGAATGATGTTGGGTAAGCAATTGCACAGACGGCTACAGTTCTTTAGGCGAGGGCATTTGAAACTCTTCCTGGCAGCTTCTCAATCTGGGGCTCCTTGCTATTGCCATTTGAAATGCTCAGTCATACGTACTAGTCTTATTTCTCAGAGATAGAGGCGGGATCAAGGATCCGTGTCTGTTGTGGTTTTCTTCACTGTTTTTTTTTGGGGGGGGGGCAAAATACAAGCTATTCTCCTTTATTGCCTGTTATCTGTTTATTTTACTGCAAAAGCAATTACAGAAAAGGTGGGAATGGCCTCACTAATTATCCATTTTCTTCAACAAAGCCTTAAAAACTAGATCAGAAAATCTCCTCCATTTATTTGATAGAAAAGCTGCAAAAGCATGTTAGGCCAGGACTTTAGAAATGTAAAAACAATGCTGCATCGGTAACAAGCCGTCCATAATACGCTTCCCGTATCACTCAAGCTATCTAGGCTCCTGTAATTTAAATGTCAGCCCATATTTACATCACTTTATGATATCTTCTGCGGTTTTGCGATTGCTGAATTGGTCATGCATTCCTAAATCCTAGCTACGAAATAATTTAGGATTACCAAGGTGAAAACAATACGGATTGTTCTGCCTATGAGTCTCTGTGCATTTTATTTTTTGTTAATGGTAAAACAGAGACTGAGAATTGATTATGTCAGGGTATTGCAGAAGCTATAAGAGGATGGTCGTGCCAAAATTGCTCCTTCCTTTTAGTTCCAGTAATGTATGTCTGAGTTCTTTGTATGTGAGGAAGGATAATAGGAACACAGAAACAGCTGAGCTTCACAGTGAAGGGTAGAGTGTGCAGAAGGGACCTCATCTGTTTGTGTTTGTGTTTTTGATTTTGTTTAACGAAAACCATCTTTTTTCAGATTTTTGTAGAAAACCCATTCATTGTGTAATTTATTTTGTTTTTTGTTTTTCAAGGTACTAAAAATAAGCAATTAAGATTTTTTTTAAAAAAACAAAACAAAACAAAACACTGTGCATGCGGAAATGGCTGCTGCGCACCCTTTTTCCAAAATGGTGATGACAATGGGTATTTTCAGATGTTACGTGGTCAATGTCAACCACAGTCAATTCTCTGTGGTGGCTTGGACCACGTAACGTCTGTTGGGGGGAACGCATGTTCCCCCCCAGATGTTACCACGGCGGGGAATCACATTCACCACGCGAGCGGCCGAAGCGGCAGGGCCGGAGGCCGTCGCGTGGTGAAGGCGATTCCCCGCCGTGGTGACCCCCGCCGTCACGTCTGGACGGC
>QEPC01015598.1:4133583-4164264 GCA_003113815.1 Sphenodon punctatus
GTTACAGCCGATAATGTGTTTTCCATTGAAACCAATGGAAATTCAATTCCGAACTCACCGAACGCATCCGAACCGAACGTTCGAATTCGAGTTCGGTTCGAACATTCGGTTCGGTTGACCAAACTGTTCGAGTTCGGTTCGAACTCCGAACGTTCGAATTCGAGTTCAGTTCGACCGTTCGGTTCGGTTGACCGAACTATTCGAGTTCGGTCCGAACTCCGAACTTCCGAACCGCGTTCACCCATCCCTAGCTCCCAGCTTGTTGGCCTTCCACCGGACCTGTAATACCTGGCTGTTCATCCAGGCCTTGGGGGAGTGGGGGGTAAAGGGATAGGGGGTGGGATTTTTTAGCCAGTGGGTCTTACCTTTTTTTTTTACTGTATTTAATGTTTTTGTAATCCCCTCCCCCCTTTTTATATATCTTTATATATTTTTATTTGTTTTAACTTTTGTAAGCCGCCCCGAGCTGCCATGAGGCTGGATGGGATGGGGTATAAATCATTAAATAAATAAATAAATAAATAAATAAATTATATAAAATGTACAGTGATTTTTTTTATTTTTAAAAAGTACTTTAAGTACAAAAACGAATGAAGGCAAACATGTTGTTTGCTTGTTTTTTGTTTTTTCTCCATGCCCTTAATTACTAAAACGAATGGGGTTCCATTTGATTTAGCAACTTAAAAAACAAAACAAATTGCACATCCCTAGTGGAGGTTTGAGGCTAGGAGCAAATGTGGGGGGGTACTGGTCACTGCGCCTCCTATTTTTTTCTCCTCTCCCCTCCCCCCACCCCTGCCATCCCCATAGAAATGAGTTGTGTTTCAGCTTATTCCCCTCAGTTTCTTAGTCTGAAACCTCAGATGAATTACTAGACCTAAGGCCAGAGTGTAATAATCACCATTCTGGTAAGAAAATGTCTGCCTATCCAGACCTTCAGGAAGAGTTGCTAAATGTGCCTTATTTTAAGGGAGATTCCTTAGTCAACATACGAACACCACAGAACAGAGGTGGGCATGTTGTGGCTCAGGTGTTTCATGTAACTCTCGGGCATCTGTACTGTGACTCTCTCCAGAAGAGGTTGCCTGCTTTTGCTCTCAGGAGCAAGAGAAGTCGAGCCACCACTTCCACTGCTACTGTCGTTGGAGTCTCCTTGGGGTCCAGTGGGAACAGGCCTTATGCAACTCTTGCCGCTGAGCGAACCCACTGGACTACCTGGGGGAAGCCAGAGCTTTGACATGAGGATGTCGGAGGGGGGAAGTTGAGGGAAGCCGCATTGCCCTGTCCCCAGGAGAAGTCACAGTTAATGTAATATTTATTGTGGGGCTTAGTGATATACAAATGTTGGTGTGCAGATTTTAGGATAGAGAACTTGGCCGATCCCACCATAGAACATTTGTTTAAAAATAATAATAGGAGACTAAGAAAAATAACTTTTTCCAAAAGTCTTCTGACTTAGAATACATTTTTTTAGCCAAAGACATGAATTTCCAAAGGCAAAAATAATTGCATCTCTTGCAGTTTGCCGTTCCCTGTGACAATGTCCTAGCTATGGGCCTGGTTGACACCCAGCCAGGGTTACATTGGCTATACATGGAGAGCCTTTCACTTGGAAGCACTGCGTAGTCAGAAGTAGAGCTGAAACAAAAAATCTCTACGAGTGCTGTTTCTGACCGAAACAGCTCTTTCACCTTCATTTGTGTGAGAGGGAAATCTACTGGCATTTTTGAAAATTTTTGTGAGTTTCCGCTATTTTCAGCCATTTTGGTAATTTCCGGTATTATTGGTATTTTTCTTTACTTTCTGGTTTTATCAGTAATATCTAAAATTACCTCACCGGAAATTATGGGAAATGTCTGGAAACTATGAAAATGGTGGGAAATAGCGGAAAATTACAAAAAATGTTGAAAACGTCAGTAGATTTTCTCCTCGCTCCCCAAAAGTGGGTATTTCCCGATGGAACAAGAGCACCTGCTCTTGCTTCAGGCCTGATCTGAAGAAGCAGCAAAGGGTGAAGTAGTCCATTCACTCTAGATGCTTTTGCATCTCCCTCTTTCTCATCTCTCTACATACTCATATGGCTCTCTTACCCACTAAGGCCACTTTCCGACCTTCCCCCCCATGCATATTTTGGCTGCGTGAGGGAATGCACAGCCAGGATATGTGCGGGGAGCCGCCGGTCTGAATGCCTCCCCCCAACACACACACAATGGCTTTGCCGGCAAACACCTGCAGCGATACAGAGCAGGAAATTCTGTTCTGCAGCTCCCACTCTGACAGCTGTCTGGAAGGATCTTCTCCTTACACCCAACATGGCATTTTCTAGGTGTTGAGGGGATGGGGAAGCATGAATACTTTATTCCTTAGTGCACACTCAATCTCTCCCCTATACCTCTCACCATGGTTGCCATGTTAGGAGGTGTTTGCCGGCAAAGCTGCGCAGGGGTGGTGGTGTCAGATTGGTGGCACCCCGTGCATGTCCTTGCTGTGCATTCCTTCCCACAGTGAGAATATGCCCGGGGAGTGGGGGGGTCTGAAGTCTGAAGGTCTGAAAGTGGCCTTAGGTTAAGCACTTTGCTATCTTTAATGCATTTATTTTTGCATTGCTCCTTCGAGCAGTGACACTCAGTCTGGCCTCTTGTCCCATCTGTCAGGATATTGTAGCTGTAGTCATCCTGCATCCAAGGAGGGAGTTGGGATAGATGACTCTCAAGAACCCTTCCCGTTTAATGATTCTTTGAGGCAGAGAAACTAACTTGCTCACAGTCACACAGTGAGTCTCTGGTGTAGCAGGGAATGGAAGCCAGGTTTTCATGACTCCCAATACTCTACCTACCAGCATCCTTCCTTTCCTCTCATGTTCCTTGACTGCACTAAGTGTTCCTCAGCTACAAATCTGACTCGCAGCCTAAATACATTTTTCCTCGAACAAGCAGCTACCAAGCAATGTAAGGCATTTTTATTTCCCCCCTTCTCACTAAGTAAATGTTAACAAATGTGTCCTTAAAAAATTACTTGATAAATTCTTCCATCTCTAGAAACCTTGGAATTGATCTGCTAACATATGGATGTCAGTGCATGTAAACTTGAAGGTCTCATCTTTTATGTTAATCTTTGTCTAGCTGGAATCTTCTGCAGCTACCACTCTGACAGCTGTCTGGAAGGATCTTCTCCTTACACCCAACATGGCATTTTCTAAGTGTTGAGGGGATGGGGAAGCATGAATACTTTATTCCTTAGTGCACACTCAATCTCTCCCCTCTACCTCTCACCATGGTTGCCATGTTAGTCCTAAATGTAAGACAGGGAGACAAGGTTGTAGACAAAGTCTCCATCTCACATTATTTAGAGTAGCTAGGGTTGCTTGGTAATCAGGGACCCGTGTTCTCTGCATTCTCCCCCATTGCCACCGACGTGGAAATGCAATGAACGTGGGTCCCTGATAGCATCACTATTGTTCCTTGCTCACTCCCTTCTTCCTAGGGTTGAAACTCAGTCCTTGGTTTTACTCAGTATTTACCAAGGATTAGGGATGGGCGAACGTGGTTCGGCAGTTCCGAGTTCGGACTGAACTCGACCAGTTCAGTTGACTGAACCGAACTTCCGAACCGAACCGAATTTCTGAACTCGGTTCCATTTGCCCATCCCTACCAAGGATTGCGTTGCTTGACTTGATTTTACCAAGTTACTGAGGGTGTTTTCAGACGTTACGGGGCCCGTTGGCCCCATACCGAAAACACCCTGTCCATTCCCCGCCGGGATGACCCCGTCACGCCATATCAGACGTGCCTGGGGGATCCCAGCGGGGAATCTGGGAGGGGGCGGCCCCGCCCCCTCCACGCGCCCCGCCGCCCGCCCTCTGGGGAGACGGGCAGGCGGCGGGGCCAATGAGGCCGCCGCGTCTGGCTGGATTCGCCACAGCCCGGGATCCCGCTGGTGATCCCGGGCCATGGCGTCCAACCAGACGTGACGCCGGGGTTCACCCCGGCGTGGAATTACATTCAACACGCACCTGGGGGGGAATATCCATTCCCCCCAACAGACGTTCCGGGATCGATTCACAGCCACCACCGGGAATTGACCGTGGTTGACTGTGATCTCGTAACGTCTGAAATCACCCTGAGAAACCAAGTAATGTTCACAGTACTGACCACGGTACTACCACACGTGGTAACTCCTCGATCGAGCACAGCGGGCAGGAAGGGGTGTGTGTAAGCATGCGTCATCTAATGTGGCAGGTAAGTGCGGGGGGCAGGCAGGGGGAACAAGTGCAGTGGGCAGGAGGGGGAAGGCAGGGCCACAGACTTACGAATCTTGCTCCCCATGGCTCTTCTCAGCCCTGTCCTGCTGTAAATCTTCTTTGTTTGGCCAGGCATTTGGCAGGCTGGGATACAGTTTGAGAAGCGTTGGGATAGGAGATTTTAAATTGGTCTATTTATTTATGTGTTCTTTATATATTTATTGTGCCCCTAGATCTAATTCCTACCCCCAAGCACTTAAAAGACTGGGCTCAGGGTAAGGAAGTAGAAATGATGAGAGCACACCCCTTAAGTATACTTTTCCCCAACTTCATGCAGCCCTCAGAGCTTGTACTAATTTTTGAAATGACCCCTGGGAGGGAAAGCTCCCCACCCCTGCTCTTCCAGGTGGGACAATTATTTGCATAACAATATTTTCCTTCATCTGGTAGCAGCTTTCCTGGCTTAGATTTTAGCATCTTGACACGAATGTAGGGGTTGCATTTTTCTGCCTATTTGAGAAGCATTTGGATCTCGCAGGTGCAATCTAATAAAAAATGAGGCATCCCAAAGGCAGCTGTATTACTGAGCAAAGAGAACAAGCAAATGCCCAGGGAACACTAAAAGGGAATCCTTTTACCAGTTCAGGTTTTCTAGTCACACTCACACGGGGTGGGGAATGTGCTGAAAAAACGCACCTCATAGTGAACCCCTCCTGGGTCCTCTTAAAGAATCCCCTATTTTAATATTGTTACTTGTAAAGGCTTAGATTTAAAATCTAGGTATCTTAGCAATGCTAGCTGTGCCAAGTCAGTGTCCTTGGATTTATTGCTGCTGTGCAACAGCACACAATTGAAACAACTCCTCTGCGTGTACTCTCCGTCATAACCTACAGGAGTGAATGCCCCCCGCCCCCACTTTCCCCTACACTTGTTGGTTAGTATTTCAGACGTGAGAAACCCTATATTTCATTTCAGATTGGAGGCGTTAGAGCTCTCCATGCAGGAAGGATTTTTTAGCATTGTGAATTTACTGCTTTTTCATTTTATCTATTGCCTTTATGACCTAAATACCCTTGCTGATTTGAATAACATGAAGGCTGAGTTTTTATGCTTTTGTATGAGAGGCTCTTTCTTGTAGTCAGTGACCTAGCTACCCTGGCACAAGAAAGAGGGGGATATTTATTATTTGGATATGCTACAGTAGATTAGTACGGTTGCAGGTGTTGGGGAATCAAAGTGATTTCTTTTATGTGGAAAAATGTTGTCCAGAGGCTAGTGCTGAGGTTTTTAAATCATTGTTTAAAATGTATTAAAGCGGTATATCAAACCAGTCAGAATATACGAGCACGAGGTTGATTTAGTACTTTCTTGACCCAGAGGGATATGACTGGTTGATAGTTAAAGTTCATGGATCATTTTCATATTGAGTGCAGAAAGTTATAAAGAAATAAGTGCTTTGCGTTTCTGCGGCACTTTAAGCCGGGGATATAGAAATTCTTTGCAAAGCATCGCTGAACAAAGCTTTGAAATGTCTTCGTAGAGTATGGTGTATATATTATTTATTCGTACCCATTTTACAGGTCTGTGGAGGTACACAGGGGTTTCAGTCACATGAGACGTTATCCCACTTTGGGCAACATTACCATGTGTCGCCATGGCTTGTATGCCCAGCTGCCACCGAAGGTTCACCCTGGCAGCCAGCTAGGTTGGGGTTGCAGCGCGTAGTAAGGTTGCCCACAGTGGGATGAGGCTGCTCAAAGTGGGTTTAAGGACCTGCCTTAAACCTGTGTGGCTGGGCCATGCAGCCCTGCTATGGAATGAATCTGTGGATCGGACCCGGAGGAGTGCGTTCCCCCCACCTGCCTAACAGCTGATCATGGACAAGTGGAGCCTGGGAAGAATGCGTGCCCTCTTCTTCGCCACTTATTATTATTATTATTATTAACAAACATTTATATAGCGCCAGCAGTGTACCTGGCACTTTACAAAGTAATAAAATAGACAGGGTCCCTGCCCCTAGGGCTTACAATCCGAGAGACAGGAGCTGGGGGAGAGACTTAGGAAGGGGAACAGAGGGAGAGACAAGGGGTCCAACATTCATGAAGATGCGAGGTGTCAAGTGCACGTACTTGGCTTGGTCACTTAACAGCTGATCATGGGGGAGAGAGGCCTGGAAAGAGCACACACCCTCTTCTCTGCCACTTAACAGCTGATTAGGAGGGAGAGGGGCCTGGGAAATGGAACACGCCCCTCTCCTCTGCAATCAGCTGTTAGGGGAAGGAGCATATGCGCTCCTCCACCCCACAACAGCTGCCTAGCACCAGCGGGCCCAATCCTGCAGTGCGGCAGGAGTTGGACCATCCAGCCCCATGTGGCCAGCTCCTCAGCTCGTCCTGGGGTATGGAGGAGCTGGTGATGGCTGCAGGAGAGCGGACTGTGGGTATTTTCAGATGTTACGAGATCACGCTCAGCCACGGTGAATCCCCACATGGTGATCGTGATCCCGTAACGTCTGTTGGGGAGAACGGAAGTTCCCTCCCAGATGTTCACCCCCATGAATCATGGGGGGATTCACATTCAACACGCAAACGGAGGTCCTGGCTGGACTGTCTCCGTTTGCGTGTTGAATGTGATTCCCCCCCATGATCAAGGGGACCGTAACGTCTAGCCCCCCCCCCGGCCTGGAATCAGCGGCGGAATTCTGGGCCGTGGTTAATGCGGCCGGGCGGGCGGGCGCTGCAGCCGCATTGGCCGCGGCACCCGCCCGTCTCCCAAGAGGGCGGGTGGCCTAGGGAGCATGGGGGGTGGGGCCGTGAGGCCGCACGTTATGCCACGCAGCCCCATCCCCCCAGATTCCCCGCCGGGAGCAGCCAACACATCTGTTGGCCGTTACGTGTTGGCCCCAGCGGGGAATCATTAGGGTGTTTCTGTGGCAGGGCGAATTGAGCCCCGTCACATCTAAAAATACCCACTGTGGCCTCACTGGCCCAAAGTATGGCAACTGCACTTGCCTGCAATGGGCTGCATGGGGAATCTGGCCTCCCCTGCTCGTGTGGAGGCACCCAGAAGTGTTGACCTGGTTACAGCTGCACTAGGGCTGAAACGAATATCTGAAGCGAATACCGAGTTTGACAAATACAATTGATTTGTATCCGCGTTAGTGAAGTGGATCTTTGTTTACTGCTTCTCTTGTGTTTCCAAATATTCAGTTTGGTATTTCAGTTTGCTGTCTTGTTGTTCAGTAGTTCAGTAATACTATTTGGAGGGCTTTTTAAAAATATGATTACTTCATTTTGGACAACACTCAAATTACCCCACCCCCATCCCAACCAAGTATTACTGCCAAAGTGAACAAATGTCAAGGTAATTGAAATACTAAACACGAAATCCCAACATAACCAAAATATCAAAGTGAAGATGCAGAAGAAAGGAATAAATTAATTTTGCAATATCTGTGGGAACAAATATGGGGAATTGTCTTTGTGAACGTAAAAAGCCTTATCCATTTCAGCTGTACGTTGGACAGAAAATCAGTGGCAGAGCTGGTGGGTCGAATTCAGACGTGTTTCATTTCAGGCCCTTTGGAGACCTAAAAAGTCATGTTCTATATTATCGTTACTGTTAGTGCCTCTCGGGAGGTGAGTCATGGAGCTCATTCTATCTTATCTTAATCTGATGGGAGGAAAATAGAAAATGCAAAAGGACTTGGGCAAAAAGTCCCTTACTACAGTTTTTTTCTGTGTGCTGTAGGCTCTTGGAGAAACTAGTCAAGATTTACATAAATGTGAAACAGGACTGTGTAATGTGTCTGTATCTTGAGACTTCAGTTTGAGAGCAATGTAAAAGATCTTTTAACTCAAGAGAATTCCCTACTTGCTGATCATCATAAAAGAGTAACAGAAAAGAAGAAGAATGTGGAGAAAAATAAAACCTTGGTTTGTGATAGTACAAAAAAAAACCTTCCTGGGGCTTAATACAAGGGAAACAATTATTGACTTTTTCTCTACTTAAAATTCACCCACCTAAAGAATCGATGGGATCTTGAGTTAACTATTACGAAAGAGCCTTTCATCTCTGTAGATGCTGCCTGGGGGAAGATCAGCACCAGCATATGCCCAATTTTGTTTTTGTTTTCCCCCTCTTACTTTTTAAAATTAAGATATTTCTCAAAGTGTTATCATTCCCTTTAATAGCCTCCTTCTGTCTTCCTTATTTCTTGAATCGAGCCTACCACCACTATGAACTAGACAGCTTGAAGTAAAGAAATCATCATTCTTTTGTGGTGACCTGGATGAAAATTTGCCTTCGTGTAGGATGCAGGTTTTCTTAGAATAAAATACTTACTTTTCAGGCATTTCTGTACCAGATAGGCAAGTCAATGGCTTTGCATATTATGCAGAATGCCTGGCCTCCACATGGGATGCTTAAATATCCAACAGGTCACCTTATCCTCTAGAATAGTGCAAATTCAGGACACGCTTAATGGGGCACCATTTTGGAGGCCTAAGGTAAAAACAGACATGGCAGCACCCTGCTGTAGCCTGCTTGGGACTGTACGTCTGTGCAGGCTCCGCCAGATGTAGGCCCAGGATTGACTCAGGTCATGTTGGTGTCTAGCCCTGGCTCTGATCTTGAGAAAGTTTCTTCCCACCTCCTCCTTGGGCCCCACCCTACGATCTTGTTTGTTTTTACCCACTGTCTCCCTGAATCCTTGGTATTGGTTATTAGGGGCATGCAGCAGGAACATCATTTGTCTTTGTTTTTTTATTTACAAAAACCCTTCAATTTTGGGTGGGGTGGGGGTTTCAACGACCCCTACCGTTTTTTCTTTCCCCCCGTTTTATTTTATTAAAAATAATAATTTTAAAACATTTTAAAAACAACTGCGAATGTGCAAAATGGCCCCTGGACCATTCTGTGCATGCGCAGCCCTTTTCCAAAATGGCGAAGGCAGCCAGTCTGCCCATGTGCAAAATAACCACAGCACTTGTGCAGAAGTGCTGTCCCAAGCTGCCTGCACCATTTGGGGAAAGGGCAGAATGGATGCGCAGCATTCTGCGCATTCATGCATGTGCAGAATGGCCCTAGCAGCCGTTTGGACACGCACAGGGTTGGGGGTTTGTTTTTTTTAATAACAAAACAAAACTGACACCTTTTTGTTCATTTTCATCTGTTTTCATTACCTTTGCCATGTGTTTTTGTATTATAATTACTGAAATGAACAAGGGTTTGTTCATTTTTGTAATTAAAATAACGAAAACAAATTGCACACCCCTATTGGTTACTTGGAATGAAGATTCAATATTCCATTAATACTAGCTTTCAAGATTTCCAACTGAATTAGCAAATTCTATAAAAGCTCCTGCAGTACGGTTCCAAGGTAATGCTTCAGATAAAAAGAAATTACGGGGTGGGGGGACATCTGACTTTAAAAATAATAATAATAATAATCATTGGCACCCACCTGCCTTTTCAGCACCAAATTCCTTTTGTAAAGGTTAGAGAAGGGTCATCAGAAAAAGTGAGCAAGATCATTATTTTTCAAAGCTTTGTCTATGTGGGATATTTCACTGCAATTGTCACTGTTGACAAGTAGATATGTATATTCAAGTATCTGAGCGTGGAAAAAAGACCTTAGTTTATGGGTAGAAAATGGCCCTTATTTCTAGTGAAGAAAGATGGTAAGCATCCCAGAGCAAGGACAGTCATTTTCTAGGCAAAACTTTCCAAATCAGCATCATTGAAATATTGGATATGCATCAAAAGACAAGGTAACTTTCTGTGCTGCATAAAGATTCCATCCGTTTCTCTTATTAACGGACAGCTTACTGTGCTGCATAGATTAGTGGCATTCAGCCTTGAAGAATTAGAGAATCAGTTCAGCAGTGAATGGTGTCAGAGAGAGTGTAATCCCATTGCCAAATCCTGATCATGTCACTCTTCTGTGTCATGATCTGGTACTGCTACCAAATCATGATGGAAAAACATAACCATGCCAGGAGAGTAAAACCACAATTACTTGACTAGTTGGTGATGATAATTTGACCCTTCTGACCTGAATCTGTGAATCCGCAGGAAACAAATATCTAAAATTAACTAAGAGGCAGATTGTTATCCTTATTCACATGGAACAGTACTTTACCTTGTGAGTAGCCCCACTGATTTCAGTAGTCCCACTGATTTCAATGAGGCTCCATGCTGAGTAAGGATTGCCGCCAGAAGCTGTATTGTTACACACAGCAGGGAACAGCTGTTGCCAGCCTGTCTCATCCTTGCTTTTGTGTATACAAGTTTATATCACCCCAAACTTCTTGCTGTCATTTTTACTACTGGTTTAACGCAGTGGTTCCCTTGTGTGACCCAGTTTTGAGATGTAATTATCAGATAGCAATAAAGACATGCAAAGTCCAGTGGGGTCCTGTGAAGTTCAGCGTGACCTCTATCAAAACTTGACTTATCCGAAATTCAATTTGTGCAGAGTTAAATCAGTAAGGCAGTGTAAGTTTTACTCAAATGCTACTTTACCCTCCCAGCTTAAAATATCAATACATTTAAGTTTATTAATGATTTCTTGATGGTGTGTGGTTAAAATAGCATAGTACTTTCTAGGGATGGGACTTTGGGCAAATTCTCAGTATCGGTTGTACATTGGCATCAGTCCTCCATTTATTTGTTCTATTGAATCTATCAGTATCAGATTAACATTAATCTGATACCGATACCAATAATGTAAAAACCGATATTACTGAGACCGGGAATTATTGGATTAGAACTGAGAGGGGGCCATTATCGGCCACTCTCGGCAATACCAATTGTCCCACCTCTGGTACTTTCCCTCCAAGCTTGCAGTGCAACACACAGTACTCCTGCTCTTGCCACTCCCTTGAACCCAGGGGCATAGCTTTAATAAGTGCAGCAGGTGTGGCCGCACCAAGGGCCACAAGCATGAGGAGTCCAAATGCATGTAGAATGCACATGCTAGTGGAGTGTCCCAACGGTGGGTTCATTCCATCTTGTGCACCAGGGCCTGTTCCCACCTAGCTATACACCTGCCTGAAAAGCAAAAAAAAAAAACCAACAACAAAAAAACCAGAAGTGTTATCTATCTCTGTCTGTCTTACTTCCAAGCCCACATTGGGCTCCAAAACTCACAATGTCATGCACGGCATTCCTATTCTCTGCCATTTATCTGAGCAGGATTGCTTGCAGTGCAGGCAAGGGATGGGGGCAAATGCTGTCTCTTGTTGCTGCTGCTGTTAAGTATATAGTACCCGGCACTTTACAGTCATTAATTAGAGGCAGGTCTCTGCCTCGTGGGATTACTATCTAGGAGACACAAGGGTGGGAGACAATGGGTAGGGGAACATAGGGAGAGACAAGGAAACCTCCATGAAGTTGAGAATTTGCAAGTTCATGTGCTTAGCTTAGTTGGAGATACTGGATATTAATTTCACCCTGAGTGAAAGCCAGATGTGTCGGTGGAGCAGAGGTGGAGTAGGCTGTCCCTGCTTCGGGGCAGCCTTCCCAACGGTGCTCCAGAACATCCAGCAGCCTAAACCTGAGGCACCAGATGGAGGCAGGAATGCTGTCCGTCTGCTTAACAGATGGTTGCTGCAGGGCCGCTCTTGGCCGGGGTTGCCCCGGGCAACACCGTAGTGATGCAGACACTCTAGTCTGCAACTCTGTGATGTGAGGGAGGGGCTCCGCACGAGTGGACTGTGTGCTGTTGCCGCCGCTGCCAAGTCATTTTAAACAGACCAAGGTTGGGCAGCAAGCAGCACCCCCCCAGACCTTCTCGTGGGTGTGCGAAACCAACCATGCTGCTTTGCTCTGGCACTCTGTACATGCTTCCAGTAACAGTGGCTGTTATAATTTGGAGAGTCAGAATGGTAAGCATAAGTCATGTAATGGTGCGATTTGATGTACAGACGCAGTCAGTGTTTACTCTGGTTACTCCAGGCAGAGGCTAAGGCATCGATCCCTCCCACCCATGCATGAGATGTCTTGAACTGTTTCTCTGTCTAGGAATGGACTTTCACAGAAGCAATAATTGAAACATTTAAAGAAATCGTTGTTGTTGTGTTGTTTTATTTTGCTTTTTTCATTACTCTGTGGATATAATATCTAATTTATCCTAATGCCCCAGGCTTCCCCCCTATGACTTGAGCCTCTGGAAAATTCTCCCAGCTGCAGATTCTGCATGCAATAAGAGCTTTTATTTGATGATTTTTAAAGAATTCTAAGCATTCTGCATCTGAAAAGCATCCACTTTATTATCCCTTTCCCATTTGTAAAGATGAGCGTTGTTTGCAATAAGAATCCCCTAAAGTCTCCGAAATGGTTATGGCAAGGGGGTATGTTGAGATGTTATGATTTTTAAAAAGTGGGATGAGAGAATACTGGGGGACCTAGATAAAAATAAAGTTCAATGTAAATACTCCCGGAAGCAATAACAGAGAGAACAAGTTTTTTTAAGGTCCGTGGTCAAAGTTAACTGCTTCCTAAAGAAGCATCTTCTATTTCCTTCAGAGATAGTTTAATCTTTTTGTGCTTTTAGGTTCTCTTTAAAACGTCGTCGTCATCATCATCATCATCAACATCAACATCAACATCAACAACATAATAATAATAATAATAATAATAATAATAATAATAAAGGAATGACTTAAAAGGAAATGAGAAGTCACAGGGACTGTACTGCATAGAATGAAAACACTTGATGCTGTTACCTATTGCAAATGTTCCACTTTATTATTCACATTGCACTATAAGTTTACAAACGCAGAAGACGTTTTCCTTGGACAATGGGGTATACAGGCAAATTCAGAGAAATGCAAAACAAGAGAGTGGGTCAAGCATTAGACTAGATGAAAAGGAGAGTAGTTGATGTACTAGAAGACAATGTTTATTTCCGTTGGAGAGGATGGGAGGAGAGAAGTCACATAGTCAAGAGTGGGTGAAGGAAACAAAGGGCTTAGCAAAGAGGATTGGGCTGAATGAAGAAGGGGGTGAGGTGGAGGGAGAAGAGGAATGAATGAAAGCACAATGGGGTCTTGCAGGTGAGGGTAAGAAGCCTGCAGCTAGTGTGGAAACAAAGAAGGGCTTGGAAATTCAGAAGTTTGAAAACCGAAGTTGATTTTAACATAGGAGAGAGGGGTTGTTGTTGAAATCTGAGCTGCAAATGGAAGCATGTTTACACATGGGAGTAAAAATGAAAATTCCAGCAAACATGAATGACTCTTTCTCAGTTTGTTTGATCTCTGTTTTATTCATAAGAGTCTTCCTCAAAACTTGACATCATGGTACGCTGGATCAGATTCTCAGCTGCTGTTTCAGGCAGATTGCCGTAGCACAACAGGAATGTGTGTGTGTTAAAGTGCTCTTAGGATGGAGCTGACCATTTTGATGGTATGCTGAGATGGTAGAGTTTAAGGGTCCCCCTTTGCCCCTGCACAATGGTTGCCCAGGAGCAGCATGTGATGCTGACTGTACTAAGTTGGCATATAAGAGGGGAAGTAAACTAACCCAATACCCCAGTCTTCACTGGCCTTGCTATCAACCAGTAGAGCAGGATAGGTGGAAAGGGGACCAGGGAATTTATTCTCAAAGGAATTTTGCAGCCAATAGGGATGTGCGAATGCGGTTCGGATGTTCGGAGTTCGACCCGAACTCGGTCTGTTCGGACGTCTGAACCGAACTCGAAAATGGCTGATTCTGAACAGTTCAGTCATGTTCGGGTGAGTTCGGATGAGTTTGGGGTTGGGAAAAACGTGACTTTGGCCAGGAAAAACGTGACTGGAAGGGGGAGGCAGCTGAGGAGCAGACTTCCTGGCACCAGGGGTGGAGACCAGGGGTGGTCCCAGGGCCAAATGATACCGATACTGGAAAAAACCTTCTAATTCAGTATCGGTTTCGGTATTGATAGTTCTATTTTCAGATGTTCGGCCAAGTTTGGCCGAACCGAATGCCGCCAAACCAAACAGTCGAACCCAAATGTCCGAACATCTGAACCGTGTTCTGTTCGCACATCCCTAACAACCAAGGATTGCATCTAGGGTGGCTCATTTCTAAAGCTGCGGATCTTAAACCTCTGCAGACAGTATATAGAATCTTAGAGTTGGAAGATACATCAGAGGTCATCTAGTCCAACCCCCTGCTCAGTGCAGGAAATCCACAGCTACAGCATCCCTTGCAGATGGCCATCCAGCCTCTGTTTGAAAACCTCCAGTGAAGGAGAGCCCACCACCACCTTAGACAGTCTGTTCCACTGTTGAACATCTCTTACCGTTAGAAAGTTCTTCCTAATGTTTAGCCGAAATCTGCTTTCTTGTAATTTGATCCCCTTGGTTCTAGTCCTGCCCTCAGGAACAACAGTGAACAAGTCTGTTCCATCTTCTATGTGACAGCTCTTCAGATATTTGAAGATGACGATCATGTCTCCTCTATCTTCTCTTCTCCAGGCTAAACATACCCAGCTCCTTCAACCTTTCCTCCTAGGACTTGGTTTACATAACCCCTGACCATCTTTGTTGCTCTCCTCTGAACCCGTTCCAGTTTGTCAATGTCCTTCTTAAAATGCAGTGCCCAGAACTGGATACAGTACTCCAGTTGAGGTCTGACCAGTGCAGAATAGAGTGAATCACAAAATAACTGACTGTACTCAGTCGGTATCGCAGTATCACAAAATATACCCTTTGGGTGCTTTTAAAAGGATGGCACCTATGGCTCTACTCAATCTCACACCTGGGCGGCCCTGTCCATGTGAGCGTGGACCACCAGATGTACAGGCAGAATGGAAGCACCTGCTCTAGCCTTGCTAGTGGTGCTCCAGAACATCCTGGAGCTCTGCCCGTGAAGCGGCATGCCCAAACGTGGGACACCGGCTGGAGGCAGCGCTGTGGTCCATCTACTCAGCAGATGGCCTCTGCAGCTCCGCTCCTGACTGGGGGTTGCCCCAATGTTCTGGGGAATGCCATAGAGCTGCGGGTGGCACCCTAAAGTGTTGGGCAATCCGCTCGCAACTCTATGGTGTGTGGGAGGGGGTGCCGCACAGGTGGACTGTGGGCCGTGGCAGCTGCTGGGTCTGTATATACCTGGCACACGTGGGAATGCATGCAGGGGATGTGGGGCTGGTCAACCCCAGAGCAAGTCTGGGGGTGGCCACCCCTGGGTTTGTCTAAAGACACCCTTTGTCTTCATAATCACTAGGTTACGTTAGCACCAGCTGGGTAGCTTTTGACAGAAATTTTACAGACAGCTTTCAGCGCTGCCTTTTCACTTTGACATTCTGAACCTGAGTGAATCTGATCAGATTCATTTTCAGAAGTTTTGTCTGTTTCAAAAGCACTGCTGGAAAATTACCAAGGTTTCTGGTAACCTACACGGTGATGAACAGAGCAATCGATCCGTCTTTTTCATAAAGTAGTTGCGGCCTTTTTTAAAAGGTTCTGTAAAGTAATTCAGAGATCTGAAGGCCAAATTGTTATATTGATTGAAAATAAAATAAAATAAAATAAAACAACCGTCATGTATGCTCTAAAACCA
Organism: Sphenodon punctatus; assembly: GCA_003113815.1. Taxonomy (NCBI): domain Eukaryota; kingdom Metazoa; phylum Chordata; class Lepidosauria; order Sphenodontia; family Sphenodontidae; genus Sphenodon; species Sphenodon punctatus. Next base: position 4,149,368 of record QEPC01015598.1, read on the forward strand.
GAGTAATCCAGGAAAGGCATGTGTGAAGTTCTCCTTGGATTGAATGAAAAGGGCAGTGTACCCCCATCATAAAACATTGTACAGTTTGAGCACTGTGGTGTGGAAAAGTCAATCATTAGCTGTTTGTCATTTAATTGATTGGTGGTAAGTGTGATGTCAACATCAGTTTAAGGAGAGTGCTGCAGAAACAGCAGCTGGTTTTATAAATCTTCCATGCGGTTTTTCAATGAACATCTCCAAGCTTCGAGGTGAACTGCAGTTTGAATTCCTTGTATTGCTGCTGGGAAACTAGTTTGAAGGCACTGAACGCCGGTGGTGTTGGCTGGGAAAGTAAGTCACCCTTAAATCATATGGTTATTAAAATAATGGATTAGTTGAGAAAGTCATGTATCATTCCTGGAATCCTGAGATAGGAAATTGGACGTTAACCCAGTTTACATCTACAGTGTATAATTTACAGCTGTGTGCAAGCTTAAGCATATGGAAGAACCATTCTTTCTAATTATTTTGTTCTGGTGTCATAAACTATAGATAAATCTTTTAACTCCTACTTGCCTTTTTTCTCTTGTCTTGCCCTACTGTTATTTCCCTTTTCCTGTGCTGTTAATTTTCTCCATGACTAGACTGTTCAATGCAGTATAGTATTTTGCAATATGGTTGGGAAGCAAGGCACCATAGAAAGAACACCCAGTAGTTTTGTGCTGTGTGGCATATAAATAAACATCTCTTGCAATATTTATGAGTGGGCCAAATTCTACCCTAATCTTACACCTGAAACAAGCTCAGCCTGTTTAGCCTAACAAATAAAAAACTTAAGATTGAGAAGAGACATGACTATATTCTACAGATATATGGGGGGGGGGGGGGGTAAATGCAGGGGAAGGGAAAGAGTTAATATAAATTATTATTGCTATTTAACATTCATATTGCTCTTTTACTGTGCTTTGTCATCCTTATCTAGTTCACCCTCACACAACGAGGTTGTGATGCAGGTTATGTTTACTCCCTTTTGACAGATGAGAGAGAGTGATTTGCCCAAGGCTAGGCCACTTTTAGACGAGCGTGCGGTGTGCTCGTGCTTGTTTTCAAAAATCCCCCGAGACGGGATTAGACGAGACGCTGCTGCGAGTCACGTGCATGGGAGGGGGACGCGCATTCTTTTCCGGCCGCGATTTGACCACCTCGATCTCCGACCCAGTCAAATCGCGGCCGGAAAAGAATGCACATCCCCCTCCCATGTGTGTGACTCACGGCAGCGTCTTGTTTAATCCCGTCTCGCGGGAATTTTGAAAACAAGCGCTAACGCACCATGCGCTCGTCTAAAAGCGGCCTTAGGATCAGAACCCTGGTCTCCGAAGTCCAAGTCCAACACCTCATCAGCTAGACTACCCTGACTTTCATATGGCAGTCAAAAGAAAGGGCAGGCACAACCACTAATGGGTATTAGACTGGTCATAAGCAGGCCTGTGTATTCTGTCTTTTCCTTGTTGGTGGCAACGGTGGAAACACAGAATACACAGAGCCCTGGTCATAAGTAAATTTAGGCAGGAAATTAGCAGGTGGCTTCTAACTAGAGCTGAAATGGCCAGCTCATTTACTACCCGGCAGGTAACACCCAAACTTTTGAGTATTGTCTCGGGTATTTGATGGGTTACATGATCGCTGATCATGATTGGTACCCAGATACCTGAACAATTAGTAATTTCTGGTACTAATTTTTCAATGTTCTGGAAGTTGGCAGTCCGGGATGTTTGGTAGCAATCAGGTACCAACGAATACCTGAAATTGTTTAAGTCAATTTGGGTACCAGAAATTCGGCAGGTATATCTGTTTTTGCAGGTACTCATTTCAACTCTCTTCCTAACTAATATTAGAATGACGTTCTGTGGCAGTCTCCCAATGAGAGGGGTGAGTACAATGAACCTGGTTAGTTTTACTATCCATACTTAATAGATAAAGTATACCATATTGTATGATGATTTTCATCACACAAAGAGTTGAGGGGGGGAAATCCCCCGAAGTATTATATTTGGTCCTTCCCCTCCTTCTCACTTTGAGACATTCAGAAATTCATGGAATGCTAGTTGGAAGGTACCCTGATGGTCATCTAGCCCCCCTGCTTGGATACAGGATGACTACAGCTACAACATCGTCAACAGATGACTGCCGAAATGGAAGATCGTTGCAGAGACAGAATATTGCATAGTTGATAGAACAGAAGTTTGGATAATTATATGTCGAGTTGTTTTTTTCTGGTTTACAGCCTGAAAGTGTAAGGGAAACGCAATGTGGTGAAGCAGAGGTCGCATTCCATGTTCCTTGGCTTTATGATGGTGGTGATTAAGAGGAGAAGCTCGATTAGTATATGAGGAGAAACGGCAAAGCATTCACCGTGGGGAAAATGTCAATAATGTGAGATATCAGTAGGGGATAAACTCTCCCTCTGGCTTCTGAGTCACTTAAGCCACTGGATTTAGAGTATCTTTGTTTGTTTGTATTTACGGAATTATGCATTAGATAGAATCGTACATTTTACAAGCTCTGTCAACCACAAGAGAAACTAAATTATGTTTTTCTCTCTCAGGGCTGATCTGAAGTCCCTTAAAGTCAACTGAAAGACTTTTTCTTCTTTCTTTTACTCAGGAGGCTGGTAGTGTCCCTTGCATTTTAGTTTGCTGGCTTGAATCTACCATAAGTGGGCATGGGGCAAACATCTGTGTATGTAGGTAGCTAGGCAGAGCTTACCTAGCAGCTCCTCCAAATACCCAAAGATATTCGAGACATTTTGCATGGGAGTAAGAGTGCCTCTTGGCCTCTTATAAGCTGTACAAGCTATCTCAACTTCAGGTTCAGATGCAGTGCGGCAGCTGAGACTTACTACTACTACTTATCTACTTACTCCTCCTCCTACTCCTCCTACTCCTCTAAAGCACTACTAGTCATATGCAGCGCTGTACGTCTGTTCATACCCATGGGCTGCTGCAGTCTTCAAACTGCTTATTGACGTCAATGAGATAGCTCTGGAGTAACTGGTTCAGGGTTGGCAGCACTGAATCTCTATTGAAGATAGATATAAATTGAAGAGAACTGTAGCTCCATTCTCCCAATGTGTTAGGTGTTGCTGCTGAAGTCCTGGGAGGGGTGTTGTAATTTTGCCACTGAAACAACAGGAAAGTGGGAAAGGAACTGTACTTAGAGCAGGGGTGTGCAACCCCCAGCCCAAGGAACCAAACTTGCCCATGTCTGTTTTTATTTGGCCCTTTTTCAGTTCCTTGATCTGGCCCCTGGATTCAGTCTCTACCCTCAAGCACTGAAGGAGCCCACAAGAGAAGACAGAGAGACAAAGTGGTTTGAATGATCTCTTTTATTGGACCAACTGTTGTTGGTGGAAATAAGCAAGCTTTCGGGCCACACGGGGCAATTCCTCAGACATGTAGGATAGCCAGTAGAAATATATAAACTGGGCAAATGTTGTATGTTCTGTTTTTTGCATTTGCTCCAGAAATACGTTGCTGTTGAGTCTGGCTTCTTTTGTCTTCAAGTTATGAAGATCCCATTTTATGTGGCAACTTTCGATAATCTTCTATTGCAATCCAGAGAGAGAGCGTGTGGTTGCCATGTTGGTTCCAAGTGACAGAGAGACAAAGTGGTTCAAACGATCTCTTTTATTGGACTGTTGTTGTTAGAAATAAGCAAGCTTTTGGGCCACACAGGACCCTTCCTCAGGCATGTAGTGTAGCTAGTAGAAATATATAAACTGAGCAAATGTATAAAATGAGCAGAGAAGACAGCAGAGATGAGGACATGAACTCAAGGACAGGGAATGGATTATTATTATTATTATTATTATTATTATTTATATAGCACTAGCAATGTGTCTAGCACTGAAAAATGGTTAGAGTCAGGTCCCCGACCCGAGGGGCTCAAAATCTAGGAAGAGACAAGGGAGAGGGGAACGTAAGGATAGACAGGGATACATTCACAAAGTTGAGAGGTCACAGGTGCCCACATGCTTAACTTAGTTTCAGGGAGAAGGGAACCCTGAAAGGACATTAGAGAGAACATTTCAGGTTTTTGGGAATGCGAACACCGGTTCAAGAATTGAAAAGTACCCCAAATTTATGAGTCAATTTAAGTCCTGGAAATTCAACAGTCACATCTGTTTATGTAGGTACTTGTTTCAGTTCTAAGCTGGACCCTCCCTTCCACCTCCTTAAGCCCCCAGCTCCTCTCCATCTGGAGAAGCTTGTACTAAGTTAATTTTCAATGTGGCCTGTGGCAGGGAAAGGTTTCTTACCCTTTGCTTGCTGGTGTCCCTGGGACATAATGACTTTTTGTGCATGTGGCATCATTCCTTCCCGAAGACTGTGCTAAAGTCATGACCTAGTCCTCTTACTGCATTATAGTGAAAATTGCACTGAAGAAGGTAAGATGTCCTTTATTAAGCGTTTCTTCTTGTTAAGCTATTAGAAAAAACATACTTGGAGTTTGTTTTAATTCTTACATTTCAGTATATCAGTTTTTAAAACTGATAATTTGGGCCTCTGTCTAACATTTTTATCCATGTTGATGGGTGCGTTATTGCTTAAGAAGTCCCACTGATTTTAATGAAGCAGTCGTAGAACAAAGGTGGTTAGTTTTTCTGTGCAATAAGCTTCTGGGGCTTGAAAGATGGCAAACTATCCCTGGTGAGTGGTTGCAAAATGAAAGTGCACCTTTTCTAAATTGGAGGTGAAAGGGAACCCGACGACAGATATATTTTCACCAAGCTTCTGTCACTGGATAGCGGATTGATGTGTCTTTCATTATACTGGGAAGTTTTGCTATATTTCAGAAATCCAATAACACATGCAAGTTGAGCATGAAAGACCTTATCAATCTAGCGTATCGATCATTCCATCCTCCCAGTGCCTCGAGCAAGAAGCTGGTGGATGCTGCATTGCGCTCAGCTAAGTTGTAACCACTCCTTGCTCATTTCTGGTGGAGGCTTTCTGCTGTGTTCATATTTTAGAATATCCACGATGAACATAGGATAGCCACGATGAACATAGGATAGCCACGATGCAGGTGTGGGAGCAGATAGCCCAGACTGTGGTCCCGGTGACCTCCTGGATGGCAGCCCGGGCTACCACCTGCCTGATTGGGCTATAATGTTTGTTATAGCTCGCAGCCGCACCCGATTCTGTTCGGGTTGCAAACGGCCTCCTGCTCTGGATTGAGTTGTGGTGGCAGTACTCCACTGTCACTTGTGGTAACACTCAAATTCTACCTCAGTGGTTCTCAAAATGTTTACACCACACTCCCCTTCCTGTTGTCTGTGTTAAGTGATGCCTGATCCCCAACAACAAATGCACGCCTTGCCCCCCCCCTTCTCCTTTCGTCATGTCCCACTCTCTACCCGGTCTCTTTCTTCCCCTTGCTCCCTCACTTCTTGTCTCCCTTCATCTCTGTTGCTGCTACCATGACTCTCCTTCGCTAGTGCAGCCGAGCTGAGGAAATTTCCAATATCGTGCTGGCTTGCCTGCTTCTCGAACACTAATTTCAGCTGATGGCTTCAGCACCATCTAGAACTTATGGTATAGAAGCGGTGGAGATTCTGCCATTTTGGAAATTCCCCATGCTCAGCCAGAGCAGAATTTGGAGTTTTGACAGCTGTTGGCCTTTTCAGGTCCCACCTCCCGCTCCCTTGCCCCTCCCTTCCATGCAGGGTCGGACTTGGGTATTTTGCACCCCATGGTCCTTCTCAGGCCGCTGCCCTCAAGACAAGCCCCGCCCCCACGCTGCATGTTCATAGGTGGGGGAGTTCCGTGTGAATGATATGGTGTACATGCCTGTGGTGAGTTGGGGTGCATGCACACGCCTACCTAACACGCATCCCCACTCATCCCCCACTTGTCCCCATGCACAGAGCAACCAGGGGAAATGGCGGTTGCTTCATGGGTATGGATGAGCAGGGGGTGAGTGGGGATGCGTGTGTGGCCGTGTGCACGCCCTGCCCACGCACCAGTGCGCCCATGGACCCCACCCCCCACCCGGCGGAGCCATTTAAAAAGGGCATGTGAGGAGCCACTCGAAGAAGAATAGAAGGTTGCTGCCTTGTAAACAAGATTCTTCGAGATGGCTCCAAACATTCTCACAACACCCACCCTTCCAGCCTTCTATGGAATTTTGTTCTTACATTCTTAGAAAGAGTTGGAAGGAACTGGCATTCTGAGGGGGGAGGGTGCTTTTTATGGTAGAGGAGCTTGAGATCATCATGTGGTCTATTATTTGAATAGGGTGAGCATGCACATTCCAGTTGTGAGAATGTTGGGAGCCATCTCGAAGAACCTTCTTTACAAGGCAACAATCTTCTGATCACTCACATGGGGAGGAGTTGTTTGTAAACAAACAGCTTTATCTCCCAGTCTGATAGGTGTCCTGCTGCTGCTGCAACACTATTAGCAGGCAGACAGCAGAGGCAGGTGAGGGATGGGGACCCAGGCAGCAAGCTTCGCCTCAGCTGTGCAGCCTTGGCTGTGCAGGGAGAAAAACAAAAACGGAGCAGACAGAGCCAGCGCCAGGATTGCCGCCCCCCAGAAAATGCCACCCAAGGCCTGGGCTTAGGTTGCCTGCCCCTAAGTTGGGGCCTGCTTCCATGCACTCCAAATGTATTCTGTTTTCCCCCCAGTTTTAAAAACCACTGGTCTCGGTGGATGGAGGAAAGTTTATTGTGTACTCCCCTCTTTTTGAAGGGAGTTTTTGAAGAGTTTTTATGTTGAGGGGGGTTGTATTTTTAAAACAATTAAAACATTGTTTTTATGAATTTTATTGTGTATTTTTATGCTGTAAGCTGCCCCGAGATGCCATAGGCATGAGGGGGCGGCTAACAAATATCTATAAATAAATAAATAAATAAATAAATAAGTCTAGATAGTTTAATAGAGAAATCAACTCCCCTCTTTGCTGTGACCTGACACTATAAGATATTGACTAGCCAGGGTTATAACATGGTATGAGGCATGGCTCCCAACATGTAGCATCTAAAATGCAGTACTCTTTGTCGACGCACCCCCAAAGAAGATGAGGACACCTTTGTGGGTTTCAGTGGCCGCACTCTTTATTATATCCAGAAAAGGGGGGAAGGGGTATGCCCGCTTCCCCCCTTTAAACTTGGGTCCTACCTAATAACTATCCTTAACTGTTTTCCAACCACAGGAGGTTCCCACCACCCCCTGCCGGGCGCCACCCTATCCCTCCAGTGCCCTTTCCCCCCACGTTGTCGGGTTAAGCCTGAGGGGAATCCTCCTGTGCCCTACCTTGTAAACTTCTTTAACTTACACCCTACCCTGATTACCAGGTTTCCCTGGACCGGAGCGGGTTGTTCGTACCTACCCCCCGCCTTTGGGGGTGGGGGTTGAGGTTAAACAACAAGGGTGAGAACACCATAATCCTCTCTTTGGCACATGGTCTGCCCAGCGGGTTCGGCCATTCACCTCTCACCCTTGGACTGGCCATGCAGTGGGCCTCACTGTGCGGCTATGCATGGCCTTGCCCATCTCCTAATCATACTATGCTATCTACTTAACTTTATTCAACAATTTCTTAAACAATTGGCCTTAACTCAGGCCACCGCCAAAGAGTGTGACAATTACATCTACCACCAGCATATTTGCATCCTCACCCCTTCGGTCGAATCAGCAATTCACTCCGGGAAAGGCGAAAAACCCCTTGTCGCTACTTAGCCAATTGGGCTCAGGGAAAATTCCTTTCCGGTCCTAAATTGGCGACCAGTGTTAAGTGGTGCAGTTAAAAAGGGGTGGGTGCACGTTCTTCCCTGCTCTGCACCCAGCCACAAGTGAGGCACATGAGCAGGGGAGCCTAAATTGGCTCCTGGGAGTCCCCCGCTCTCGTTAGAGTCCCGGGTTCCCGCTCTTGGTTGCCAAGCAACCACGTTGATTCCCCCTCCCACTCGGAGCCCCGTGGCCTCTCTGTTTCCGTCTTCACCCTCTTCTTCCCCCGGGAGGGGGGGGGGGGCACTGCCAAACCCACCCACCCCCCACCCTAAGCACGGAGGGGACTTCTTTTTCAGTTAAAATTACGATGCAGCCATTCAGTACATCCAAAGATGCAAGATTTACACTACCTTGTTTTTAACACAGTTTTGGATATAACCTGCCTCTCAAATTACCACATTATAACGAGGCATAACAGCTATGGTGTAGTAACAGCTATGGGGCAGTGTAATTCTGAGTTCATGGAGAGCATGACCCCTCATGAAACATCCCTGACAGGTGGGAGTGATTCCTGAAGGCTTGCGAGTATGGTTTGACTTATCATTAGTGTGGCCATACCATCCCTTTAAAAGAGGACGCTTATGAAAAATACATGGAGCAGGCCTGCACTGTAACCAATGCAGCCCTGCAACATGTATTTTTCATAAGCATCCTCTTTTAAAGAGGAGGTATGGCCACCCTAATGAACATTCAGACATGGCGGTACAACATGGCATCATTCAGCTCATATCACACTACCTCATGGCTCCGTTCAGGGTACTACCACAAAGTAATAACTACTACACATCTCTGGTTCCTCACAGGTTACTTTGCAGTAACTCTGGATATACTGTTTAATATCTCTATCTTCCTGACACATCTGCACAAGTACTTAGTTAGTTTCATCTCCCCATCTTTAAATGTGGATAAAAATCCTGCCAAGCATACCAGGGATTACTGTGAGGGTAAAAGCCTCAAGGATTTGGGGGGCAGAAGACTCAGATGCAGCATTAATGAGGGGCATCTATTCATACCAGATAGATGGAATTCTTCCCATCAGTTCCATTAAGTCGGGAAATCTGTCAACTGATGGATGTGCTCCCTCCTCTGCCTGTGCTACTCATACGCATTGTGTTCAGTGCACTCAGGACTGGCTTTGTAGATTATTATTTTGGGGGGGGGGGTGAATATGGCATATTCAGCATAGTCACTGAAGCTGAAGTTTTAATGGGAGAATATTTATATAAATTTATATCCCACAATTTCCTGAAGACCCAGGTGTAAGGTAATTGCATATAAAAACAAGTTAGATTAAAAATACATAAAAACATTAAAAAATCCCCTCACACTCCACTATCTACCTACAAATCTTACCCTCACCTGTAAAAAATCTTCGTTGAATAGAAAGTTCTTACATTGCTCCCAGAAAAGACTCTGATTCTGCCTCAGATGAACCTCCAGAGGGTTGGGAGTTCCATAGTAGTGTGTAGATGAGGGCAGAATGTGTGACCCTAAAGGTTTAATTAGAAATATCGCTATTTAAATGGAGAACGGACTCTTACACCTTTACTGAACCTAATTGTCTGTAGCTCAGCTTTTTGCATAGATTCTAGTTTAACCAACTCTGTGTCAAAAGCTGATTAACTAGACCAAATGTTATGCTTCCTTAAATTTCTGGCTGATTTAATTAGGCAGAGAATGCAGTTTCATACATTATTTTGACACTAGAAGAAAGCTTGAATGCATTAAAGTCAATTTCAGTCAGCAGAAGAGAACTAAAAAGAGCACTGACAGCACTAGTTCAGGAGACTTACACCGGGTGAGAGGAAGGCACTAGCGTGCGAGAAATGAATACATGCAAAAGTAAAATCTCAAAACAATATCTTGGAACATAGGGAAAAATAGTAAAATGGAAAGCATGGAAATCACAAAGCCTCACAAAAAGCACGTTGTGGAGAAATTAGAATTAAAGCAAGTAGTAAATTTTGTACCCACAGGTAATATGCACAGTTTTGGGTAGCTTATTGGTTGGTTACCCAGTCAATAGCTACATATGGAAATAAGTTACTAACTAGCTGCAGTATGGGCGTTGCCATTTTTATGCATGCGCAGTACAAGCATCACCGTTTGCAATGAAGGCCGCAAAGTCTCGGCACTCAAAAGTAAGAATGTCTGCAAAAATGGAATAACTTTCTCGCACCTGGTCCTACTACTCAGTGAGCGTTGATCTTTATAAATATCTGTGTCATCTTTCTGTCCCCTACTCCTCCTGCTCTGGCATAGGCATGAAACCTCAAGTCACAATGAACGCCGTTTCCATCGGAAATGGGTCATTCGCCTTCATTCACGTGATGTGGAAACTTACCAGCTTTTCCACAGTTCTCCATACATTGTTTTTCAGAAGTTGAAGAGAGCTGCTATTTATTGATTGATTGATTTTATTTATTTATAAAACAATTTTCTACCTCGCCCCTCCTGGTCCAAGCAGCCCAGGGCAGCTTACAACATCAAAACCACACACAACCGCATAAAACCAAAGCAATACATTAAAAGAGAAGGCAAAAAGCCATAAAAAAGCCCCACCCCCTACACCCCATCTCGGGGTGTAGATTGTAGTGAACCCTGCATGAAGCACCAGGGTATAGTTGTTGCTGCAAGGTGTACCTCCCAACATCAACATGGATGGTCCTGGACTACTCCATGTGCGAGAAATTACTTTACAACTTTTAATATTCACGTATGTTTCTGTGTACATGGATAGTCTGTAATTGGCAGGGAACTTTCCTATACCTGTTTTGATTAACAATTTTCATGCCGTACAAAAAATAATAATTGTTGAATTCAAAAGATTAAAAACCACTGTGTAAATTCCAGCTTTAAGTTCACTCAACCTCTCCTCCAGTTAAGGTGTATAAAAAATAGATCTCAGGGAATCTGAAATCTTCATTACACTGAGCCTTAACTGACACAGTGGAGAAGGTACAGTGTTTAGGGGTGGGAATATTGATATTGGATAAATCCAATACACCCGATAATCAGGTGTATCGGATTAATCCGATAATCCGATATTTACCTGTATTGGCATACTGGATTTTTAACATTGGCCGCTTTACCGGTTTTTTTACATTGCGGCCATTGAAGTCAATGGCCGCAATGTGAAAAAAACGGTAAAGCGGCCAATGTTGAAAATCCGGTATGCCGATACCGGTAAATCCGATACCGGGGAGATCCGATACTGGTAAATATTTTGAGATGACTCCTAAATCTAAACGTGTGTGTTTTGAGTATGTGTGCATGCTGACTTGTACAATAAAATGTCAGGGAACAGTTTCCAACATCATTTTAACTAGCACAAATCTAGACTAATTTTACTGACATATCTATTTGCTTTACCTGTTCCCAGCTGTGAGATCAGAATCGGGCCCAAGCTGTTTGCTTCTTGTTTTCCTATTGCGGTCCAAGTTATAGCGTAATTTACTTGTACATGCATAAGATCTGCTTTTGCTTCAGGCGTTACTTTGCAGCTGCCACTACTGCAAATAAGACAAAACAAGAGAGAGAAAACATTTTGTGGCTCGTTCTTGCAGAACGAAGCAGCTACGCTAAAATCTCCGTCCCTCTGTATATTTTGATAACAATTCAGATGTGCAAAAAGGAGCAGGGAACCTTAAAAGAAAGTGGCATTTAGATTTGAAGTCAGGTGCTTAAAAAGTACATTCTGTAGGTGAAGAAAAAGATGTGGCTAATCCAAGAGTGTATTGGGAAAATGAAAAGCTTGAAAACAGGCATCACATAAAATCACTTTCAGATGTTTTATGTTTGGATCTGTGCAGTAAGATGATGATCATTTCCAATGCAGATCAAGAAGATGAAAGTGATTTCATTCTACCAGTTTCAATTACAATGTGGAAGAATGAATTGATAGATATAAAATTACCACCTACTGAATACGAGCCCTAGAGATGGGAGCTATAATGTCAGCCTCAACTGCCATTACAAAGACAGGAAACAATTTGAAGAGTAGCTGTGATGTATAGTATTTCTGATTGTCAGTGGTAGACCATAGTGATTTGGGATGTTTGTGTGGCAAACTACACAACATGAGGGCCTCACCCTGCTAACTCTACTGTTATGCACTGGCCCCTACTGTGAAGTCAGATGGGATTAGTCTTGATAAGGATCCATTCTCTGTGGTGGAGGGGTGGATGCAGGATTTCTGGGTTGTTAGGCAATCTCTGAGCCACACATGTAGGAGTGGAGGTGAAGAAGAGGGAGTAATTGACCCCAGGACTCAGGTTTTAGAGCTTCCACTTAATCTGGCCCTAGACAGAAACCCAGACCCAGTTGATAACTTGCCTGAATCAGGGGACCTCTCAGGGTTACAGAACAGATCTCAGCAAGAGTACAAAAGAAAATACATACTCTGGTCTGCCTAAATTATTATTATTAGCAAGCATTTATATAGCACCAGCAATGTACCTTGCATAAAATAATTGAATAATTGAATATTATTAATATACGGGGTATTTTCAGACGTGACTAGATCACAGTGAACCCCAGTGAATACCCACCTGTGGTCACTGTGCCCTGCACATCTGTTCAGCAGCCGCCAGATGTTTGCCACACTGAATACCCACATGGGGTCAATTTCAAGCACGCTTCCCGGGCTCCCGGCGCAAGAATCCCCGGAAGCGTGGTGAAAGTGATTCCAGGCGGGCATCAATAAAAAATAACGTCTGGTCGGCTATCATGGCCCAGAATCCCTGTTGGGATTCCGGGCCGTGGTGAACTCGGCCAGACGCTGTGGCGGCATTGGCCTCGCCGCCCGCCCGTCTCCCCAGAGGGCGGGCGGCAAGGGAGCATGGAGGGGGCGGGGCCGTGCGGCCGCACGTTGCACCACACGGCCCCACCCCCTCCCTGATTCCCCACCGGGATCCCCGGCACGTCTGTTTGCCGTGCCTGGGTGATCCCGGCGGGGAATCTCTGGGTTGTTTTCGGGACAGGGCGAAGCCGCCCCGTCACGTCTGAAAACACCCATGGTCACCGCCCTAGGGCTGACAGTCTGAGAGATGGTGGGGGGAGATGAAGGAAGGGGAACAGAGGGAGAGACAAGGAGTGTAACATTCACGAAAATGCGAGCTCCCAGGTGCATGCGCTTGGCTTGGTTACATCAAGAATGATGGCTGGCTGGTCCGTGTGGTGAGGATATGAGTACAAAGACCTTAGGTAACAAATTGCACTGGATTATTATAAATTATTATAAAGAAACAACCCACAGTCCCAACTGCCCTTTCCTTTGTCTCAGGAGAAGCATCTTGTTAGGATCAGAATATAGGGTTAAGTGAGCCACAGTTGGATACTGGGAGTTTAGACAAAGCAACATCCTAAAGCAGGTATGCAAGCAACAGGAGAAACCAAGGAAGGGTCAGCTGCAGTGCGTATCCGAAGTGGGCCCCTGGTTTTACAACACCCTGTTACATTAACAACAGCCTCCGGAACAGGACAAGAAGTTCTGATTGATATGCTGTTCAAGAACCATCAAGACATCAGCCACCCTGACGCAAAGCAGGAACCAAATGGTTTCAGAGATTAGAATGCAGATGGAGCTGACCTCTTATCCTTGGCGTTCACGTCCTTAGCATGTAAATGATGGCATGACCACACGCATCATAAACAACTTGCTTACTGTCTGCCCTCCGCTGCAGACTGCTGCAACCAACCTGATTGTAACCAAGCCAAACACACGCACCGGAGACTTCACATCTGCCTGAATGTTTGTTTGTCTTCTCCCCGTCTCTCGCACTGTCCCCTCTCCCTCCTTGTCTTTTAGATTGTAAGCCACAGGCAGGGACCGCGTCTATTTCTATGTTCTGTACAGCACCAGGCACATGACTGGCGCTATATAAATGTTTATAATAATAATAATAATAATAATAATAATAATACATCAGTATGCTGACCCTTAAGTGTATAAAAGGGCCCCCCTTCCAGCAGAACTTCAGCTCAAGGCTTGAGGTTAATAGCTTTGCAGTGAACCATCGTGGCTTGAGTCCCTTCCTAACCTTACACACATGGACCCACTTGTTCACTCTCTAGCAGCTCCTCGGGGCTGCGCAACTGGGCCCTCCTCTCCGTCTTCTTCAGAGCCAGCTCTCATATCCGACTGTGGCCACCGGACACGTAAGAACAACATAGATTAGTATAGTGGGGTTCTTAAGTGGTAATATTGCCAAGTCCAACTATTAATATTGTATCTAATAAAACAGAGTTGTACCTATACAATTGGTGTGGTTCTTGGGTGATCAACGATCCCAATAAACTGTAACAATCTGAGGCCCCCAGCACATTGGGGGTACCTCCATTCTCACTGCACAGTCCCAGGAGGTGTACCTTCAGTCCTCTTTTGGGATTCAGGTGAATCCCTACACTGTGGGTATAGTGTGACCTTGTGGGTGTAGTGTGTGACAGTACACAGTGGGTGTAGTGTGACAGTGGGTGTAGTGTGTGTAGTGTGACCTTGTGCAGATGGATTCCACCTCCTGCATAATCTAATCTTCTGATTACTAGTCCATGTTGCAGCCCCGTGCTCACCCGTCTCTGTGTGTATCCCTTCTTGTCAAACTCTTCCCGTTCCCTTCCTGCCACCACGGGGAGCCTGGCCAATGTCCTCCTAGTTCTCTGGCTCGTTAGGGCCCTCCCCCAATTGATCATAGATGGAGTAGGGGGACAGAAGAGACTATTATTATTATTATTATTAGTAGTAGTAGTAGTAGTAGTAGTAGTAGTAGTATCAAACATTTATATTGCACCAGCAATGTACCTGGCGCTTTACAAAGTAATTGAATAGATATGGTCTCTATCCTAGGCCTTACAATCTGAGAGATGGGGAGGAGGGAGACAAAGGAAGGGGAACAGAGGGAGAGACAAGGAGTGTAACATTCGCGAAGATGCGAGGTCTCAGGTGCACGCGCTTGGCTTGGTTACTTCAAGAATGATGGCTGGTTGGTCCATGTGGTGAGGATATAGAGTACACAGACTTTATTATTATTATTATTAAACATTTATAAAGCGCCAGTAACAACCTGGCGCTGTACAGAACATATAATCAGCTGCGGTCCCTACCTGTGGCTTACAATCTAAAAG
>QEPC01015598.1:4169590-4193227 GCA_003113815.1 Sphenodon punctatus
ACAGCTGGGAGGGGGCATGACACACAGGGAGCAAGCACACAAGGGAGACAGAAGGGGGAAAACCCAACACCCTCACAAGCCCACCAGGTGGCGCAGGGCGCTGGAGAGCCTGCTCAGCACCCCAAGGGCCATGGGTTCAAGACCCAGCCCTGACATTAAGTGTGTCCTGTTTAGCGTGATTTACTGTGTACTGCTTACCATCCACTTCGTTCATTCCGGTAATATGAATGTGCAAAACAGCTGCCCTTTCGCAAAATGGTGGTGACTCTGCTGGCGCCATCTTGGAAGACGGCCGTGCATGCGTAGAACAGCTGCAGTGGCCATTGCGCATGCGCTTTACCAGGACAAACGCAGTACATACAGTAAGTGGTAGATAGTAAATCATGGTAAATGGTATATTGCGGTAAATTGAGAAAAATTCTCGACCTAGATCTTGAGCCATTACCAAGATTGTTCCAAGACCTCGGTAACAATTCTCAATTCTCGTGAGATCTTTGCGAGAAATAAACTGATTTCTCGTTTCAGACCTAGATTCCCTTCCATGAAACCCATATGAGCAGTGCTATTTGCACCAGGTGCTGCTGAAGTTCTGCATAGTGGGGACCTGTGAGCAATTTTTAGCATTGTTGCCAGTGTCCTCCACTCAACATAGCTTTCCTTTACTCTACAATAAATAAATAAATAAAGTTAGCTACATATTGTACAGACTAAGAACCCATTGGCTATAACAAACTAAGTCATTGACATTTTGACTGCCCCATCCTGATTACGCACCCTTTGCTATAAATGAACAATAGGTGTAAATGCTAAGACAGGTTCTCAAACTATAGGTGATGACCTCTAGTGAGGTCATACCATCTACAGATGGGGTTACAATCTTGATATACTTTGCATGTCTTTCTTGCTGTCTAATACCACAGGATTCTGTTTTTCTCAAAATGAAGTCTGTGACAAGGAAGCCAGTCAGCATCCTCCAAGTCCTAGTGGGATCAGCCCAAAGAATCCACAAATGCAGGGTTCCCATCACCAGTTGCAGTTTATTTAGTACCTTCTGCCTTGGTAGCTCACAGCAGACTGACATGAAGATGGAGCATACTGCTCTTATAGCCCCAGAAAGGGGTGTGGTCAACGTGACAAGCAGGCATTCTTAAAGGGCCTACTGCCTTCTGTGTCAAAGGCTCACGCAAGCAAAAAGTTTGGAAACTATTTTTAAAGTGCCTTGTTATAGCGTAGGTGTATTCAAGTTCCTTGAATTACTTTAAACTGAAAACGTTTTCCCTAAAAGAAAATGTCATACAAATTTCTCATACCATGTCGTTAGAGTATGAATAATATTGACGGCTGAAGCAAGAATCAATTTGATTCTCATGAGAATCTTGCAAGAATCAAGAAACATTAACAAGATCTCGCAAACTCACAAGATTCTCACTAAAAAACAACACCATCGTGCATGCGCAAATGGCCACCAGACCGTTCTGCGCATGCATGGTCTTTTCAAAAAAGGGGCAGCCATTCCGTGCCTATGCAGTCACTGCTGAGCATGTGGAGAACAGCTGCCCTTTTCCAAAATGGCAGTGACACTGCTGACACCATTTTGGAAAAGGGCTGTGCATGTGTGAAAGGCTTTGGCATCCATTTGCACACAAACATTTTTAAAAAAAAAAAAACAGGAAAAAAAGCTCAGAGAAATCTGTCCCCTTCCCTACTCAGATTCAAATGCATTTCACAGAATTTGGCCAGCCATTCGGCGGGATGGTATAGGGTTGAATGGGACTGGGTGGAGGGGTTAGGGAGAGGGTTGGAAACGGGGTGTGGTTAGGGGTTAGAACTGTTTTTATATGTTTATTTATATATTTTAAATATATTTTAATGGGTTTATATTTTATATATCTTTGTAAGCCACCCTGAGTATTTGTAGAAAGGGCGAGGCAAAAAATGGAACAATCAAATAAATAAATGCAAAAGAATGATTTAAATAGGAAGAGCTCAGTAGCTTTCCTTAAACCTTTATTTTAGTATTAATACATTTTAGAGGTTTTGTTTTTAAAAGCATAGCAATTCAAAAGGAAAAGGAAAAAAGATGTTAAGTGGTTTTAGCAACAATAGGGGAGTTTTCCTTTCATTTTAGATATTAATATAACTTAGTGTCTGGAAAGCACTATTGATGGTTTAATTTGCCAGAATATAAGCACCTGCCCTCACTGTCCAGCACCATTAATTTAACAAACAACTACAGGAAAATGCTCTCTGGAACTTAGTCTTGGCTATCCGTATAGCAGACATAAAAGCTAACTTAGGACCTGAAATATGCAGTCTAAAAGCAAAGCTTTTGAGGATGCAGGAAAATTAATTGCTATTCATGTGTATATCAATGTAGTATATTGTGTCTCTATTTCAGTATAAGGCAAGTCTCAAGTACCTCTGAACAGAAAATTAAATTCTCATTGGCCGTTCAGTTATGTGACCTAATCTTAAAATGTCCCCCACGTAGGTTTGCTTGGGTGCTTAGCTTTATCTCCATCAAATTTAGATATTTTAACATGACTGATGTCCTATTCCCTGCCAGTTGGTACCACTTAAGGCAGTCACTAAACTTCTCCAACGTGTGTCTTCTATATAGCTGAAGGGCAATACATTCTTTTTCTCCACTCCTCACCTTCCGCATATGCTTCTCCAAGGGTGTCTCCACACGAGTGATGAGGCCCGATCCCCACAGTGCCCTGTGATGGGCAATCACCATGCAGATGGGCAAGCGCGGGTCATAGGGAGCCAGGGTTAGCTGGCCGCTGTCAGAACTGCTGCCATGAGTGGGGAGGACCACAACGCCAGTCACACGAGTGCGTGCACGCCCAGCCCTGCTGCGCCTCCAATCCCCATCCCAAACTTACGCCTACCTTCTGCCATGACATGGTCACACACGCCGGACGTTGCTCAGCTCATGACTCTGCCATGGAGCTAGCTCCACAGCGGTCAGAAGGGGCCTGTCCACACTGGCTGCCCTGCCCATGTGGGGTTAGGCTTCTCCAAGACATTTCCTTGGATTTTTTCTGCAGACACGTAATGTAGCAGGCAGCTGTTTGCCCCACCATAGGGTGGGACAACATGTGGGCAGGAAGACCATCGAGCGGCCCAGATCCAGTCCTGAGAGAAAGCCGATATAGAGGGGGAGGGTGGAGAGAGGCTGGCGCCAACACCGGTGAGAGCGGAGTTGGGAGAGACTTGTTGGGCAGGGAGCGAACTGGGAGATGGAGTATGGACAACCCCCCCTTGAGTCTTTCTATGGGGGCAGATGGCAGCAGGGGCCCCCTGTGGAGGAGGAGATGATGCACAGAAGTGAACAGCCTCTCCTTGCTTATATACTGGGCGAGGTGGTTTGTGGGGGGTCCATGTTTTTGCCCCACGCGCCACTCTACCCCGCAGCGTGAATCTGCACAGACCCAGGAAGTTTCATCTGGCGGCCGAATGGGGATGCAGCTGGTGCCGCCGCCATGATCATCAAGGGGCCGGGGACAGCTAATCTCTGAGCTGCCCCTACAGGGGCCAGGGGGCGGCCATCGGCCGTGCTGGGGGCACATGCTGAAGGAGCAGGAATGTCGTTATAAGTATTTGGTGGGAGAGGGAGTTGAGGCAGAGGGGAATGTGTATTGTTGGGGAGAGTAGGAGGGGAGGGGACGGGTCCCCCTCTGATGTTTTTAGGGGGGGATATGAGAAGTAATGATGGAGTTAAACAGATGATTGTTATTGAGGGGTATGGGTATGGATTTTTTTTTGTTATTCTATGAATTTTGTTGTTCTATAATGGAAGGGTTATGGTTAGTTTTTTGTGATAGTTATTATAGATATTTTTGTATTTAGAGATTATGTGATGGGGAGCTCTCCCCCTGGTGAGAGCAGGAGGAGGGTTGTGGAGCCCCCCCCCCCTTGGGGGCAGCAGAGTGGGAGATGGGAGTTGAGATGGAAGAAAGTTAAAATGTTGGGTATGGGGTTCCGTTCGCGGGGGAGTGCGGGATATAAATTTAAAATGAAATGAAAAACAAAATGTGACAGCCACCGTCCACACAATGCACTACAGGTATTTTTACACACCATGGCTCAGTGAGCTGCCATGCTTAAGCCCTGCCCAGAATGAGAGCCCTCACCCTAGACAGGGGTCTGGCCTGCCACCAAACAAACGTTCTGGCAGCCGGGGCTTGTGGAGGGGGCGGGCAGAGGGTGGGGAATGTGCAGATGTGGGTCTGCATGGCCCCGCCCCCGCGCTCCTCAGTACGGCCCTGCCTCCTCCCGCGCCCGCCAAGAACTCCTCCAGCCACCGGGCCGGGGTTAGGTGGAGCGGACCATCAGATGTGGTGGCCTGCTCTACCACGTTCCAGGGAAGCCTACCCCAGACCGTGGCACGGCTTAACCCGAGATGTGTGCTGGCAGGGAGGCCAGCGCGTATCCCAGGTTAAGCTCTGCCATGCTGAGGGAAGTATAGCCATGGGCAGTGGTGTCACATCTGAAAATACCCCATGTCACATGGCCCAGCTGCCCAGGGAGGGGTAAAACTCCCCAAGGTGCGGTAGCCTTCCCTCCCTGCCTCATCTGGGGACACCCCAAATTATAACTTTAGCAAAGCAGAGTATCTTTTAAGAGTTAAACTTTTTTGCTTTTTAAATATTTTTTATCTTAGATGCATGTGTCTGCATAATGACAGTTTTTGCAAGGTTTTGGTTTTTAGTTTACTTTTGTCACTTCAAACAATCTGTAAGACAGTGGTTCCTTTTTTTTCTTCCCGTGATTAATTGTATACTATAGTATAGGCAAAGGGAGACATGGCCTTTGCACGTCACAAGAACTGGCCGCTAGCGCTGAGGATCCCGGGATCCCCAGCGCTCACACCGGGACATATCAATTTCAAAGACCAACTCGGCATGCTTCCCCCTCCCCTATGCAGGGGAAGTGTGTGGCGGCTGCTTGTATGACCGCAGTGACTACCCTGGGAGTCGCCCGTTAGAATCCCTTCCCACGCACTCCACCTGAGTGGCTGCTCCGCTGCTGGGCCACTCAACATCCACCGACCCCCTTCCCAACCTTGCTCATTTAAAAACACTCTTATAGATGGATCCCTGCCCCAAGAGGCTTACAGTGGAGAGGAAATAAAAGAGAATGGAACATAGGGAAATACGTATTCATAGCGATATATTCGTGAGTCACAGGTGCACGTGCTTAGCTGAGTTACAGAGGAGCAGAGAAACCAGAATAAAAGGACAGTAGGAGCACTAATGAGCAGCCCTGTATGGGTGAGGATCTAGGGAAAGCCTGACAAATGAGAGAAGTTTTTTGGAGGGATTTTAAGGCAAAGAGGAAGGAGGGAGTAGAGTGCAAGGCTAAAGAGTTTTTTAACCAATTAACACAAGGGAAGTGTAAGGGCATAATTAGATAAGAGTTTTCATCGCAGACTGACAAGGGAATGCTAGGCTCCATATCTCTTTTGTGCTTCCCTTCCCTTTTGAAAGGCTACGGTAGGCATAAGAAGATATGAAATGCCATACGGAGTCAGACCAATGGTCCATCAAGCCCAGCATCTTGTTTCCAACAGCGGCCAATCCCAGTCGCATGGGAGAAGTACCAGCAGTCACAATGGGCAATCCATTCCCTGCTGATCACTCCTGCTCCCAACAGTAAGAAGTTCCTATATCGTAATCTACTTGGCTAATAGCCATGAATGGACCTATACTCAACGAACTTATCCAGTCCATTTTTTAAAACCCAGCCATAATACTAACCCTGACAACCTCCTTTGGCAACAAATTCTATAATTTAACTCTGTGTTGAGTGAAAAAAATACTTTCTTTTAGTTGTTCTAAACCTGCCACCAGTTAGTTTCATAGAGTGTAGCCTAGTTCTAGTGCTACTTGAGAGGGTAAAATAGACAACTGCTAAAGTGATGTCCATGGAACTGGGACTTATATTTGTAATTGTAACATCTTTTTATTTAAGCAGAACATGCAGGTTTTAGCTATGTAATTCCCACTGACTTTTGTGGGAAGAACATGAAATACCGTCATGCACTTATTGGTGAATCATAGTGATAGTCTGGGATTGGCTAACATCCCTAGGCACGGAATTCCTTTACGTTCTAGTTGCCAATACCCACCCACTCCCTTCCAGTCAGAATATACAGGCAACAGATTGTGAATCTCCTACTTCCTTCATGACAGCTAGAGCATCCTGTACATCGTGTGTGCTTTCATTTCTTACTTTATAGGTCAATATTATTATAGATTGCTAGAAGATCTGGATAGTCTGTGCGCTCATTGCCCTGGCTTATAACATCCCTTAATATGCTTATAAATATCTGTTATTTAGTAAATCTGTTTTAGAAATTATTCATAAGTGAAACTGGATTGATGGTAAGTCTTGTAGCCATTTCTGCTCCTCCCTTAGGCTCTCCACTTCTCCTCCGAAGGGATGAGCTTGGAACAAGAAGGGGATCAGGCGATTACAAAGGTCCCGGGGAGAGAGCAGGATAGGAGTCATAGCTCTGGCAGTGCTATTGATCTCCTTCCTAGCCCTTGCGTCATCAGCTCATTGAGATTCTTCTCTCTCCCAAGGAGTGAGCAATGTCAAGGTGAGCAAGATCTGGATAACTGCATCTCTGTGTATGGTTAATAAGAAAAGTCAGTTGAATCCTACTCACAGGGTAAAACCACATGTGACTGTGGTGCAACCTGAGTCTGGATGCTGCTGCCAACATGGTCCAGACTGGGTTGGGCATCACAACAATTGTGCCAGCGGGCCGATCCTACCACTGCGCTGCGCCCTGCCATGATGGGCAGCCAAAGCGGCCAATGACAGTGAGCCATGGTGGGCCTGAACTGGGCCAGTGGGAACAGACATGCTAACACTCTCTAGCATGCTTTGCCCCGATCACAGACCTTAGCCCGGGCTGTGACTGAGATTTTCTGGAGTCCCAGCGTGGGCTAGCCACTAACACGGCCCGGGGCAATTCCGGACCAACATATGGCGGAGCCTGCACAGACATGCAGGTGAGATCCGGACCAGATCGGGTCAAAGCAGGCCAGAGCAGGTAATTGTCCCATTTGTTTTTATCCACAGTTTCACGGAGAGTAGATAGACAGCAGAGTACCATACTTATTAGGGAAGCCAATCTCACACACCATTTTAGAAATGGGGAAGGCATATGTTGATGTAGTGAAATGGAGGGAGTTAGAGAATTTCAAAATCAGTCTGTTCTACTCCACTGGATATGTTGGGGGAACCAGAAAATAGCCAGTACATAAATATTATAGCCAAATATATTTAGGATTTGTGTTTGAACTCTGCATTAAAGTGGTCTTTCAGGACTTTATTTTAATTAACTCTGTCATTTAGATTGAGCGCCCCACCCCACCCTTTTCCAAGGTTTGCATGAGTACAAAGAAATGACTGGGCATTAATGGCTGTACAAAGTACAGTGATCTGGGCATTAATGGCTGTAGTGGTATCCCCTGGGTTTGTATCTAGGTAGAGTAGAAGTTGAGAGAGAGGGGGAGAGAGTTTGTAATGTAAAGCCTTGTGACTGAAATATAGTTCCCTGAACTGTAATTCACTCAGTTGATTATATTTGCCAGGAGCTTGTAGAAGGAGGTTTGGGCTACACTTAACCTAATAAGCATTAAGTATAAGCAAATCCTTAATAAAGTATAGTTTCATGAAGAAGAAAAAACTGGGGCATCCCATACATATTTACTAGTAGGTATGAAAGAGTGAAATGGGAAAGCAAAATAAAAAGCTTATGCAACAAAACCAAGGTTTACATAGCATCTTTGGGGCATGAGGTGTCTCAAATTCCCCTAAGTGCTTTACAAAGCAAGGAGTTGGTAATAGCAATGTGTCTGTATAAGCCAACCCATTATGTACTCACCAGCAGCAGAAACACAGCTCGATAGCTCAGAATGTATTGGACTAAGGAGAACATTGGACAAGAAACCAGGGTGATTACTTATGCTATTTGGGGCCCGGGGCGTGCGAGAGGAAATGCGTTGGTCATTCAGTTTTTTTAGTTGTAGCTTCAAGATACTGAAATAAATCAAGGAAAAGGTGCCTAATTTTGGAAAGTTCTTTAACAAATTAGTCTTCCTCCTCTGTCCTGAATCACTGGCGTTGGCATGGGTGCCAGGACAGGGTGCAAGGTGTAGTTGCACTCCCTGGCTCCTGCCTGGCCCGTCTAAGCCCCTTGGGTGGGGGACAAGGCCGCATTTGAAATGGGCTGGGGTGGAGTGACGTCTCTGGCCTTTCTCTTGTGGCCACACCCCCTTTCTGGGTATGGTGATGTCATAATGCTCAGAAAGGGGTGTGACTGTGTTGGAGGGGCCTGAGCAGAAGGGCTTCCTATACCCCCTTGAATTTAATTCTGCTGGTGCCTCTGGGCTTTGGGTCTGGTCTTGATATGAGATGAAATGAACACCGCAGACCAGAGGCTATCATCAGGGATTTGTTTCCATTGTGTTTTCCCCATCGGCAGCAATGGGGAAAATGCAGTGAACAACACGGTGGGTTCCCTGGTTATCATGTCTGATACACGGCTCTAGGTGTATAGTCATTCATTATTGTTAATTTTATCTCAATTTCCTCAGCTTTTGTAGACAACAGCATTCTGAGCTTTGAAATGTAGCCAACAAAAATCTGTTGACTGAGAAGTGGAAAATCACTGTGAAACGTTTTCATGGTTGCGTGTCCTATGGTGTAACAGGTTTAGATGGCTGCCTCTTCAACCTTGGTCTGTTATCTTACTTTTTGTTAGTCTAGGAAGCAGGAGAGTGAAAAGCTCTGAGGACCAAAACTGAACAAAAAACTAACAAGCAACAAAAAACCCAGCATAGACTTTGATAACTTGATCTCGCTGGACTGGAGACCCCAGAACAAACAAGAGCACAGTCCACCTTCGTGCTCATGACATCCTTTTTAATCAGCTCTTCTGACTACCATTCATTATATACATAAATAGGGTGGCCATACATCCCATTTTTAAAGCACAGTCCCTTATTCTAGCCCTATCCCAGGTGCCTGAACTTCCCACCCCCAAAATGTGTTTTTTCTCCCCATATTTGCAGGCGCCAGTGTGATACCAGCAGGAAGGACAACCGAACTGGGAGGTTAGCTGGTCCGTCCCCCACTCTGTCACAATAAGGGATGCCAGCTGTTCAGCTGGCACCATTACAGGCTCCTTTTTAAAATACGCCAGTGGCTAGTCCTTCTATGTCATGTAGGGACAAGTCTCCCTGATAGTGGAAGAAGAGGGGGCTTCCATGAGGACTCCTCAAGTTAGGAGGCTAGGAACCCTAATTTCCTTCCTCCAAATGTGTTATGAAGGCTTAGCAGAGGAGCGAGGAATTTTTCCTCATTCTGAGAACATTAATATCTCATGTCCTGTTCTTGAATTTTCTCCCATTGGGTTTGATTCCATAGCCTGTGGATCCCATGCACAGGGAATTTTGCACCCCTAGGCCCTTCTCAGGCTGCTGCCCCCAAGCCAAGCCCTGACACAAGCCCCGTCCACAAGCCAAGTCCCACCCCAATGCTGCTTGTTCATGGGTGAGGGAGCACCATTTGAACGGCGCAGCACATGCACCCACAGTGAATGGGGATGCATGTGTGTGACCGCCTAATGCATCCCCAATCACCCCCCACTTGTCCTCATGCATGGAGCAACCAGGGAAAACGGCGGTTGCTCCATCGGTGCAGTTGAATCGGGATACGTGTGTGGGCGCGTGCATGCCCCGCCTACACACCGGCACATCCACGGACGCCCCACCCAGTGGAGCCGTGTAAAAAGGACCTGTGAAGAGCCACTCAAAGAAGAACAGAAGGTTGCTGCCTTGTAAATAAGGTTCTTCGAGATGGCTTCTAACATTCTCACAACCACCACCCTTCCAGCCCCGCATGGAATTTTTTTCTTATATTCCTAGAAAGGGTTGGAAGGAACTGTCATTCTGGGGCGGAAAGTGTTTTTTATACTAGAGGCGCTCGAGACCATCACATGGTCTATTATTTTAATAGGGTGAGCATGCACAACCCAGTTGTGAGAATGTTAGGCGCCATATCGAAGAACCTTCTTTACAATATAAAACAGGAGTTCTTGTGATTGAATCTATATCAGGGGTGGGGAACCTTATTGAGGCTTGGGGATGTATTGTCGGTCCCCCAATGTGCTGGGGGCCGCATGTAAAAATCAATTTAAATGTGTGTAAGCAATTTAAATCAATTAGAATCAATTAAAATCAATTTAAAATTAATTAAAATCAACTACAACAATGAGTACACACAGACAATACACGCACACAGTATTTAAAACACACCCACACCCACACACAATGAGAATATTCACACATCTAAACACACACACTTAGAGAATATTCAAACACGCACACTCAGAGAATATTCAGACAAACACACTCAAACACACACACATTCAAACACACGGACTATTCAAACATACACACAGACTGAATATTCAAACACACACACACACACACACACACACACACACACACACACACACACACACACACACACACACAAAATACTCAAGCTTACGTACACGCTGTTGCTACTGCCACCAATGTTACTGTTTACAAATGTCCCTCAGTCATTTCCTGAAACTACTGGAACTACATTTCCCAGCATGTCAGATTCAGGAAATGGCTGGACCTGGCATGCGTGGAGGGACGTTTGCAAGTAGTAACAGGCAGTGGCAGCAGCAGCATCACAGGCTGCAGGGCAGGTGATAGGCTCTGCAAGGCAGGGTGAGTGGGACATTAAGGAAGGTGCGGGTAGACGGAGGGGTCACTGTTAGTTCCTCTCCCTCCGCCCCCGCCAGGTTGCTGAGGGTGGGGGGAGAGGTAAACTTGAGTGAGTTTGTGCGGCCCGCAAAAGTCCACCCATGGGCCACACAACAATGAAGCAGGGTGACAGGCTGGATGAAATTGCTTCGCGCGCCGGAAGTTCCCCACCTGTGATCTATATGATGGCCAGCACAGGGTATGGGGCACAGAACTCATTAATAAAAGCCAAACACCGGGTGATGAGGGGTTTAGTCAGTCCTACCTGTCTCCACCTGGACCCAGAGTTTTCCAGGGCCCACTGTGACATGTTTATAGCATACTTTGCAGATAAAATTGCTCACATTGAACACGGCTTTGACGTTGCCTTTTTGAATACAATGGCAGAGCCAGAGGTAAGAAATGCCCCATCTGGTCAGTGTTTATGGGATCAATTTCAATTGGTGACACCTGCTGAGGTGACGGAGGTGCTTGGCTCTGTGCGAGCCACAACTTGTGAACTGGATCCTTGCCTGTCCTGGCTGGTTAAGGCGAGCCGGGAGATGGTGGGGTCGTTGCTGGCCGGGGTGTTCAGTGCCTCCTTGGAAAGGGGGGAGGTTGCCAGAGTCCCTTAAGGGGGCTGTGGTCTGACCCCTCCTCAAGAAACCAACTTTGGACGTTGGCTCCCCGGTGAGCTATTGGCCTGTCTCTATCCTTCCCTTTTTAGGGAAGTTTATTGAGCGGTTAGTGGTGCATCAGTTGCAGGCACATCTAGACCGTATCAGTTTTCTAGATCCTTCACAGTCCGGTTTTCACCTGGGTTATGGCACTGACACAGCACTTATGGCCTTGGTCGACGACCTTCAAATGGAGCTTGATAAGGGTCATTCGACCCTTTTGGTTTTGCTTGATTTCTCGGCAGCACTGGACACATTAAACCATGAGGTGCTGGTGACTCGCCTGCGGGACATGGCTGGGTTGGATGGAATGGTATTGTGTTGGTTTCAGTCCTTCCTGGCAGGTAGATTGCACCGGGTGGTTCTGGGAGATTTTACATCTTCTCCCAAGGATCTCTCATGTGGGGTCCTGCAGGGTTCCATTCTGTCCACCCTCTTGTTCGGTGTCTATATGCAGCCATTGGGAGAGTTCATGTGTAGAGGAGGAGTTTGCTGTCATCAGTACACTGATGACACACAGATTTACATGTCCTTTTCATCAGACCCAGGCCCTGCTGTCTCGGTGCTTTCCCAGTGCTTGGTGGCTGTGGTGCTCTGGATGAGGTCAAGCTGATTGAAATTGAATCCCAATAAGATGGAGGTGATGGTTATTGGTGGGTCCGGGGTCCTAGATGGGGGCTATTACCCTGTTATTGACAGGGGTCACCCTGTGTTGGCATCTCAGGTTAGGAGCCTGGGGGTGCTCCTGGATCCACAGCTGCATCTGGATCTCCAGGCATCAGCTTGGCCAGGAGTGCGTTTCCCCCAGTTGCATATGGTGAGGTGGTTCTGCCTCTATATCTCGGATTCCAACCTGGCCACTGTCATCCGTGCATTTGTCACCTCGAGGCTGGACTATTGTAATGTGCTTTACATGGGGCTGCCCATGGTGACTGTTCAGAAGCTGCAGCTAGTGAAGAATGCCATGGCCCGTCTGTTCACTGGAACAGGCTGTCGGGAGCACCTTATGCCAGTGTTCCAGATACTGCACTGACTGCCTACAGTCTTCCGGGCCTGATTCAAGGTTCTGGTGCTAACCTATACAGCCAGGGCTGGCCTTAAAGATTGTGGGGCCCAGGGCAGGGGGGAAATGTGGGGCCCTGTTGTCCCGGCAGCGGCAAAGCTGCTGGCGGGCATAGGTGTGCTCCCCAGATCAGGGGGTGCTCCCTGGCTCGGTCTGGGGGTGCTGCCTGGGCTCAGGGATGGGTGGAGGGGGCACTCCCTTCCACCCATCCCCAAGGCCAGCCATTTTTGGTGGCACTTACTACTGCCTCTGGTCTGGGCCCCGCGCCAGGCCTGCTCATCGGCTCCTGGGTTACGCCAGGCACTGCAGCAGCAGATTGAATCTGCCACTTCGTCACCCATCGCCACCACCGGACGTTGCCAGGGAGTGAGGGAGAGGCGTGGCCTCTGCCTCTCCCTCACTCCCTGGTCCCCTCCACTGCCTTTCTCAGACTCAGACAGGGAGTGAGAGAGAGGGAGAGGCCCTGCCTCTCCTTCATTCCCTGGCTGAGACTGACAGGCAGCGGAGGGAACCAGGGAGTGAGGGAGAGGCGGGGCCTCTGCCTCTCCCTCACTTCCTGTCCAAGACAGATAGTGGCTGGGAGCTGGGGGCCCCGAGCCACTATCTGAGCCTTGGCAAGCCCCCCCCCCCCAAAATTAAGCCATGATCTTTTTTTGTGTGGACTGGTTCAGATACTGCCAGACCCTGAAAGTAGGGGTGTGCAGGAAAAAAAGGTATTAGTTTTTATTTTAGTATTAGTTATTACAATCCCATTAGTATTGGTTATTGTTCTGTTAGTATTAGTTATTATTTTAGTTATTCCCATCCCATGGATTTCTAGCTGCAACATCTTCATTTGTCATTGAATTTTCATGGAATTTGAAAGGATTTTACTCCTTACCCAGGGAATCATCCCTACCAAATTTCGGAAGGTTTGGATAAAGGGTTCTGGTTTTATAAGCAAATTTTAGTTAGTGCACTCAGTGCACAATACAGTGCTGACACGCATCAAAAAAACAGTACATAACAATGACTAGTTAGTTAGTTGGACTTAATACCCCACCCCTCCCACCACCGGCATCCCGGGGCACCTTACAAAATAAACCAATACACAAAAATATAATTTCATAAAACATCAATAAAATCACAAAACCAAAAATAGAAACAATAACAATCTGTGTATAAAATCCACCCTAACCCACGTCCCTCTCCCCACCACAGAAAGCCTGGTAGAAAAGCCACATCTTGCAATTACATCAGAAGGCCAGGAGATCTGACCTGAGGTGAACCTCAACTGGGAGAGCATTCCAAACTGACGACGTGGCCGTTGAGAACGCCCTGTTATCCGTCCAGACCCACCATTAACATGGGGTCTCTAGGAAGGCATCCCTAGTCGATTGCAGGGACTACCCCGGGACCTGGGGGGTGAGGCGATCTTTTAGATAAGCAGGGCCCAGGCCATGTAGGGCTTTAAAGGTCAAAACCAGCATCTTGAATCATGCCTGGAACACAATTGGCAGCCAGTGCAGCACCCGGAGCACAGGTGTTATATGCTCCTTGCATCTCGTCTCCATAAGGAGTCGAGCTGCCGCATTCTGCACCAACTGCAGTTTCTGGACTGTCACCAAGGGCAGTCCCACGTAGAGCTTATTACAGTAGTCTAACCTTAAGGTAACAAACACATGGATGATAGTGGCGAGATTGGAGTCCGAGACGTAAGGGCGGAGTCTTTTCACTACATGTAATTGGCAGAAGGCGCCCCTAGCCACTGCTGACACCTGAAGATCCTGACGCTGCTGTGTATCCAGGAGCACACCCAGACTCCACACAGATAGTTCTAATGGAGGGCAAACACCCCCAATAATGGGGGAGACCCCCTCCCTCAGATCACCGGCCTCACAAACCAACATCACCTCTGTCTTGTCGGGATTGAGCTTCAACCGGCTCTACCTCATCCAGTCCCCCACAGCACCCAAACACTGGGACAGCAAGGAGACCTCCGGGCCTGGGTCTCATGAAAAACACAAATAGCGCTGGGTATCGTCCACATATTGATGACATCGTACCCCCAGCTGTGAACGACCTCCCCCCGGCATCATATACACATTAAACTGGAGCGGGGACAAAATGAACCCCTGTGGTACTCCACATGGCCCCTCCCCCCGCGGGGAAGACATACAATCCCCAAGTACCACCCATTGGGACCTATCAATCAAATAGGAGTGGGACCATTGCAAAATGGTCCCATCGACCCCGGCCAAATCTCGCAGATGTGTCATCAACAAGTCGTGGTTAATGGTGTCGAAATCTGATGTCAGATCTAACAGAACTAGAAGGGTCATACGACCACTATCTAGTTCCACAAGGAGGTCATCAACCAAGGCCACCAACACTGTCTCTGTACCGTGCTCTGGATGAAAATTGGACTGCATGGCATCTAGAAAACCGATGCGGTCCAGAAGAACATGAAGCTGACGGGCAACTACCCACTCAATAACCTTCCCTAAAAAGGGAAGGTTAGAGACCGGCAAGTAGCCCGCCGGGGCATCAACGTCCAGAGATGGTTTCTTGAGGAAAGGATGAACCACAGCCTCCTTCAAACACGCCGGTACTCTCCCCTCCCAAAGGGAGGCATTGACCACCCTGGCCAGCCCCAGTCCCAAGGTCACCCTGTCTGATCTTATCAGCCAGGATAGGCAAGAATCTAATTTGCACGTTGTGGCCTGCACAGACCCCAGGACATCTGCCGCCTCGGAAGGCATCAATAATTGAAAGTCCTCCCATAACAACTGACCAGATGGAGCGATCCCTACCTCTGGCTCTTCCACTGCCTCCAAAGTGACAGCGTCAAAGTCATGAACGATACAAGTGATTTTATCCAAAAAATATGTACAAAAACATGTCACAGCGGGCCATGGATGAATCCATATCCAGGCGGAGAGAGGAGGACCAACCAACCCTCACCCTCTATTAGACAGACAGACAAGTAAAGGTGTGCACCAGGGACCCATGTCATTTTTTGTTTTCATTTTTTTTGTTATTTAAATATTTAATTTTCATTTTTCTAAATATCAAATTTTTGTTTTTGTTTTCCTTTGGTTTCAATGGAAAACACATTTTTTGGCTATAACCTTCTTGTTCTTCATTATATTTGGATGACATTTGGAAGGATTGTACCTCACATGGAAGGCATTAGGTGTACCAAAGTACAGAAATATTGGATAAATGAATCACATTTTATAAGCAGTTAAACTATGCTATGCTATTTTACAAAAATCTGCATATACATTCCTGGCTGTACCTTCTTTGTCTCCTATCTAATGTGGATGAAACTTGGCAGGTTTACACCCCTCCCCATGTTTACTATCTATGCCAAATTCTAGAAGGATTGGATAAAGGGTCCTGGTGGTATAAGCAATTGACTTATAAATGTATGTCTGAATGTAACATCTTTGTAGTCCAACCAGTGTACATGGAGTTTAGCTGTATCTCACACTTTCAGGATAATCTCTGCCAAATATCAGAAAGATGTCATAAAGGGTTCCAGTTTTCTATGTCTGTACAGCATATGTAGAGAATGAGCCTATGACAGGGATTCTCTTACATGTCACTGTGGTATGAGATCCGTTTGTGATGCCAATTGGCCAGCGGAAATGTCAGCCATATATCCTCATTCTGTGCTGTGACCATCCCAACTTTTCTCCCGCACCTGTTACTGGGAAATCAGAAGCATCTGTTTAGGAAAGAGTCAGTAGAGATTCTCTGATGTCCTCTGTCACAGTGCTGCAGGATGTGATTGTGATGATAATTGGCCTGCCTGGATGTTTAAACCATGTCTCCTGATTGCTGGGATGTTATCCTCAAAGTCCCAGATATGTCCCTTCTATGCCATGCC
Organism: Sphenodon punctatus; assembly: GCA_003113815.1. Lineage (NCBI taxonomy): Eukaryota > Metazoa > Chordata > Lepidosauria > Sphenodontia > Sphenodontidae > Sphenodon > Sphenodon punctatus. Next base: position 4,186,007 of record QEPC01015598.1, read on the forward strand.
CACCTGAGAGCTGCCTCCTATGCCCGCCTCAAAGCCACCTCCAATTGGTCCAGTAAAGCTGGAAGCATGTAGTAATTGGCCAGTGAATGTGACTATCAGTATGTTGGGTTGCTCTCCCTCCTCCCTCCTACAGCCTCCCTCCCGCTGCCATGCCAGGTGCCTGCTTTTGACTGGCACTGCACATGCTGCTATTTATCTGAATAATGGTCTTCAAGGGGGCAACTTCAATTGCTTATAAAATTGGGTCCCTTTATCAAATTATCCTGTATATGTTTGTTTTGTCAAGCAATGACCTTTGGTCAAGCAAATAAAGTATTATTATTATTATTATTATTATTATTATTATTATTATCATCCTATAATTTGGCAGAGATGATGGGGAAGGTGTATGATAGATTTCTGCCAACTTACTTGTAATCAGGATGGAATGTAAAAATGTTACAACCAGAAATGTAGTTTCAAGTTTATAACTTATAACATCAGCACACTTCATCCAATATTTCTGAAATTTGGTAGTATTGGTCCTCTAGTGAAGGGACATAATCATCCTAGATTTCATGCAAATTGGATGGAAGATAAAAAAGGTGTAGGCAGGAATGTGTATGGAGTTTTTCTTAAATCACAACATCCAATTGCTTCTAAAATCAGTTCCCTTTATCCAATATTTTCAAAATTCAGTACATATAGTGCCCTCCATTTGGGGTACAATCTCCCAAGGTTTCATCAGAAGTGAATAAGAAACAACAAAAATTATATCCGGAAATACAGTGTTCAGATTTTCCCCATTATTTCAAAAACAAAAATTCATTTTTGTTTTCATTATTATTTGTTGTTTTCATTATTACAATAACAAAAACAAAAATCAAAATCTTTGTTTTTGTTATAATAACGAAAATGAAATGCACACCCCTAAGGATTACAGACAAAGACAATGAATAGTGGGAATAATGGGAAGGAAGGGATGTGACACAGAGAGACCTGTTTTTATAACTGTCAATTTGTCTAAGTGAGGCTGAGAGAAAAACCAGCAAGTGTTTTGTCTGAGACTGAAGTAACACTGACAAAGTTCCTCAGCTTGGCAGAAGGTTAAGAACACTCACCGTGCCCTCCCCCCAAATCCATCCTGAGTCCCTCCCTGATTGGTACAGAAAGCTTACACAGCATGTCCAAAGAACTGACCTATCAAAGGGGTTCTCCTGTGTTAGATTGTATGCAATTGGACAGAGAAGTCACTCATGGTTCCCCCTCCCTCCTGACTCCCCTTCGGTACTCTTGTTTACAGCAAGTCACAGGCAGGCTGGAGCCATGGCCTGTGCTATAGCCCTGCATGCAGCAGTCAGAGCAGAGCTAATAAATAATACTAACATTTATTCATGTTTAGTTATTAACCCATTTGTTTTAGTTATTGTAATAACTAATACTAAAATGACTTTTTTGTATTAGTTATTAATAACTAAAACGAATGCACATCCCTACCTGAAAGTGAATGAATTGGCACTTTGTTACATTCTAAGAGGGTTGTTTGTCACTCCCTGCTTTCCACTAATCAGACCTTTGATTTTCCAGACTCATTATTTTCCTGGTTTTACTTTTTAAAAGTCACACACGCACCCCAGAGCAGTGCGTTCCCTGCTGTTGTGGGTACAACCCCTCTTACAAGTAGTGAGTGAGAAGTAGTATGTAAGGTGTGCACTGTGCATAATGAATGTAATGAAGCTGACAAGGGGTTTGCAAACAACAAATGACAGAGATGGATTAAAAATACGCACCATATGGAGCATACACACCCAAGTCTCAAAACTCCTACTCCAGGGAACCTGCCAGCTGACGTGGGAGAAGTGGAATTTCATTAATTGTGTTACTCTCGAGTAGAATTGAAAGTACAAAAGGGTTCAGCAACATGCTAATAAATAGTTCTTTATTCTCCTCTGAATTAGAGGAGATGGAAACAGATTTGATGTCCAGCATTTGCAATGTGAGCTTTGGATAAAACTAACCCAGTAATAAAAATACTGCACATGAGACAAGATACAATACCCATGAGTTGCCTGCTGGAATGAGGTGCATCTGTGATTACATCAGACAGCTTGATCCTGCCACTGCTTGAAGCGTGTGGCTCCATTAAGGTCTGTGGATACGTAATCTGCTCTGGCAGTTCCTGCCCTGACCATGTGTGCCACCTCTGCCCATGACTATCAGGAAAACCGCACGTCAGCAAGGAGAAAAGAGAGTGCTGGGCTTGCAGGCTGGGTTCCTGGAATGAACAGCAGCAGAGGGTATAATTTCATGCCCTCCCTCCTTTAAAGAGCTCTACATCCAGGACCACAAAAGCTCTGTCCTGTGATGCACATCCCCGCACAACTCACAGGATCAAGACCACCTTGCATAAGTTAAGTAGGAGCAGGACCAGTTGGTGTTAAGACAGGACATGTTCAAGGCACCCCATACTAAGCTGCAGGAGGTGGTGGAGTTAGTCCAGCATGTGTTACTATAATTTTTGAGTCTGTAATAGTCAGACATAAAGTCCTGAATCTGCAACGACTTACTTTTAACAAAATGAACATTCTCTGAGAAGTAAGTGGGACTATATAAAGCAGAGGTAGGAAACCTCTTGTCCATCAGACAGATCTGCCCCTCGTGGCAGTTTTTTACGTGGTCTGTGGATTCCCCTCCCCTCAAGCACTGAAAGAGTGAATTCCAAGGAAGGAAGCAGCGATGAGAGCATGCACTCAAGCATATGGATCCATAGCACAGATTCATGATCTGGTGGGCCTCACCCTCTTTTTCTTCCCTCCTTCCAAGCATACCCCCTGCCACCAACTCCTATCCGGTCCATGAAACTTACAAATTAATAACTTCTATAAATGAATAGGGATTGATGATTGTGTTTAGTCGAGGACTCACAACCACACCATGGATAAGGTACAACACAATTTTATTGCGGGACCAAAGGTCCAGAGAACCAAGTGTGGTAGTTTTACAAACTATACCCACACCCAGGCTAAACTATACCCACCTATAACATTTGCCATATGTGTCCAGGGCCCTTGGAGTTGTATTCTGGAGGGCCCAAGAAGGAGACAGGGATGGTGCCCATGCTGGGCTGGCTGGGAAGAGCTGCTAGTGAGCTATGAAGTGTGTCTGTGTGTGTATGGTCAGGAAGGGAACTGAAACCATGGAATTCACAACAAGTGTGGAACATGGCTCAACATGGCTAAGACTGAACTCCTTATCTTTCCTCCCTACCCTTCCTCTCCCTCTTCCCTGTCCATCCTTATTGATGGAGTCACCATCCACCCCATTCCCCATGCCCGTAGCTTGGGCTTCGTCTTCAATTCTCACCTTTCCTTTAAACCTTACATCAGTTCTGTTGCCAAGTCCTGTTGCTTCGCCCTCCACAACATTGCTCGGATTCGCCCCTTTCTCTTTGTGTCCTCTGCCAAAACCCTTGTTCATGCCATGGTCATCTCTCACCTTGACTATTGTAACCTCCTCCTTACTGGCCTCCCCCACTCTCACCTGTTCCCCCTTATCTCCATCCAAAACTCCACTGCTAGGATCATCCACTCAGCCCGTCGCTTCGACCACATACAGCCTCTCCTCTTGCTTCATTGGCTCCCCCTTCCACAACGCATCCTTCACAAATTCCTAGTGTTCACGTACAAATCCCTTCACAACCTGGTTCCCTCTTACCTCTCAGCCCTAGTCTCCTTACCACTCCTGCATGCACTCTCTGCTCCTCCTCTGCCCCCTCCCTCGCTCTCTCTCGTCTCCCCTGCTCCCCTAACCGCCTTTGCCCCTTCTCCCTTGCTGCCCCCCATGCCTCCACACCTTCAAATCCCTCCTCAAAACCCACCTCTTTCTCGACGCCTTTCCCGACACCTGCTAGAACTTTCCTTTCAATATTTACTGTCTGCTCTCCCCGCAGACTCCTGCCTAAGCGCAACCAAGCCCAGCACGTGCACCTGAGACTTCACATCTGCTGAATGATATTTATCCCTTGTCTCTCCCTATGTCTCCCCACTCTGTGTCTATTAGATTGTAAGCCACGTTTATCTTATTGTTCTGTAAAGCGCCAGGTACACAGCTGGCGCTATACAAATGCTGCTAATAATAATAATAATTAATAATAATAAATAACAACCTAGCCTTCAGTCCAATTTTTCATGAGTCAAGTATCTTCTTTTATAGGGTTTTGAGATACTCAGTCATTAGTAGGCTGATGGGTCAGTTCCTGGTTGGTTAGGAGTTTCGTGGGGATACCAGGGGGGGAGGGGTATCCCATGGATGGGGAGGAAGATCCATTGCATCATGCTCCTGCCCTCAGGGGTGCCTTAACGGTGGTGCTTGGCCTAAAAGTCAGGATGTCTAGTAATCAGTAGGGGTGGGAAGTTCGGATCTCCCGATAGCCAATACTGCCAGTATTTGGCAGTATCGGGGATATCAGATAGATCAGAGAATTCCCCATACCGGTGCCGATTCCGGTACCGGATTTTTTTTACATTGCAGCCATTGAAATCAATGGCTGCAATGTTAAAAAAAAAAAAAAGCCAACCCAAAAAACCACTTTCCCTCCCGCTCCCAGGCTGCGTGGGTGGAAGGGGGGACACCCCCCACCCACCCTGCCAGCCCAGCCTGGTTTTTTTTTTTTTTTAAACCGGCGCCAGACCTGCAGCGCAGTCTGCAGGTCTGGCCGTCCGGCGCTGGTTTAAAAAATAAAATCCAGGCTTGGGGGGTTCTTTTAATTGATTTCAATGGGGGCACTTCCCCATTGAAATCAATGGGGAAAAAACGGTACCGGTAAACCGGTTTTACCGATAAAACAAATTTTTTTGAAACCGGTAACTGGTAAAACCGATACCTGTTTTTTTCAGTTTGGTCCCACCCCTAGTAATCAGGCTGGTGTTAGGCAGTTAGTCTTTTGTGAAATCTTTCTGGTATCTGCTACTCCTGTTTAGCATAATGGTTTTGTTTACCTGTTCCAGCAGTTTTTTGTTTGTGGTTGCAACATCTTAGTTCTGCTTAGAGAGGCCCTTCTGATTTCCTGAGCGAAAGAGTCTTTTTAGCTTCACACTGTTCTTTGGTGCCTGATTCTCAGGCATATCATCTGTTCAGCAAAAGTTCACTTTAGCAAGAGTTCATTCCTGGGGCCCTGATTCAGTAAGGCTGGCATATTGAGTTTAAAACTAAATATTAAATATTTCCTAATCCTAATATTCCCCTATTTGACACGGCTAAAGCTGTGTCACAATAAATTAAAATGGGGGGAAAAAATACAAAACATTTCTATACTACCAAGCTTGACAAAAAAAGTAAGGAAACAAGAATCATTGTCTTATAGGAACATATACAGCTCATTGTTGTAAATATTGTACTATTAATAAGATTGTCATAGGATGTAACATTAAGTTGAAAAAAACCACTTGTGGATGGCAACCAGCCTAGGAGACTTTCCCAAATTGAATGCTTTGTAGTCTGCTCTACTTGCGTCATCATGTGTGTGATTTTATTTCCCTCTGCATGTAACAGAAGAGAGGCATGTCCTAAATCTTGACTGAGTTTGAGAGTCTTTTCTTGAAATAGCGTTGCTTTTTGTAAGGCTTGATGTATGGGTTATGCAAAATAACCATAGAAAGATTCCATAATGCAAAGCTATCTTTATCCAATAATTTCTTCCATTCATTTGCATGTAGAGTTCAAGTAACATTTGTCGAGGAATAATTTATACTTACACTGTTGGTGAAATCTGTCAGAGTCTTTATTGATCTCCAAGCGCTCAGAGAGAGAGAGAGCAACACTGTCTCCATGCAAGGAAACAGGATGGTCTGCCCCTCCCAGAATACACAGGTATTTTATAGATTACAAACAGGCAAAAAAACACAGGCATGTCACTCAAAGTGCTACATAACACAGTGATGGAAAACTATTACATTACACACAATGTTTACATATTTGGGCTGGTTCTTCTCAAAACTATATGAGCCAAACTGTTTATAATATATGGTGCCTAACAAGGTCAATTTGGCTTTCCAGCTGCAAGGTTACTTGGCCTATTTGTTATGAAAAACACAGGCGAAAGGAGTCTCAATGTCTAGGTCTATGGCTTGTGTGGAGCACTTTCCAAGGCCTTATTTTGCAAAACAGAATGCAGAAAGCAAATAGCCCTCTGTCTAAAGGGCAAAGGCCTAGCTTCTATTAAGCATTCAGTTTTACCCAAAATGTTTCTGTGTCATCCATTTTGTGATACCTTCCTTTTGGCTATTGTATTTCAATTCCATAGGGTCCCTTATAAAATTTTCTCCACACATTGTTTACATAAATTTTAGTTACATTACACATGACCATGAATCCAGCGTCTGGGGTAGTGTGCTGCATAAATAATTCATTCTACCATATGGGAGTTCCAGGGGGTGCTGTTACATAAAAACATTTATTTCCTAAAGTGTGTACTTGTGGGTCATTTGTTGCTATGGGAGAAATCATACAGGAATATGTTTTGTTATTGTAATAGCACTGGTGATATGACTTGGGCGATAACGGACAATAGTACATGGCAGTCTTCCCTGTTGTATATTGTTCTTCCAAATTGAAAATTTGCTGTGATGAGTCTCGTTTTTGCTATAGGCCGGGAAGAGTAAATTGTAACCACTGATTATTATGCATCTAAGGGTAGGCCTGTACGGCACATGCCCCAAAATGACTTCCTTTGGGGGTTACCATTTGTATGGTAAGGATAATATCTCCTTGGTGCATAGAGATATTATGCACTATTACCGTAGTCCAATTAGTGTTAAGACTCTCTTTGACTGAGGACACTGCCCACTAGGGGTGGGAAACCGGTAGAATCCGGTATCCGATAATGCCGGTATCGGGCGTACCGGCATTATCAGATTTGACCCGGTAATCCGGACCGGGTACCGGATTACGGGGTACCGGATTTTTTTTGCATTGCAGCCATTTAAAAATGGCTGCAATGTAAAAAAAATTAAAGCCCCAGCAAAGTTTTTTTTTAAAAAAACCCTCCCCGAGTCCAGGCTGCGCGGGTGGAAGGGGGGACACCCCCCACCCACCCTGCCCAGCCTGGCTTTTTGTTTTAAAAAAGACTCGAGTGACCCAGAGGCGAGGCGAGGCGAGCCCACCCCCCAGCACCAGCGGCCGCGGCGTCCCCGCAGCCGCCGGTAAGTATGACCCGATCCCTGGGGGGGGGTGTTTAACACCCCC
>QEPC01015598.1:4193327-4232172 GCA_003113815.1 Sphenodon punctatus
GGGGGGTGTCCCCCCTTCCACCCGCGCAGCCTGGGAGGGGGAGGGGGAGGGAATTAATTTATTTCATTGGTTTTAATGGGGACACAGCGCCCCATTGAAACCAATGAAATAAAACCGGTACCGGTATACCGGATTTAATCTGGGAATCCGGTTTTCGTGGAACCGGTAACCGGTAAATCCGGTAACCGGTAATGTGCCCGGGGTCCCACCACTACTGCCCACAGATGAGGGTGCACAAGTCCCATGTGGAGGCTGCCAAGTATGTCATCCAGCATACTGAGAGAGCTTTCCTGGCATTGAGTACAAAGAACAGCAAGTTTGGTATTATTTCCTAACAAATTGAGAGCTGTTTCTGAGGCTATAATTCCTTGTAACATAATTGGACACCAGTCTGGAAGGGTTACACAAATTTGTTTCAGTCCCTGTGAGAGGACTTGATTACTATGTTCTAATGGTTCTTTTAATGATGCCAAGAGTCCTCCTGCAGTTCCCAATTTGTTAGCTAGTGTCTCTATGTCAATACTGTTAAGGATAGCTCCTCCAGTCCCAATCCATCCAGTGACATTTCAGCATGTTCTGTGAGAGTGTGTTGTGGACTGAGTCTGTAAGGAGTGTATCCAAACCTGAAAAATTGGTGGTACAAAAGGAGCACATTGGTGGTGGTTTTTGCTGATATTGTAAGCAGACATTTTTAAATTTAATGTTAAAAACTGTAAATATCCTACTTGAACCTGTATGCATTTATTCCATTGTGTTTGGTTAGAGGACTCATTGTGGGGTTGGTATGCTGGTGGGCCTGTCCAAATAACATATCCATTAATATAATCCATTCTTGGTAATGCTCTGCTACGATAACACCTATAGCCAGGGTTCATTATACAAAAGGAAGGACTCCAGGGGTCTTGTGGGTGAGAGTAATTTTTGTAAGTAATGACAGAACTTGAAAATGGAACAGGTTTCCAGATAATATCTTTGTTAGCCCCTAGGGGGCAATGGTCAGTTACCATAACCGTGAAATTATTTAACCAGCATTGTGTTTCATTAACCCATTGGAGTGTAATCTTTACCTCCTTATTTACCTGTCTGACATCCTGCCACATGTTTCCCTTTTCTTATATAAGTTTAGTGATATCACATAGACACATAGATAGACATACAACACTGAGTGACAAACAGCCATAGCTGCCCCGAGATGCTTGTAGCAGGAGGGGCAGCATATACATTTTAATAATAATAATAATTAATAAACATGTGCACGTACATGCACACACACACTAAAATAAAACTGCGGAGCACGGCTTCTTGTCTTTTAATTAACCTCTTTGTTGCTGGTTCCTGGGTAGAGTTGGGGCCCATGTCTACATTTCCTTACTTTTTGTCTCCTTAGACAATACATAATGACAAATGTAAAAGAAAAAGAAAACATAAGTGGAATGAGAAGAGATTTCTAGCTGCAGCTGCACCTGGTAGCTTATAATATTCAGAGTATGGTCACTGGAATGGAGTGTCTAGTATATCTACAGCTCAGCTTCCTAGCTGCTATGCATAATTACTAGGGGTGGGAAGTTCGGTTCTCCCGGTATCTGATACTGCCGGTATTTTGCTGTACCGGCAGTATCGGATTAATTCGTTAATTGGGGGTACCGGTTCCCCGTGCCGGATTTGTTTACATTGCGGCCATTGAAATGAATGGCCGCAATGTATAAGAAAGAGAAAAAAAAAATTCCCTCCCCCGTCCAGGCTGCGCGGGTGGAAGGGGGGACTGCCCAGTCTGGATTTTTAAAGAAATTTTTTTTAGCCGAAGTCCTTGCTAGTGCGGGCTCTGGGCCGCTGCCGTGCCGGGGGCGGCAACCCGGAACCCGCACCAGCAGGTACTAGGGTGATCCCTGGGGTGAGGGGTGGGTCAGCCAGCTCTGAAGCCTCCGGACCGCTGTGCTGCCGCCGCCACCCGGAGCGCAAAAGGTAGGCGATCTCTGGGTGTGGGGGTAGGGTGATCCCTGGGGTGGGGGGTGTTAAACCTCCCCCCGTCCCAGGAATCACCCTAGTACCTGCTGGTGCGGGCTTCAGGTCACCGCCGCCAGGACGGCGGCGGCCCGGAGTCTGCACTAGCAGGAACTTCAGCTAAAAAAAATTTGTAAAAAAATCCAGGCTGGGCAGGGTGGGTGGGGGGTGTCCCCCCTTCCACACGTGCAGCCTGGATGGGGGAGGGAAAGTGTTTTGTTTTTTTCCCCATTGATTTCAATGGGGACAGTTCCCCATTGAAATAAATGGAAAAATACCGGTAGCGGTACCAGTATACCCGTTCTAATCCGGTAAACCGGTTTTTGGGGAACTGGTATCCAGTAAAACCGGTATCCGTTTTTTTGTGTGAAGTCCCACCCCTAATAATTACAATAGGGCAGGTTTTGAGCCTTGCAATTTGGACCCAAAGGTTAGCACCAACAGCACATTAGTATTATAAATTAGGGCAGATGTAGCTTTTACAATACTAAAGCAAGGCCAGTAGCCTACATTTGGAAAACTGAATTTGAAGGGTGGTTTGGATGACTCCCATAATTGTTTCATAAAACTAAAATCATGTTAACTATATTACCCTGTCAAATGTGAGGGCACAAACACTATTGCCTTCGTAATACCTGTGCCTTTCAGAGGTCTGGTAAACTGAAGTTGCTGCATTTTGTTCCTAACAGCACAAACTGTGCCTGCTTCCAGGCCAGACCTCAGGCAGGAATCAGACAGAATTACACAACAAATGAATTTAAAATGAATACAAAGGCAAGGATCCCTTTCTAGTACTTTAATTCTTTTTCACCTCTAACCTGGTTTTGGTCTGGACTTGATGAAAGTCTGACCAAAACTTTCCATATGCTTCCCCCCCCCCCCTTTTTCTTTTTTCTTTTTATGAAGGCCACAAAGGCTTCCATTATCTTTTAGCTATATCCAGTTACACATTGCGCCCCCCCCCCCACACACAGACTTGTCTGACATGCAAAAACCATTTAGAAACAACCATTGGATTGCCTAAACCCTTGTATATTACTAAACCAAGTGTCTCCATTAAAATGATATGGTTGTGATGCAGCTTGCTTATTTTTGCCCCTTAACTTCGGTAATGTTGGTAATCATTACAAACAAATATTAAAGAAGGTCGAGACATGAGAAAAAGATTTTTGGAACAAACTGGGGTGAACACTGAGCCCTTCCCAAGGCTAGTTTGCTTAAAGATGCCAGTTATAATGTTGACAGGCACTAAGGTTACTTATTAAAATTAGGTTGACTTTTATGCACATGTCCTTAACTCAGGGCACTAAACAGTGGTGGCTGGTGGGTTGGTTCGCCCCCGAAGGCTTATGGAACCAGGAAGGTTCCAGACCGCTCTAGGGGATGTTTCCTCTGACCTCGATGGCCACTCACTCGATGACCTCGTGACCATATGGAATTCTGTGTTGGTGGAGGCCATCAACCGTGTGGCTCCCAGGCGTCCAATCCTGAATCGCCAACAACACGGGCTCCCATGGTATACGGAGGAGCTATGGCGCATTAAGCGGGAAGGGCGGTGGTTAGAACAACGGTGGCGTCTCTCACATACTGAAAGTGACGTATTGTGGCATAGAGTCTGGTTACGTACCTATGCCATTGCGGTGCGGGCAGCAAAGGAGGTTTTCTTTGCTGCCCTCATTGCATCTGCTGAGTCCCGCCCGGATGAGCTGTTCTGTGTGATGAGGGGGCTGGTCAGTCCATCTTCCCTCTGCCTGGATTTAGAGTCATAAAATGCCCGCTGTGGACTTTTTTGCGGAAAAAATTGCTCAAATCCACCACAGTTTTGATGCAGCTTTTTTTAGCAGTAGGTGAGCCAGAGGCAGTAGAAGCCCCATTTTGTCCTATTTTGTGGGATGAAATTTGGGATGTGTTGCCCTTGGATGTGGGGGATGCTCTTGGGACTGTTCGAGTCATTTATTATGCATTAGATTCATGTCCGTCCTGGTTGGTTAAGGCTAGCCGGGAGACACTAGGGCCGTTGCTGGCGGGGATTGTCAATGCCTCCCTTGGGGAGGGCAGGGTGCCGGATTGTCTCAAGGAGGCTGTGGTGTGGCCCCTGATCAAGAAATCATCATTGGATGTTGGTGTCCTGGCCAGCTGTTGGTCGGTCTCTAACCTTCCACTTTTTAGGGAAGGGTATTGAAGTGGTGGTGGCTGAGCAGCTGCAGGAGCATCTGGACTAGATCAATTTTCTCGATCCCTCGCAGTCTGGCTTTCGTCCTGGTTATGGCATGGAGACTGCACTTGTGGCCTTGGTCGACGACCTCTCCCATGAGTTGGACCAGGATCATTCGACCCTGCTGATCCTGTTAGATCTCTCGGCTGCGTTTGATACCGTTGACCACGAGTTGTTGGTGATTCAGCTGCAGCACTGGGCAGGGATTGGCGGGACCGTTCTTGAATGGTTCCGCTCTTTCCTGGCTGGTCGTCACAGTGCGGTTAGCACCACGGCGGTGACACAGGGCGTCACGGGTTGCTAGGCAACCCCGGCGTCCTCACCGAGACGCCACCGTGACCAGTGGTAAAGATAGTGGGGCGGGGCCTGTACAAGCGCACCCCATGGCTGGTAGAACTACCGCCCCGTCCTGACACAGTGCACGCTTTGTGGGGCATCCTCCAGCATAGGGGGCAGGGACCACCCTGCACCTATCCCAGAAAGGGCTCTGAACAAACTGGCGGGGGATTCTCACCCTGCCAGTAATCATGTTTGAGAGGCTGGTCCCAACGCATTATACTCCCTTGCTACTTGTGAATCCTTGTTTCTATTGCTACCTTTGTGAGTCTGCGGTGTGTGTGGTCCTTTGTTCCCCCCTCCCCCTGCGAGAGTGCACCTTGCTGTGAGTGAGTTTGTGTTTCCCTCCCCCCATTGTCAGGAGTCAGAGTGAAGTACCTGGTGGCAGAATCCTACCCTCCATGCTTCCTGCCCCTCGTCTTCCGTGGGATTCCTGAGAGCAAGACCCATCCCTTCCCCGTCACTAATCCCTTCTCCAACCCCTGGAAATTCCTATCCCCACTCCCCTTCCTGTCTACCCTCTAGCGCATGGTGTCCCGGTTCCTGTTTCATCTGCGAGAGTGATTGTGAGTATACCTTTGTGTTCCTTTGGCCACTGGTGCCCTCTCCCTCCCTGTGATGAGTTGGTTTGCCCTTCAGATTGGAGGGAAAGCCCAAATTCGAACCTGAGGGAATTACCGTTGCCGATAGAGTATCCCCGGGAGAGGAACCAGCCAATCCCCGACCCTTGCCTTACCTCTCCACCCTCCTTTCCCTCCTATCCCCCCCCCCCCCGCCGCCCCTATCCCGTGACACTGGGAGAACCCAGCGTGTGGTCCTGGGTGATTTTTTGTGGTCTCCTCGGGGTCTCACATGTGGGGTCCTGCAGGGTTCTATCTTTTCTCCTCTCTTGTTCAATGTGTATATGCAGCCTTTGGGGGAGGTTGTCAGGGAGTTTTGGTGTGAGATGTCATCAATATGCTGATGGCACCCAGCTATATCTCTCATTTTCATCAGACTCAGGCCCAGCAGTCTCGGTGCTTACCTGGTGTTTGGCGGCTGTGGGGGATTGGATGAGGGTGAATCTGGGAGTGCTCCTGCATCTGCAGCTCTATGTAGATGCCCAGGGGGCAGCTGTGGTGAAGGGGGCATTCTGCCAGTTACGTCTGATATGTCGGCTAAGGCCGTATGTCTCAGACTCGGATCTGGCCACAATCATCCATGCTTTTATTACCTCGAGACTGGACTACTGTAACACACTCTGCGTGGGGCTACCCTTGGTGCTGGTTCGGAGACTGCAGCTGGTGCAGAACGCGGCGGCTCATCTCCTAATGGGGACGGGCTGATGTGAGCACACTACACCAGTGCTTCTCTCTCTGCACTGGCTGCCGATAGTCTTCCAGGCCCAATTCAGGGTGTTGGTGCTGACCTTTAAAGCCCTAAATGTCCTGGGCCCCACCTACCTGCCGGACCGTCTCACCCTCCGGGGCCTGGATCAACCCCTACAGTTGGCCGGGGGCGCCATCCTCGAGGTCCCCCGGGTTTCCCGGGTGTCTACCATGAGGAGGACGTTCTCTGTGGCTGCGCTGCAGCTGTGGAACTCCCTCCCGTTGGAAATCCGCTTGACTAATGACCTTCCCTCTTTCCCCAGGCAATGCAAGACCTGGCTGTTCCGCCGTGCTTTTGCCGAGGGAGTTGGAGTGGGTGGGTTGGGTTAGGGGGAGGTTGGGGTTTGAATTGTTTTTATTGGGGACTTTTAATTGTATTTTGATTTTATTTATTTTAATCTGTATTTTAATATGTTGTTAGTCACCCCAAAATTCTTTTAGCAGGAGGGAGCGGCATACAAATTTTATAAATAAATAAACAAACAAACACTGGATGGTTGTTATATGAGTTAATGCTGGGAACACCTTGCTGCTGTGTGAAGCACTGCCACAAAGCAGCAGCGTAGACTTCCACTGCTCCCACAGACCTCCAACCTTGCGACACAATTTTGCAGGCTGGTAGACTAGCCATTAGTGAAGTGAACCAACATGCGGCATGACCTTCTTGCAGCAAAGCCTGCCACAACATCCCACCAAACTGCAAAGGGCGGGGCCATTTTAAAATGCAAGGAACATTCCAGCAAAGATTGCGTTGGAAACCCTTCCTTCCAGCCAAGCTCCTAGGTCCCTTCCCCTGAAAAACATAAAGCAGACATGTTAGGTGGAAACAGCAAAGACAGGGACCATTTTAACCAAGAGTAGCCATGGCCAGGGGGGAAACCAGCAGTCACATGCAAACACATTTAAACATTTGACCTGTTGCAGGCCTCTGTTGCCACCAAACCAGCCCCATCCAGACCAGCATCCCTAGTACCTACACTGTATCCCCAGCAGCCATGTGCCTGTCCAACCAAACAGGCCTTTTAAAAAAGTTTGGCCAGTTGGAGGCCTGTGTTGCCACCAAACCAGTCCCATCAAAACAGCAGCCTAGACATGCAGCAAGATGAGATCAGGGGGTTATCTTTTGCACCCCACCTGCACCCGGAGCTGAATAAACCAATCTTCAACAATGTATTTCTATTTTTCAACAAAACCCGAGGCAAGGTGCTCAAAAGCACACAGTCACAAGCAGAGAGTCCAGAAACTACTTTCCATCAGGGGACAGCAGTGAAACAGCAAAAGGACCATTTTGAACAAGAGTAGCCATGACAAGTGGACCCACAAATTTACAAAATGACCTCTCTGCTCATGCTTGGGAGGGGAGAAGGAAAGCAGCAATGCATCATGCAAACACAGAGCAAGCAAAGCAAACCATCTTAAGGCAACAATATTATGTGCAGTCCTTAGCACATATAAGCAGCAGCAAGGATTTCCACTTGTCCCCCCCAAACATGTGACACAGCTCTGTTGCAATTTAAGAGGCAGCTTCTGCAACCCGACACAACATCCCACCAAACTGCAAAGGGCCAAGCCAACGGTGGACAGTCGACCAGAATTTTTAAATTAACATGGAATTTTACAGCCTCAATTCTCCATCTGTAAACAAAAATGGGAAATGTGTGTCTGCCCCCCTCTCCTGTTCCCCTTGCCCTTGTCCTCCTTAGACTGTAAACTCACTAGGGAGGAGGGACCCATTTTTGGTCTGTGGAGGAAGTCTTTCCTAGTGAACTGAGCATGGAACTGCAAGACAAAACCTCTGGATTCTCTTCCTGGCTGTTCCACTGAATTGCTGTGTGTGCTTAAGCCATTCCCTTTCCCTTCTCTTCCCCCATGCGAGCATTAACATTTGCACAGCAAAAGCTGCATAGGGTTTTAAGCAAACAGAAAAACAACATAAGTTTGGGTCAGAGTCACCTATAGTCCATCCAGCCCAGCTTTAAGTTTTCAGCAACAAACACCTTTCCACTTCAGTGTCACTCTGGACTAAAAACCAAACAGCTTGAAAAAAGACTCTAAGCCACAGAAATCAAGCAGAAGACATCACCCCGCTGCATGAGGATTAAAATGACCACAAATCTAGACAACTCAACCCACCCCCCTGCCACCAAGGAAGCCTGCCTGTACTACTACTCACCCAGGTCCCAGCAGCAGTTAGCAAAAATCAGTGCCTGGAGGGTTCTTGGGGAAACCATGTACCCAATTCCCACTGTGTGGCCCCGGGTTAGGACCCCTCAGGGTAGGGTCCTGTTACACTTCTGGAGACTATAAAACATCTTCACCCACTTCCACCCCGGGTTGGGCAGCTGGCTGACATGCAGTGCGTCTGCCAGAGCGCCACTGACGCATTGCATGTTAACATTGCCCAAAGTGAGATAATACTGCCCAAAGTGTGTTAGTGGGGAATTTCGTTCCTAACAGGTCATAGGGCAATCATAGGGCAGCCATCTAGGTCATAGGGCAATGAGCGCGCTGGACAGAGCAGCTGCTGCTGCTGTCACTGGTAAGTTAATTAATTATCTAAACTGGGAGGGGGGAGGCAAGCCCTGACAGCGGGGGAGGCTGGGGAGGAGAAGCCCCGAGGATTTGTTCATTCCCCTCCTCCTGTGGAATCTCCTGCCCCGCATCTCCCCAGCGCAGGCTAGAAATTCTGTGCTGCGATAAGCGGGGCAGGGGAGGGGTATTCTGCGGTAAATCTGCAAATCGCAGACCCGCGTTTCTCTTGGGGCCCTGCACATATCTTTCCTTCATGTGACAAAGAGAAATTCAGGCTTTGTGAAGAAAAGATGCAGTATGAGCAGGGACCCGCGCTCAATGCGTTGTCCCTATTGCCACCAATAGGTAAAGCACAGTGAACATGATTCCCTGAGTATTTATGAAATTTTTCAATCTTCTGGGTTTACAAGTCCACAAGTAAGTTCCGGATGCATTTTTCACACACACGCACTGCCCTGAGGCAGTTCCTGGATGCATTCTTCACACAAACACTGCCCTGAGGCAGCCTAAAGTAGCTGCAGCTGTACATGTGAGGGGCTGCCATGGAAACCAAGTGACCACAGCTGCCTGGAGCAAAGCAGTTTACCAGGAGAACTTTTTACACACAAAAGTTCTGGGAAAAGTTCTATGCAGAAGTTCAAAGAGCCGGATGTTTAAGGGGTGAGAGATTTAGACACACAGAAAGTTCAGGATGTAACATCCAGGAGAAATGTGTGTGTAAAAAACACCCAGTGTATTAGTGTGTTATCTCTAAGAATCGTTCCATGGACTCTTATTCTGGCAGCTTTTGGCGCATTGTTACTAATTACTATTAACTATTAATTAGTAGTTAATAACCTTGCTTTATAATATGTGACATAGGCTTTTCTTCAGTAGTTAACAGTGAACAGTATATTCTGTGGGAAAACTTGGGACCTTAAGTTTAATATGCACTTTATATAAGGATATAAAAAGCAGCCTAACTGAGTCAGAGCAATGGCCCATCTTAGACCAGTATTGTCACAACCTGACACGGCAGCAGGGTTTCAAATCCGGCTCTCTTGGGTCTCTGACAGGGGCCTCACCCAGGCATGTTACCTGAGACCCTTGAAGGATCCCTGGCAGAGGCCTCACCCAGAGATCCTGGGGATTGAACTTGGGACCTTGTACATGTAAAGCATGCACACTACCTCCTGAGCCACAGCCCACCCCACTTTAGCTAAGCCATGGCTCTAAAACAAGGGTGGCCAGACTTATGGGGCACACGATCTACTTGATCCAGGTGCCAACCTCAAGGGATCTACCAAGACCCATTCTGCTTGTTCTGCTGTTCCAGGTCAGGATCTTTCCTGCTGGTTCCCAGCCCTATGGAACCTCAGCAACTGGTCTTAAGTGTAGAGAGGAGGACTCCTCTGTACAGGGAATCTTCCTGCTCCACTGGAGGAGCTTTCCTAGCTCATTTTCTCCATGGAGAAAAGTCCTGGGGTACCAGTCTCACTTTCCTCTCCAGAGATGATCTCTGAAAGGCTGGTCCCAATCACCAAATTGTGTTCTACTGGTGGAGACTAGCTTTGATCTACCAATAGATCACTTTCTCTTTCTTGGCCACCTCTGCTCTAAAATATGATTTTATTATGATCTATATAGTGCCAGCAATGTGCACAGTGCTGAAGAGTTGTGATTAGAGACAGGGTTTTGTCCCAAGGGACTTACAACGACAATCTAGCAGGTGCAAAGGGGAAACCAGGGACGAGGAGGGCACACATAGGGAGAGAGAGGGATGTGTTCAGTTGAGAGGTTGCAGGTGCATGTGCTTAGCTTAGTTATGAGGGGAGTCTGGAAGAATAAGATGGTATAAGGAGAAGCATTAATGAGCAATCTATGGGGGTGAGGAACTAAGGAAGAGCTACCTTATATTTTGTGATATATAAACAATTCACTAGCCAGGCATAAAAAGACTGCATGCCAGACTGGGACTTAAAATGGATGAAGGAGTGCAGGATGTAAAAATTCACTCACCAGCTCCAAAAGTACAGCCATCATAGCAAAGGTAAGCACAGGGAAATGGATTTTACAGCCCTGCTCTAAACCGGAAAGTGTTGTGGAAACCATGTGTTGTTGTTGTTGTTGTTTATTTGTTTGTTTGTTTGTTGTTGGGTTTTTTGGAGAGAGAGAGAGAGTGTGTATGCTTTCCCAGAGACAAAATACATGGAGTGAAGTTACATCAGGGATCAAAGCTCTGAGATTTGACTCATTACGGTGATGGATTGTGGAACTCTCTGCAGAGCAGGCAGAAAGTCTGCAGAGGTTTGAAATACCCCAGCACACCTTTGTGTTAAAGCATGACATAAGCATGAAGATCGCATTGACATTTACATGACTGGGGGCAAGGTTTCATTGCATCTTTTATCTCCTCTGAATGGTTCTGTCAACAACCTGAAGTAATCGTTATTTCCTAAGATGAGGCTCACTTCATTCTTTTTTTATTTTTTTAAAGAATATTGAGTTATAGAGCTGAGAGGGATGCTTTGTACTATTTTGCACAATAAGACACAATGGTAAAATCCAAGAAAATAAGATGTTAGTAACTTGGGATATGACTCGGCATGCCTTCTCTTGGCTAAAGTTAAATTTGATGATAATAGAAAGTCTTTGCAAAAGTTCAAAGTTTAAAGCAATTTTTGACAAGAGAAAAGCACCATAGGCTGTTTTCACATTGATGCCTCACCCCCAGCACATGTGTGTGGGGGGGGGCGCGCCCATGCAAATTGCGGCAGGTGCGGGGGGGGTGTCGGCAGGTGCACATGGGAATGCCACGGGTGGTGGGTGGAGCAACGGGCACCAATGCCTAATGCTCTGTGCACAGAGGTGGGTGGGGGTCCGTGGGAACGAACCCCCATGCACTTCCAACCCACCACACCAGCCAGCCATCCCCCCCACGCACCTGCACCTGTTAGAAAAGGGCCATAGAAACAAGTTTGCAGAGAATGAGAGCATGGTGTGAGGCAAAAAAATCAAAATGCAGAATTACAGGTGCAATTTAGGATTGAGGCAAGGAGGTAAAAGGTAAAAATTGAAACCCAGTTGAAGACTTAAGGAAAAGCATTAGATAATAAGAATAAACTGCTTTGGAAAGTGCTTCTCAACTCCTGGATTCTGAAGTGAGAGATTGTCCCGCATTTTGAGTATACTATGTGTGGGGATAAGAACATAATGGTTCTGTAATAGTGCTGTAATGGTTTAGACCAATGGTCCATCAAAACCAGCAATCCTGTCCCTGACAGTGTCCAGTCTCAGTCACTTGGGGGAAGTACCCAACAGGTCACAATGGGCAACTCATTCCCCTTTGTTCCAGCCCCCAACAGTAAGAGGTTACATCTCCAAAGCCTACTTGGCTAATACCCATGAATGGACCTATCCTCCAAGATCATATGCATAATTTTTGCATATGCTGATTTATCTACATTTAAATAGCTTTGTGCCTGATTTGGGGGCTGGGCGGGAAAAAATGAAACAAACACTTTTTAAAAGAAAAATCAATGAAGAAATCATGCATCTGTACAATAAACCTGTTTCATAAGCCAGAATCAAACGCTTGCCCGTTCAGTCTTTGTTTCAGAGTTCTATCACAGTACGATCTCTTCCCCCAACTTCCATGCTCCCACCACCATTACGCCTTCTGGTGGTGGTAATGCTTTTTCCACACTCCAGAATTTTTTTCTCACGTGTGGATTCTCTGAAAGATGAGATGATTTCACCCATTCGAGGAAAAAAAAAAATCTGCACAATGCTTGATAAACTAGACAGCTGTTTGTAAGGCTGCCACAACAGCAATAGCACCATGTCTGTGTAGCTAAGCTTTGTAGCTGTCATGCCAGGGGCTCTTAGTTATAGTCTGCCCTGTATATTGTGTCTCTTCTGTGTTAGCGTCTTTAAAAAAGAAAGAAAGAAAATAAGGAAAGAAATAAGCAAAAACTAGGTTCTCAGCTCCCTGTTGAAATGAAAAGGGATGAGAAGCACAGTCAGAGAAAATGATTCATGACAACCTCCGGTGTTAGTCCTTGGGCATATTTCCCAAGGCTGCGGCAGATATCTATTTGTGTATCTAGAAGTTTTTAGACAAGTGTCCCCCACCCCTTACCTACCCATCATTCATGTTGCAGGGCTGAATAGGTCAAAAAACAGCCCTGCAGCATGCATGATGGGTGGGTAATGGGTGAGGGGACACTTGTCTGAAAGCACCCTATGTCTCTCGTCGCAAATGCCAGATTTTGCAGCAGTTGTCCAGGCCTGTGCCAACTGCCAAAATCCTTGCTGAATCCAAGATGTCCTGTGCAATGCTGGACACGTGAGAGAAGCCACAGATTTATTTTATTTTTTATTTATTTGAACAAATATAAACTTTTCAGTGGTACAAGACCCAGATTTAGGGCCCAGTCCTCTGGAAGGGCAGTTCTTCTGCCAGCAGTTAGCATAAGTCCCGCTGAAATGAACATGGCATTAGTTCCGTAGAAGTGATTGAGGATTGAGGCATGCACCCCTGGTTAGTGTTAGTTAAGGTGAATCTGTTCAAGCCATTGGGCTGTTAGAGTAAATAAATAAATTAGAGTAATTAATTAAATAAGAGTAATTAATTAATTAATAACCCTTTGCATTTATATAGTGACCTATGGTCTCCTAGTGCTCTATAATAATTAGGAATTGCTGTCCACATTTTATAAACAGGGCTATAGAGGTAGAGAACGATTCACGGCCAATTGGTCAAAATGGGAGCTGGATGCTTTTGCAGCATGCTCACCTCTTCTGTAAATCTTGCTGTAGGTGATGTACTCGGAGCTCTTAAATGCTTAGCGTTTTCTCAAGTTGTCCTGGGGGGAGGTGATCCTACTCCCACAGAAGTGGCAGCTGGGCAAGCTCAAAAGACCCCACAGTCTCGGGCAAATCTCCTCATTCTTGCTTCTTTCTTTACCACTAGTTATTGCGTAAATATATGCAGGTGAGCTACACCTTTAGGCCTTAGGCCCCAGTCTTGCTTTCAGTTAGTACCCTGGAGGTCTCCCAGTGTACACTCAACTATGCTGGAGCTCTGCTTTCTGCAAGAGCCAGGTACCAACTGCCAGAGCCTTCACAATTTGGGGCTCTTAATCTCTGGAGTGGTGGGGCCAAAGGTTTGGGTAAAACCTCTTACTGTTGGGAGCTGGGAGTGAACAACAGGGAATGGATTGCCCCACAGTGACCTGTTGGGTACTTCTCCAGGAGACTGAGATTGGTCACTGTTGGAGACAGGTGCAGGGCTCGATGGACCATTGGTCTGACCCATTATGTTCTTATGTTCCTTAAAGGGTCCTTGTCCAACCCATTACATGACCCCATATTCTACTGCTTAATGGAAGCCAAGCTCTTCTAAAAATCTGGTCCTGATTTGGGTTGCTGCCCATTTGAAAATCTCACCCTGGGCTCATTTGAAAATCAAGTCAATGTGACCAGCTTCAGGTCAGATGAGAAACTCTTGATTCTTGATTGTCAGTCCTTTGCTGTCAGTAGTAGATTTGGCTGTGTTACGTAGAAACAATCCTTGCTAAGATTGCATACATTGCAACTATCCTGAACCATGTCACTTTAATCACTGATCAAACAAGTAGGGATGTGCGAACGTGGTTCGGAAGTTCGGAGTTCGGACCGAACTCAAATAGTTCGGTTGACCAAACCAAACTTTCGGACCGAACTCAAATTCTACCGAACTGTTCGATCGAATCCGAACCAGTTTGGAAGGCCAAAAAATCTGGTTTTGAATGTACGAACTTGGTTCGGAAGTTCGGAATTTGACCGAACTCTAATAGTTCGGTTGACCGAACTGAACTTTCGAACCAACTCGATTTTCGAACTGAACTGAATTTCCGAACTCGGTTCTGTTTGCACATCCCTACAAACAAGTCTCAAAATGTAAGCACTTCTGGCTTGTTGAGGTACAGAGGGGGTAAAAACAGATGTGTAAATGGACCCACCTGCATGTGTCTGCAGCCACCACAAGATTTTGGGCCAGGATTTCCCGAGACTCTGTTAGCGGCTAGCCTGTGCTGTAACCTTGGCAAATCTCTGAGGTCACAGTGTGGACTATGACTGCCTGACTGGCCCAGAGCAGGCTAGCATGTATGTGCAGACAGCCATGACATACCCGCCTTGGACCGGGGGCCCCCATGGCTGTCCAATCATGGGGGAGGTGGGGCACTGGAAGCAAGGCATGGGTGGTATTTATTTTTATTTATTTATTTTACAAATTTCTACCCCGCCCCTCCTGCAACGCACCTCGGGGCGGCTTCCATCATTAAAACCATAAAATACAATAAAATCAATCTAAAACAGTCAAAAAAAAATACTTAAAATATTAAATATTAAATATAAATATAAATATAACTATAAACAGGGCTAGCAAAACCAAACACAGATGGGTAGGGGACTAAACACCTCCCTCCCCACCCTCCCTCCCAAAGGCCTGGGCAAACAGGCAGGTCTTACAGTTCCGCCGAAATGTTATAAGGCTTGGGGCCAGGCGAGCTTCCTCCGGAAGGGAGTTCCACAGCCGCGGTCCCACCACCAAGAATGCCCTTTCCATCGTGGCCCCCCGTTTAACACGGGGGACCTCCAGGAGGGCACCCCCCGGCAGACCGCAGGAGCCGCTCTGGGGTGCGAAGGGCGAGGCGGTCCCTAAGGTATGAGGGGCCGAGACCGTATAGGGCTTTATAGATCATCACCAGGACCTTGAACTTGGCCCGGCACACTATCGGCAGCCAGTGCAGAGCTCGGAGCACCGGTGTAATGTGCTCCCGGCGACCCGTCCCCGTAAGAAGACGAGCCGCCGCATTCTGCACCAG
This sequence comes from Sphenodon punctatus, assembly GCA_003113815.1. Classification (NCBI taxonomy): domain Eukaryota; kingdom Metazoa; phylum Chordata; class Lepidosauria; order Sphenodontia; family Sphenodontidae; genus Sphenodon; species Sphenodon punctatus. Next base: position 4,208,630 of record QEPC01015598.1, read on the forward strand.
CTGCAGCCTCCGAGCCAAGAACAAGGGAAGCCCCACGTAGAGCGCATTGCAGTAGTCGAGCCTCGAGGTGACAAAGGCATGGATGAGGGAGGCCAGGTCCGGGCCAGAGACATACGGACGCAGCCTACGCACAAGATAAAGCTGGCGGAAGGCAGCCTTAGCGACTGCCTCCACCTGCCGCTCCAGACGCAGGTCTGCGTCCAATACTACCCCCAGACTCTGGGATGGGTATGGGATGGGCTCCCACAGATACGCTGTGCTCTTAGCCCTACAGTGGCTGCTGGCCACGGGCACATCAGGTTCGTGCCCTGAACTGACCTGGGCCATGTCGCCTGCGATTTTCCACGTTGGGGCAGCCTGGGGAGCGGTACTTCCAGCTGCACATCTGTTTTTACCCTGAGATTGTGTTGATGGGTTCAGGATGTGTCAGTGTCAAATATTATGCGTAGAAAAATAATAGAAATGGGTTTTACTTAGCAAAGTACAAAAGCGACCCCATCCGTATCAATATCCAGGTAAACATTCCCCATTCCTTTTCTTTTGCATTTCTTATGCTTAAAGAAATAACTACAATATTTAGATATGAAGTAGCTGCTTTCCTTTCATTTTCATCTGTGACAAAGGCCGCTTTTACACAAGACAAAAATGGGTTTTTATAAGTTTAGTTTAGTTTATTGTTCAGCAAAAAGCCATCACAAAATAAGGTCATACGACCAAAAATAGAAAGAAAAATACAAACACAGAATACACCAACTAATCATATTCAGAAGGAGAACATCCATGTTACCATGTCTACCATACAACTAGGTCATTTAATCATATAAAAGGCCACCATTTAGATCCCTTTAACAAGGGTCAGTCCATTAGTCTATATATAATTGTACATCAGCTCTTACAGATAATTTACGTTTTTTGTATGCAGCATATAAAAGCCACATCTTTGGAGGTCTCAGGGACTTGGTCTTTTAACATAATCCCCAAATAATTTTCTACCATCCTCCCCAGAAGGTTCTTATAAGTGGATTCCCCAGGACGTACTTAAAGCGGCGCCCTGCCTACGGCTCGTGTGCCTGGAGGGAGACTGGACTGGATAGAGGGGACTTTGCTGGGACCCCTGCCCGCCCAGCATTCTTTGTGTGTCTTGCCCAGCCCGCTGTTTGTGGAAGGTGGCTTGAGATTGGAGGGGGAAAGGTCCACCGGAGATGTTCCACAGCTGATGCCGGTGTGGTGAGCTCCCAGCTGCACCAGGGGATTCCCCAGGACGTACTTATAGCGGTGCCCCGCCTGCAGTCGCGCCGTCAAACATGCGCCAAAGGGCGTCGCGCCTAAGGGCTGCACACACAAGGGTGCGCCCTCGTGTGCATGGCCTTAGGTGCCGGCAGGGTGCAGGGGCCCCGGTTTCTTTTTCTCCTGGTTTCCTTTTTGTCTGGCTTTTTTCTGGTTTTTGTGGATACGTCTAAAAAGCGAGGGAGGCCAGATCCCTTGGGCCATAGTGGCCAGCCTTTCCCCAAACAGAAGAAACTGGACTCTTTTTTTGTCACTACCACGGGAAAAGAATTAGAGGTAGGAGGGGACCGTAGCCCGGTATTATCTCAGGCCCCTGCTCCAGCAGACAACCTCTAGGCTGGAGTGTGTAACCTGAAAGGCGTTTGTCTTAATGACTCCATTACCTCTGGCTTGTCAGACTCTTTTGAGGAAAAGGAATCCCCAAGCATGTCGGCCCACAAGGATCCTTTTGCGACAAATGCTCTGCTTTACAAACTGTTGAGGGAATCAATGTATGCTTATTATAGGTTTAGTTAAGAGATTGAAATAACAATTGGAAGGAATTGGGAATAGTTTGGTGGCCCAGGGGAAGAACTTGCAACTCTTGGTAGATCATGTTCGGGAGTATAAAGGTGGGAGTGTGGTATCTGGTACTTGCCCCCAGCCACAGGGGGTTGGGGCGGCCAATCTGGGGGTGGTTTTTAATAGCTTCCCCGATAGCCCGAGATATGTGACCCCGGGGAGGGGGGGATTGGGGGATTCACCAACCTCTTCGCTGTCAACAGATCCACATGCTATTTCATTTAGGATTCATCCTTTGCCTAATGGCATTTCCCCGCAGTGGCAGTCCAAGTCAGAAATTCACCACCATCTCTCATCAATTTTGGCCTTTAATTTCCCCTTTTACCAACTCCAGGCAGTTCATATACTCCCGATCTCTGGGCTTTGCCAGAGAATAGTAATTTATTTTCGTTCCCTGCAGATGGTAACATATTTATTAGCAAGGTCAGATCTGTTTGCCTCCTGGGGGGTCGTGTTGGGGGAAGTGTTTTCTGATAGCAAGGCACGCCCCCTACTGGTTAAGCCCAGTGTGGGAGTACCAGTGGGCTCCTCACAGTTTTCTAAGGGGGCTGTTGGTACTTATAGGCCTGTAGGACCATCCGATAGGACCTGTGTGTCTGAACCAAGTAATGTTAGATGTACTCAAACATCTAGCCCTCAGGGTCAACCTGGTATGATGCCGGTTTTAGATAGCTTTTCTCACTCGACAGATGACCCTAGGGGGCCTGGTGTCATCAAGGACAATTGTGATACCAGTAAATCTATTAACACCAGGCTGATCAAATTGGCCAGTCCCATCCAGATCCTTCTCCCCCTCTAAATTTGAACCTAGCTTCACAGGGCGGGCAGCGCATTCCTTCTTTGTCTTCGCCAACGGCTATGGATACCACGGACCTTGCTTCTTTAGTCTTTGCTGATTTGGCTAACTTGGGGACTTTGGGGATGGGTATGGCCCTTGATGGAGTGGCAGGGAGTGACAAGGTAGCTGTCCCAGCCGCCACAACTCCCTTGGTGCCAGTGGGCGCAGCAGGATCTGATTTTTCTTTGGATAACGCTAGCAGACTCAAGCCTGATGGGGTGGGGGTATTGACTTCTTGATATAGACAGTGCCATGACTCAAAGCTTTGTAATGTTTGTTCCTGGAATTGTACAGGGTGGGCTAGGCTTCTGACTTGTCCGGATGCCAACGAGTTTTTGCTGGGTTTTCATATTATAGCCTTACAGGAGACATGGGCAATTGCCCAGCCCAGGTTTGGTAATTATACAGTTTACCATCTCCTGGCTTCCGCTTCTGGGCCCAGAGGTCACCCGAGTGGAGGTTTGGCATGTCTAGTAGTCAACTCTCTTAAAGACTCGGTGGTGGCAGTTTATACCAAATCCCCATGTACATTAATAGTGGGCTTCAAACTGGATGCTTCTCTTGTTGCTCTGGTCATAGTTTATATTCCTCCTGCAAATGCTAAATCTTACAAATCCACTTATTGGTCCCTGGTTTATGAGATGCTAACAGATATTATTTATCTACACCCCAGGGTTATGATCATATTAGCTGGAGATTTTAATGCGTGTCTAGCCCAGGTGGATAGTGGCGTATCAGTGGAGGACGGCGTGGGAGGGGAGTTTGCCCCCAAAGGCCTAAGGAAATCTAAGTATTTATTTACAAATAGCTCAGGCCATCTCCTTGCCTCATTGGTGATGGAGACCTCCCTTCATGTATTAAACGGATCGGGCTTCGGGGATCCGTATGGAGAATTCACTTATGTGGGCCCGCTCGGCTGTAGTATCTGTGATTATATGGCTGTCTCGGCGGACATGTTGTCTCACATTAAGGATTTTGTTGTGGGAACGTGTCATGGTAGTGACCATTTCCCGCTGGTACTTAGGCTGCTCCACGCAGGTGCCCCAGTGCCTCCTCCGGTTCTAGGGGGGAGGGTGTTGCATAGAGGTGCCTGCCATGTTTCCATTAAGTTGAATGACACCATTCTGGCTAAGGTCAATTCTTTTTTCTCAGACGAGCTGATGAATGATGCGGGTGTGACCCCCATTGGGGGGGGACTCGGTTGTCAGCTGTCAACCAGTTCTCTGAAGTCGAGAATTTGGGTAAATTAGTTGTCTTGCTGTCCTAAGCTGGCAGGATCCAGCTCAGTTAATCAGCAGCTTAAACCCTGGTTTGACCAGGAGTGCAGGGATCTTAGAAGGCATCTTTTATTCATTTATAAGAATTATAGGAAGGGTGGTGCAGGGGAACTCCCTCCCGAATATTTCAAGGTCAAGAAATCATATAAGGGTGTACTTAAAGAAAAAAAAGCCCAATACTGGGAACATTATTGGGAATCTTTGATTGCAGCAGCCGGAGACAGGGACGGCAGGAAGTTTTGGTCACTGGCAAATTCCCTGGGCAAGACACGGGTGGGCATTTCCCACATAACGATCCCTGAGGGATGGTGGGTTGCCCATTTTCAAGCTCTCTTTAATGCTGAGCAGGCCTTTGAAGATCCATTGGGTCTGCGGGAGGAATTGCCAAGCATACCGCCGTGGAGTCTGGTGTCTGCAGTTGAAGTGGCCGAAATCATCGGCTCCTTTAAAAATGGTAAAGCTTCTGGCCCAGATTTGATTCCTATTTATTTGATTAAAAAATCGTTGCACTGGTGGGACCCTAGGTTGGCCCTTCTTTTCACCATGATAAATAGCACAGGGAAGATCCCCTCTAAGTGGGGTTTGGCGGTAGTAGTTCCCATTTACAAGAAGGGTGACCGAATGTCACCGGCCAATTATAGGCCAATCAGCCTTCTTTGTACAATGTGTAAAATATATGGGAAATGGCTGTTGTCAAGACTTACCGAGTGGATCAATAAGGAACAGGTCCTCTTTCCTGAGCAGGCTGGCTTTCAGAGTGGGCGCTCAATCCTGCGGTATTTAGCGGAAAAATACATGAGGAAAAATGGCAAGTTGTACCTGGCCTTTTTGGATCTTCGAGCAGCCTTCGACTGTGTCAACAGGGCTCTTTTATGGGAGATGTTAGCAGTAATGGGGGTGGACAAGCATCTACTTTTCATTGTTCAGCAACTACACACCAATACCACTTTGGTAGTTAAGATGGGCCGCTCGGGTGCCCTGACAGAAGAGATTCCAACTCAGTTAGGAGTTAGACAAGGATGTGTGCTAGCCCCTACCCTTTTCAACCTCTTTATTAATGGTGGTGTTCCCCTTTTGGCCACACCCGCCTGTTTTCCTCCCAAGCTGGCTGAGCGGGCAGTGGGGTGCCTCTTGTATGCGGATGATATAGCTATCATGTCCCAAACCCGGGTGGGCCTAAATAGGCAGTTAGCCTGTTTTGCTGAGTTCTCCCAGCTGAATAGATTACAGATTAACTATGACAAATCAAAAATAGTGGGTTTTTTCTAGAGCCCGAAAGTTTCATAAATGGTCTATAAATGGCCATGGTATTTTGCAGGTTAAAGCCTTTCAATATCTTGGGTTATTGTTCCAGGCGGATGGGTCATGGCAAGGGCATTTGGAGAAGGTACTGGCAGCAGCGAGGGTTCTCGCCTTTTCCCTGTGTAGACTTTATAGCAGCACTAGGGGGAGGGCTATACTTCCAGCAACTATGGTACTAAATGCTAGAGTCCGGGCCCAGCTGCTCTATGGGGCGGAGGTCTGGGCCCCCCACCAGTGGTTAAGATGAGGAAGCTGGATAATGTGCAGGCTCAATTCCTTCAGAGACTATTGAGGGTCCCCTGAGATACCCCCTTTGCAGCTATTAGACATGAGACAGGGCAGTCTAGATGGTCCACCAGGGCGCGTATGTGTGCCCTAAATTTTGGGGCAAAATTACAGCATTCCCAAGCTAGGGGGCTTGTGTACTTTTGGGGCAATGACCCCTTTAAGGGCAAGTGGTGGTTGGCTGTTGAGTCCTGTCTGCATCAGCTGGGATTCAGTCCGGATTATTGGGTGGGGAAGGAGCTCGCAGCAGTGCGAAGGGACCTTAAACTTAGGCCGCTTTTAGACATGCAGCTGGATCAGGCGCGGGAGCGGCGAAACAGCCGCGGCGCTGTTTTAAACGAACCAAAAGCAGAAGTTGTGCGCATGATCCGGTGCCGCGCATTCTTTTCCGGCCGTGTATGTCACCCCAGAGAGATCAGGATGGTTCGCTCGCGGTTGGCAAAGAATGCATGGCCCCGGAGCACGCGCACAACTTCTGGTTCGTCTAAAACAGCGCCACGGCTGTTTTGCCGCTCCCGTGCCTGATCCCAGCTGCACGTCTAAAAGCGGCCTTAGGGTTGAGGATATGGAACTGCAGGAAGAGAAGGCAGCAATTAGATCTTCCCGCCATTTGGTAAACTACCTCCCATATGTTAGGTCCAGTCTCTGTATGGCCTCTTACCTGTGCTCAAGTATATCATCTAGAGGCAAGTTCCTGCTGATGTCGGCCAGATTTAATGCGCTGCCCTCAATGGTTCTCGAGGGCCGTCTCTCTGCAGTGGATTTTTCAGAGCGACTTTGCCCTTTCGATCGGCAGCAGGTTTAGACCCCCACTCACATACTGTTTCAATGCCACCTATATGACCCCCTACGCTCCAAGTATTTGTCTGCCTTTATCCAGAAATTCCCAGGTCGAACGATTCACAATCTGTGTATTCTGGCCTTGGCTGACAATGATGTGCCTACATCTGACGCTGTCTCCCAGTTTTTGGTAGCTGCTATGAATCTCCATACCCGGTTTCTACAGTTTAAATCACTGTCTGAGTAGAGTCTGTTGAGTCATGGCACAAAACTTTAAGGAATATGTTACATGTAGTCCTAGTAGAGTTTCTTCTTTTCTCCTTTTCCCCCTTCTGTTTTACTCATAAGGATGCTGTCTATAGGAAACATGTATGTATTTGTTTTTGTCCCTGGTGCGTGAATATTTTGTGTTTTCTGTGTTCTTTGTGAACATTTTTGGCTTCGGCTGTAATAAATATATATTTATACATTTATAACACTCAATATTATCTCAAACATATATATATATATATATATATATATATATATAAGTGTTTGAGATAATATTGAGTGTTATAAATCCTGGAGTTTTGTAATGTGTGAACACATTATTCCCCTTTTATGCAGCGAGATCTCGCAGCCATGTAAGTTTGACTCCTCAGTTAAGCTTTGACTATTCTGTGCTCAAATTGGCATGTAGCTGGTTTTTTATTTGCCTTACGAACAGTGATAACAAGTTAGACATAGGAAATTTATTATTAACAAAGTTTTGAAAATAACTAGTTGGCAGTAAAGAAAGATTAAAAGAGGATATCATGGCTTTGTGGATAACTTAACTGGTTATTTAAGACAGTGTCAGCTGAGACATGAATCTTTAATACTCAATCATGCGTTGGGCAATTCAAAGATCCTACTGTACAGAACCAATTAATACTGTATTACTATATTAAGACTGATACTACTGTATTACTCTACAGTACTAATTAATATTGTATTAAGACTAATACTACTTTATTAATTTTGCTACCTTATTACTGCACAGTACTGATTAATACTGTACTAGTCTATTAAGATTAATACTGCTGTATTAATCTTAAGAATACAAGGGAAAACAGTCACACAGCACTGTTCAACTTCTCTGTCCGAGCCTATGTTGAGATATAAGAAGGGCTAGCAGGATTGTGCATAGTGATGGAGCAAGCTAGAGCGACAGCTGCAGATCTTGTTGATCAGGTCAAGAATTGCAAGCGGATTTAATTACCAGCAATTTTCTGGATCTCAAAGTGCCAGCAAGGGGTGCTGCCCTGCTCTTTTGAAATGTCGCTCCCGAGGGGCAAAATCCAAATAGTCTGGCAATACAGCTGACACATTTTACAGATAAATGTCGGAGGCTGGCAGTGATTCATGTGAGAAGCCTGCAGCAGTTTCCTTTTTACCCTATCATTACTTCAATACAACGCTGCTATAGTTATTAATGCCAAAGAGTTAATGCGGCTGAGAAAGGGAAGGGTTGGAGAGGAGGGAGCGTGCAATGAAAGTGCAAAACCTTTTCAATATGACTTCCCTGCTAGGAATCCAGATGAACCTATTGTGAAAGTGTTCTGACAACTGGGCACACCCCACCTAACAAGCAAGCTTTATTATGGAGAGGAACGCTCTTTGGGCATAAATTGCTTAATAGTAGTGTATCCGCGTGTGCTCCACATTTAGCTAAAATTCTTTTCTTTCCCTCCAAGGAAAATAAATTATTTTCTTTCCCTTCACATTCCCTCCCCTCCCCTTTCCCCCCTCTTAAGAGTTGTTTTTGGGACTTAGAGGAAATATATTGAGAATCCTGGGATGCTCAATACCTGTCTATTAGAGGTGGCCCTAAAGGTTCACTTTAGATGTGGCTGCTGCTCTTGTGTCGGATATATTTGGTGTTGGTATTTATATAGTGGAATGTTCCCTTTTTCTCTTTTTTGCTCCTCTTATAAAACAATAGCAGATCTAAGGCCGTTTTTACACGGATGCCCCCCACCCCCCGCCACGGTGGGGAGCGGGGAGGTCTGTGTATATGACTGCCGGTGGGTGGGAAGATGGGTGCGCGGTGGGTGTGCACCCATGTAAACACCACAGGCAGTGGGTGGGTGCTCCCACCGCACACCCACCAACACCCACCGCACACCTACCCACTACCACTCACTGAGCCTCTGACAGAACGGAGGATGCTCCATGGGTAGAGGTGGGTAGGTGTGTGTGTGTCCATGGAAATGGGCACACACCCATCTACACCCGCCACACCAGAACGCCCCCGTCCATGTAAAAACGGCCTCATTTTTATGTACCTACTTTTCTGGATGCATTTTTTAAATTGCTGCTTTAAAAATGCAGCAATTTAGCTAGTGCAGCTGTATTTCAAAGTGACTGCTCTGCAGGTACCTTTGTGAGCTCCACATATTATTATTTTTTTAAAAAAATGAAAATACAACCTAGAATTTAGGTACAGTCAGATCTTTCTAAGAAACTTCACTCACTTTGTCATGCAAGGAGATACTTAGGCCACTTGTCCACGTTACTGGGGCCAGCGATTCTCCTGGTGGCGAATCTCCCAGCCTGGAAATTTGTGCCGAGCTCCGCATGTGGGCGTGGGGCTAAAAGCATCATCGGCTGCATCCAGCAGCTTTTTTCCTCTCCGAATGTCAGGGCTTGAAATCCAGCCCTGACATTTGGAGGGAAAAAAAGATGCTGGATCTGGCAGATGATGCTTTTAGCTCTGTGCCTACGTGCGGAGCTTGGCATAGGTTTCCCGGCCAGGAGATTCCCCACTGGAAGAATCACCGGCCCCAGTAACGTGGGCAAGTTGCCTTAGACAGCATCAAAGTGGAATCCTGGATTGCCTTCATGATGGGATATGGCCTTATCCCATCAGGATAGGCCAAAATGTTGTTAGTCTAAAATCACATGAACACAATCCTAGTGGAGGAAACAAAGAAGAAAACCAAGGCGAATCATTCCAGCCTGTAGAGCAGGGGTGGGAAACCTTCAGGCCTGAGGTTTCAATGCAGCCGGCGGCTTTTTATCTGACCCCTTTCCAGTTCCTGGATCTGGACCCTGGATTCAGTTCCTATTCCAGAGCACTAAAAGGGTGTGTTGGGGGTTAAGGGAGCAGTAATGAAGACAGAATAGGGGGAAACCCTATAGATCAATAAACATCCGAAGCCCAAGACTGCATTCCAATTTCTTTGTATCACGGAGAGCCACAAGACGCGTTTCGCTGACATGCACGCAGTTTCAAATTTAAATAAATAAATTATATTTGATAAACTTTTATGTTTGTTTGTGTGTTTATATGTTAGGATGCAGTAGTATTTTTAAAACACTATTTCATAAATAAAATGGAATTTGAAAAGACGGTGATTTTCGAGTTGCATAAACGGAAGGCAGCAAGCATGACGTTTGCTGGGGAGCTCAAAAATAATGGGCTAGCTCTTTTCACACTTCATAAGAAGCACGCCCCAACTATCACGTTCCACGTCTTCCCCAGGAGACTGCAAGTTGTGCTGCAATGGAAGCCACTGTTGTAGGATTTATCTTCTGCAACTACCCTACAGCGTGAGACCCAGGGGGAAGGTACTGACTGGCTTAGAAATAGGGGCTTCCCAGACTGGGGCTGGTGCTTTTCCCAATTCTGGGGACAGGACTCAGAGCACACTCCCCCATGTTTCCGTGGCCCCTGAGAGCTCTGAGTCCCACAGCAGCAATGACAGAAATCATGGCTCAGCTTCTCTATCTCCTGAGGGATCCATATGGACATAATGAAGGGAAAAACCCAGGCAACCACTTCTGTCGAGATCTGTAGTGCAGATGCTCAAGAGCCGCATGCAGCTCCTGAGCCACCGTTTGATAAAATCATAGAGCCGGAAGGACCCTAAGAAGTCACCTAGTCCAATTCCCCATTCAGTGCAGGAAATCTGCAGCTACAACATCCCCCAACAGATGACCATCCAGCCTCTGTCTGAAAATTACATCCCCAACAGATTACTGTCCAACCTCTGTCTGAACATTTCCAGCGAAGGAGAACCCACCATCTCCCTAGGCAATTTATTCCGTTGTCGAACAGCTCTTACTGTTAGGAAGTTCTTCCTAATGTTTAACCAAAATCTGCTTTCTTATGTTAGCTATCCTCCCAGTTTTGTGTCATCTACAAACTTAATAAGCATTTCCTCTACTCCCTCATCCAAATAATGAATAAAGATGTTAAACAGTACCGGGCCAAGAACAGAACTCTGAGGCACCAACCTCTGGTCTAGCTGGATCCTCGCCTTCCTGATAACATCCCCATCGCCAACGTCTGTGTGGCTCTTGGAGCTTGTATTAATTTTCATAGTGGACCATAAGAGGAGAAGGTTCTGCATCCCTGCTACAGGGTTTTCTGAACATGGGTAAAATAGTTCAGTGTTGTGCCATTTTTTAGGGATGGGTGTTACAGGTTCAAATTAATCCGTAACTCTTTGTAACAGATAGTTAGGGATTAATCCATATCAATCCTGCCCAACGCTACAGGCATCTTGCAGTTCATTTTAAGAACTATATTTTTTTAAAAAAAACAGACATACGCAGATGTACAAAATGGTGGCTAGACCGTTCTGCGCATGCACATCCTTTTCCAAATTGGCAGCGGCAGCATCACTGCCATTTTGGAAAAGGGCAACCAGTCTGCAAATTCGGAGAGAACATTTTGAGGATGCACAGACCAGCTGCCCTTTTCCGAAATGGTGGTGACACTGGCATTTTGGAAAAGGTCACGCATGCGCAGGATGGTCTGGCCACCATTTTTCACATGGACGGTTATAGTTTATTATTTTCAAAATTATTTTAAAGTGATTTAAATACAGATCCATAATATGGATCCGTAATTAAATTCAGAATTAAAGATCCAGATCTGTAATCTGGATCTGGAATTCCGGCTGGATGCCCACATCTACCATTTATACTATTAAAGCTAGCCAAAATGTGCTACAATATGCAGGGCCCTAAAATCCTCTTCCTCCAATTTAATCTAATATTGAAAAGTTATTCATGACCACATACTACTCTCTCTGGCTCTGTAGTTGACAGTTAAATCTTTTTAAGAATAGTAATTGATAACTTTGCTGCTTATGAATGTGAAACACTGATAGTGCTGCCTGGAGCTGGTGTATTGTAGGCAGGCAAGGTAAAAAAGCTTTTCTCCCAGGCTCTGCCACTTCATTCTTGAGTTGCTAATTGAAATGCATATTTAAAAGGTCGAACGGTGCTATATTATCCAATATTATAATATCCAATTGGAAAATTGAAAATTTTATATATATATATATATATATATATATATATATATATATAATTTCTCATATTTATTCTCATGAATATTATATATATTCACGAGAATAAATATAAAAGAATCCTGAGAATATATATATATATATATTTATTCATTTAATTTTAATATGATATATTCATGAGAATAAATATAAAAGAATCATTATATATGTAATTTTATATATATTATTTAATTTGTTTGTGATTCTTTTTATATTTATTTTTGTGCACATATATATATATATATATATAAAACATTTTATTTTATTATTATTAACAAACATTTACAGAGTGCCAGCAGTGTACCTGGCACTTTACAAAGTAACAAAATAGACACGGTCCCTGCCCCTAGGGCTTACAATCTGAGAGACAGGAGCTGGGTCAGACAGAGCAGAGCAAAAGAGGTGAGTTTTAAGGAGAGATTTGAAGGTGTGAAGGGAGGGGGCAAGGCAGATGTGGACAGGGAGGAAGTTCCAGGATATAGATATATAATTATTTTATTTTTGTTAGTTTTCAAATAAACTTTTATTTGTGATCGTTCATCTTTACAATATACATTCTTGAATGTATTAAGATATTTGTGCATGTTAAATATGCATTATTTGTGCATATAATATGGATGAATCTCATCCTGACATTTTTTCAGTTGTGTACTGAACACCTACATTATTTCATTAACATAAACCCCCAGTTTCAGTCAAAAATGCTAGATTGACAGCCTCAGATGTGTGTTGGAGGGGTTGCAACATAAAAGGAACTGCTCTCCACTGCTCTGAACAACTGCACAACACTGGAAAGCAAAGGAATATATTATTAATTTAATTTTCTCATGATTCTTTTCTTTCCTCACCCAAACCAAAGCAGGCAGGACAGTTATCTGTCCCTCTGAACAAAATAGAACCAATTAGCATATTAAATATATTTCTCTCAGTATCTGTAAGTGAGAAAATGACACATTTACCTACTGTCCCTCATGGGCTTTCTAAGCCCTTTCTATTTATAAAGCTTCTTACCTTTCTTTAAAGAAGTTTGCTCAAGACCTCTGGAAGTGCAGAGTATTCTTCGAAACAGCAGCTCTGTGTACTACTTTCACACATTACATTTTTGCCATTAGTAACGAGACAAGTGTGGTAATATGCCAAGTAGCAAGCTATTAAGTAACGAGTTTCACACATGCATTTCATCTAGCGGTGAAATGTGCAGTGAGCAGTTCCTTGTATGACGAATGGATAGCAAGCAGCTACTTCTGTACCCTCACTAACATATGCAGCCCTAGATGATATCCCAGAGTGCATTGTTCCTCACCAGAATACAGTGTAGGACTCGCCTGTTGAGGTCTTTCCCTCTCTTGATTTTGTGAGTACCCTCTGTCTCTAGGGCAAGTGTGCAGACTTGGGCAATGGGTCTTAAGTGGGAGGTAATGGCAGGGGCCCAGGGTTCCAGGGCAGAAGAGAGCAGAATCGAGGCAGAGTAGATACAACCAACAAGACTTCAGACCAGGGCGGGGAACAGCTCAGGACAAAGCCCAGATCAGGGCCAGGCTTGAAGTAGGTGAGCTCAGAGGATCTGTCCAGCTTCCTGGTGCTATCAGCAAGACATAAATGCTGCTTGGCAACTTGGCAAGCAACCAGGAAACTGGGATGGAGCGGAGGCATAGGAAGGGTTGAGACAGACAGGAGGAGGAGAGTAGCTTACCTAGACCAGAGGAGGGAGGCCCTTTAAGGGAGTGTGGCCTATCTTAGGGCAGGCTGAGGTAGTGGCACAGGAAGGCTGGCCACTGCTGCAGAATCCTAGGGGTGGGGTGGGGGGCTGAAGGTTCAAGCTGACCACCTGACCGTTTTCTCCACATCACTCTGGTCGTTAAGGCACTGGAGTACAGGCTCACCTACCGCATTTGTTCTCTGCTAGTAAATCAAGTAGTGAGACAAGTTAAATTGCAACTGATAAATGTGTATTACTATTGGGCATCTCGTCCACCTGTGTTGGTACTTTCACATGAACAGAAAAAAGTAAGTTTGGGATGATAGCTGTTTGAAAAACTAACATGTCAAAGAGCCCATGACCAGAGTTATTGGTGTTTGTTTTTTTTAAGTTTTTATTTTGATTTTATTTTCCATGTTTAACAAACATCAATAAACTTGCCACTGTCACTTCTTACAGTGTACATTTCTCTTACATATATATTGCTTGACAGTGATATTTCACTACTGATAACAAACACACATACACACACAAAAAAGAAGACAGTGTACAGTTTAAGAATATGGTACCTTTTCAGTATGGAAAAGCTTCAAGCCAAAATACACAATGGGGAAGCTGTTTTTAAAAAGGTATGGACTCCAATCGTTTGCGCACTGGAAAACAAGTCGCCAGAGGATGAAGATATTGTTAAACTGATTGACAACTAGGGTGGTAATCAACCAACCAAGAAACTTATCAGGGAACAATTAGGAAGAGATGACTTTTTGGTAATGAAGATGGGAAAAGGACATGGATGATATTAGGTAGTTTCAAATATATGTGACCAGAGTTATTGTAAAGGCCAATACATATTTTAACAATTGCTGTTGCATGAAGAGTGGATGATGGAATATGGAGTGTGTGTCTAAGTATCGATATAGCAACAATGACAACGTAAACCTAGTGAATTCAACTGATGTGTTCTGATGGCATCTTCTAGCAAAGCGGTGTGGCTCTTGCAAATGTGCAGTAGATCTCTACGCTACAAATCCTTCATTTAAGAGAAAGCATTAAATAAACTGGCATTTTAACTTCAGGAACAAATTTATCTAATTAAGGCCCTTTTAACACGTACTGCCATGGAGGGGGGTGTCTGAGTGCGTTTTGCTGCAGGGGCGCAGTGGGGGTGCGGGTGCAGATGGGCGTACATCCCCCACCCACCCATTGCCACGTGCAGAGCAACCTGTGTTTTCAGTGGTTTCTCCATGCGTGGGGGAGTGGGGAGGGATTCATGGGTTACGGAAGCATTCACGTGCACATCTCCAGATTACACAAGATGCTCCCCTGCGTGGATGATGGGTGTCCATGCATGGGAGCAACTTTTGTAAAAAGGGCCTTAAATAGGAAAGCTCTTAGGTGGGTTTGTTTGGGTTGGGTTTTTTTGTGTGTATCTTTGTAGGAAATTTTGGTGGAAAAAAGTCGTACAACCAATTCTGATTCTGCTGATTCTACTAATAGATAATCAATTTCTCTTCTCTTTAATTCTTCCAGGGTAATTCTGGCCTGGGGTTCAGTATTGCTGGAGGAACGGATAACCCCCACATCGGGGATGATCCTGGGATATTTATTACTAAGATTATACCAGGAGGAGCTGCAGCAGAGGACGGTCGACTCAGGTAGTAACTTGATGAACAATATGTGTGCGGAAAGTAAACTTCCCATTATTGATCATTTTATAATGCCCAAGTGTGTGGCAAAGCATAAAAAGACAGAAATCTAGGGTTCCTACTCTGCTAAGGCCACATTGCAGCACACAGTAAGACCAGATAAAAACTTGTATTCGAATTCACTTTCCCCTACTGTGTTTCATGGGGATATGCTGTGGAAAGGGGGGAGGGTGGAAGGGTGAGAAGATGGGGGAGAGAGGTGTGGCCTGGATGGGAAGACGAGGGTGAGAATCCCTCAGGGGTGAGATGAGGGAGTGAGCAGATGGGAAGCTTTGGGGTTAGCCATAGCTCCTCGACGGAGAGTGCCAGGCTTGGGGAGGGGACACCTTTGTGTGAGAGGAGAGTGGGTGGGATGGGCTGGTTGTGCAAGGGAAAGGGCGTGGTTCTTTTATATGCATTTTAATTGATGTTTTGTTAATGGTTCAATTATTTTTCTCCTGTAAGCCGCCCTGAGCCTCAAGGGGAAAGGGCAAGGTATAATCAGGGACCCTTATCCACTGTTTTTTCCCCATTGGCAGCTATGGGGATAGTTTAGTGAATACAGGTCCCTGGATATGAATGGGGGGGGGGATGTAACAACGATAGGGCCAATGGAGAACCTTCTTCTGAACAGGGTAAGTGTGGCAGGATGGTGTGGTAAGTCTTCACAAGAGCTAGGCCTTAGTGAGATTATTATTATTATTATAATTATTATTATTTATTAGCAAGTATTTATATAGCACCAGCAATGTACCTGGCACTTTACAAAGTCATGGAATAGACATGGTCCCTGCCCTAGGGCTTACAATCTGAGAGACGGTGGGAGGGGGAAGACGAAGGAAGGGGAACAGAGGGAGAGACAAGGGCTTGTAGCATTCACGAAGATGCGAGGTCCCAGGTGCACGCGCTTGACTTGGTTACATCGATAATCTCCTAGCCACACTTCTGTTGAACCACAGTGGTTGCACCTGAGGTTAAAGCTTGAAAGGGAATGCTGGGAGAAGGAGATGGCTAGCAGTAGCCACTAATCAGGGTGCCAGAGCCTGGGAGCCCAGAGGGTGGGCCTGCCTTTGAGAAGAGGCCCCAATGGGTGCTTTTAGACAGACAGCTGCTCCGGTGCTGGCCGTGCCAGTCGGCTTCATCCCGGGAGGCCCATCTGTCAAAAGGCAGCCCTGTAGATGTGCAGGTGGAGCAGGCTGTGCTGGGGCAGCCCCGCTGGTGCTCCCGAACATCCCAGAGCGCTGCTGGAAGAGCAGGCCGGCCAAACCTGAGGCACCAGCCTGAAGCAGAGCAGCTGTCCATCTCGGCAGATGCTGTTCTGCTTTCGACTAGCTGCTGCCTTGGACAATGCCATAGAGTTGTGGGTACCAGCCTAGAGCCTGCAACTCTATGGTGTGTGGAGGGGGGAGGGAGGCTTATGAGCAGACCACGGGTTGGAGAACCCGCCGGGTCCATCTGAAGTCAACCCAGGTGGGACTGCAAGTGGGCAGAGGTGCACCCCCAGAGCAGCTCGGGGGGGCGGGGTGGGGGCTGCCTCTGGTCCATTTACAAATACCCAACGAGAGAAGCCACCGTATTGGAACTGTGTTTACATTTGACAACTGGCTGAGTAAAGAGCACTGAGGGCATATTCAGCCTGGAGTGTGCTTGAAGCAGAAGGTAGGAGGGTGGATCTGACCCTGCAAACACAACACATGCACTCTCCTACAGGAATACCCTGCTTTTGGGAAGCTAGTGAAGGAAGGTTTGCAGCCTGCTATGCTGTTACCTGCCTTCCAATAAGGGGGAGAGAATAACCGTTTAGGGCACAGTGCAAGTGGAACAGTGGATGGATGTGTGTGTGTGTGTGCTTGAGTGGAGTTCTGCTTTGTCTGCTCTTCTCCAAGGGATCTTATGCCAATGACATAAGCTGGGCCTGCCCTTATTCACCATCCCTGAATTACTGAGCTGCAGTTAGTACCAGTTATCAGATTGCTGTGATTCAGACACACTGGAGAACAAAGCTTAGAAGGCCTTTGTTCCAAGGAGTCGATTTTTGCATCAAGGCAGCCCTATCGTGACTGAGCAGTAGAGTCAGGACTCAGAAGTATAGGTCTTTTTGTCACATTACAAAACTGTCCATCTTTTCACCGTCCCTGTTCAGCAACATCTTAATAACAGAGACCCAATGCAATCAGTTGCTTTGTTAGTAAGAGCAAAGTAGTATTTTTACAAAAGAACCCTAATCACTTAGGCTGCGTTTCCATCTGCGGTGGCGGTGGTGGCAGAGGGAGCGGCGAGGGAAGACACAGCAGCACGGAAGAGCCAGCTGACAGGAAAAGAGCCAGTGCGAATGGGGATCTGCTGCGGCTTCTCTCGCGCATGTCACGGCAGGATTTTGCACCCTGATATGCGCGAGAGAAGCCGCGGCAGATCCCCGTTCGGACCGGCTCTTTTCCTCTCAGCCGGTTCCTCCCCGCTGCTGTCTTCCCTCGTCGCTCCCTCTGCCGCCGCAGATGGGAATGCAGCCTAAATTGCTGGTACATTATGAAGCAATGCATTGCCATACGTAATTAAAATGGAATGACCATTTTAAATAATAAAAGTAAATAAATGGTAAGGTAGTATTTATTTATTTATTTATTTATTACACTTAATACCCCATCCCTCTCACCACAGGTGACCCGGGGTGGCTTACAGCAACAACAAAATGATACTTTGTCAACTTCAACTGATTGCATTGGGGGTCTGAACCATCTGACTCATTCGTCTTTAATTGCAGTTAGTTTAATGTAAAGAACAAAGAAGAATGCTTGTGCAGTTCTTTTGAGGGTCCTCTCTTGCCAAATGACTTTTTCTCCCTTTTGTCATCTATCCCCCATGATGCACTGGTTGTGTTTTCCACATCATCATGGCCCCCCAGTTAACCTTTTAAAAAAATGTTTTGGTCTCTTGGCCTCACACTGCCTCTTTCTCTAATGCACACTCACCGGCTCTTTTTACATGAACTGCCACTGGCAGGTTTATGTGTGTGCTGCTGTGGGGGTGACACGAGGGTGCAGGTGCAGATGGGTGCACACACACACACACACACACACACACGCACACACAGCTATCCCCATGCATGGAGCAACCTGCGTTTTCTCTGGTTGCTTCGTGGGTGGGGATGCGTGGGTTGTGGGAGCGTGCACCCACGCAACTCCACATTTACAGGAGATGCTTCCTCTCATGAAAGATGGGCATCCACGCATCAGAGCGTTTTGTGTAAAAAGGGCCACTATTTCTCTTGGACCACTATCTGGTCTCCTATTATCCTAAAAGAAAATGTTTAAAATTGTTTTCTTTCTTGAGGGATAAGAGGCAGTGCCTAGGTACAAAGCATTATTATTACCAAATACAGAAACCTGGGCAGAATGCCAGAGATTGTAAGTGTGTAGTTTATAATTTGGGTGGAATGTTTTTCATTATTTTTTTTAAATTCCACAGCTTTAATATTCACATGACCTTGTAGAGCCCTGTTAGATGAGTGGGCCAATGTAGTGGACTGAAAAATACGCTTTTGAAAAAGTTGCGCGGGGAGCGTTTACACGCACCAGAAGTCTCCGGCCGCCATTAAAAACAGCGGCGTCCGGTGGCTCGCGCACTATTTTAAAAACCAGATTATTTTGTCAAACCCCGATATCGAGGTTCGACAAAATAATCCAGTTTTTAAAACAATGCACGAGCTGCTGGGCACCGCTGTTTTCAATGGCGGCCAGCGGCTTCCAGCGCATGTAAACGCTCCCCATGTGACTTTTTAAAAAGCGGATTTTTCAATCCGCTAGATTGGCCGGCTCATCTAAAAGCACTCTTAGAATTTTTGAGGAAGAAAATGCCATTCCTCCTGCCCCTTCTGAGTTATCACCAATAGCTGATATTCTTCCAGTTTGCGCAGCAATAGTACAATTGAATAATGCCAATTTTGTCATTTTGTATGAACATCTAGGACGTAATCCAGCTCCCACTACAGCCAATGGCTAACTTCCCATTGGCTTCATTGGGAATTGGATTGTGCTCCTAATAGTTTGCGAAACATTTCCTCAGCAACATTTCCCCCCACCTGTACTCAGAATTTACCCCCCTCCTCCCCTTCATTTCTTTGGAGGAATACTTCTGTTTTCATATTTGTACCATACTGACAGTCTCTCTGTAACATGGATGCTTTGGACTGTCAGTGATTGATGTGTCACTGAAGGGATGAATTGTCCCATGGCGGTCTCTGCTAGCTGATGTGATAATGGTATCTTTACACAGCAGTGTGTTTATCAACTGCATCCTCTCTGCAGGACAACGCGGCAACAGCAGCATGCTGTAACATCAAGCAGTAATGGCCATATGCCAGATTCCTGACAGTAGAACAATTTAAAATTCCCTTGGAGCAGGAGTTTGTGACCATAGATGTGGGATAGACCATAGATATGTTTTTATGTTCTTATGGGGGGCAAGGGGGCGGGGAGAGTTTGCTTGTGGCCATATTCACCCAGGATTATCACCTGTGGGTATTTTGTTATGAACGAGAGTTGATTGTGTGGAACTGGATGCTTTGTTTATCATCTGTTCACAGCCCCCCAAAATCTGCATAATAATGTTCACTACAACCCAGCCCCCATTGGAAACATGTTTAATCTAGAGCTGAAGAGAACAGTTAATTGTGTATTTGTGGATTTTTATTGACATTTTTGGATGGCAAACTGAATAAATGTCTGTACCAAAAATGAAATTTGCATATTCCTTTCTGCAAAGGAAAAGCAGGTTGGATATTTTGACATTTTGGATCAGATACTTGGCTGAATATCTAAAATGAAATGACCTAAATAATCGATCCGTCTTGAGGTAGCCAAGAAGTTGGGACAGCACTACTGAAAATATTTACTGTCTTAAATAGTCTCGTAGAAGTCAGTTACTTTGCATTTGAGATATTACAGCTGGAAAATTTCTTATTTTGCAAACTTGACATTAAAATGTTGTGAATGCTTTCTTTTTCAAATGTAGCGTTATACAAGTAAACAATTGAAACTCAAGGTAATAGGAACTCAACTAATCATAGAAAAAGAAACTTAGGTTGACGCCAATCTGATGTTTTCAATTCTGGGTTGTTCTTTCTTTCTTTCTTTCTTTCTTTCTTTCTTTCTTTCTTTCTTTTAGCCCCAGCTCCTGGAATTATGAGACTCCGATTTCATTGTTTTTTTCTAGCTCTCCTCTTCAAGTTTGGAAAATGGGCCTAAAGGAAAGCTTTATCAGGTCAGAAATTCTATGGCAAATAAGAGTAAGGAACTCTTCTGATGGACTGACGTCCTCTGATTTTGTATATTTTGAGGCTGCCAGTCATACAGCTGAAAGGGATCTCGTGCTCGTTAGCTTTTCTCCTTGTCCTTCTCTGTCACTTGAGAAGTATGTGTTTGTTGGGGGAGAGAGGGATGGATTTGTCTTTTCTTCTTTGGCTATTACCTCTGGGGAACTGTTCTGTGTACACCTGTTGGCCTTCGCCCGTGGTTCTCGGCCTCCAGCTGAGGTACACAGTTTGTGTCCCTCCCTTCTGGAGAGTTGATCTTGAATCACTGGCTTTTCTTGGTCCTCTCCCTCCTCAAGCTCTGAGTGTCTCCTTGTTAGTGATATATGCTCTCAGGGTTCTTCCTTGTCTCCCTTTCTCCTTAGGATCCCTAACCCTAGGTGTCTTCCCACTATTCAGTATCTCCCTCTGTCCTTCAACACCGATGTTCTTGTCAGGGCAGGCCTGTAGCTACAGCTCCCTGCGATGTCTCTCTTGCTCCTACTCTGAGAATGTTTCTTAGTTCTGGGTGGTCTTCTTGCCAGCACTTGATTCTTCTTATGGCTCTTCTTTCAGGGCAAGAGCTTGTTTGTGCCTTGGGTCTCTCTGCTCAAGAAATCTTCTCCATCCCTCTTTGGGAGGTAGGTGATCTTTCTGGCCAACCTGGGATGCTAGTATATGGGCCAAACTGCATTTTTTTCTTAGAATCCAGCCTGTCCACTGGACTGATAAGTATTGGGCACATCAGCTTGAGTGGCCAGTTGCCAGAGAGGGGTTCTACCCTCCTCTCTACAGTGCAACCCTTGCCCAAGACTTCCTGTTTTACCCTTGTGCTTCTCCATAGCTGAGTTACATCTTCCCTACCTACTTTCCTGCAGTGGACTGCCTGCCTTCTCTGCAGTATTCCCTGGGCTGCTATCTGTTCATAGGGAGGTCCTTCAACCCCTGCAGTTGCTCCTGGGTGGTACTATTGCACTCCTTGGTGGTCTTTCAACTCCCTGGAATTTCCTCTTTTTAGACCATCAACTGGTCATCTGACCCTCACCTGGGCCAATTATCCCTTAACTGGTGATAGTTGACGAGTGGCGGGGTAGGGTGATTCCTGCAAAGATTTACCCACAACCCCGTGTATGATGCGACAGGTGTGATCTTTTAAAGAGTTGCCTGCTCATCACTCTCAGTTCTGCTCCCCTCTGATGTCATGAGTAGACCAAGCTTGGGGAAGCAAGCCAGTCTCTGACTATGGGTGGGGGAAGACCTCAGACCAGGGAGCCTCAGAGGCCTTTTTTACACGGGCGTCCCACCCCCCACCCCTGCTGAATGTGCGGGCGGGAGGGGGGTGGCGTCCGTGCATGCGCTGCGGTGGTGATGATGGGAATGGGTGTGCACCCATGGAAACACCGCAGGCGGTAGGTGGGACTTACGCACTCTCGGCACACACACACCTCCGCCCAACACTCACATCCGACAAAACGGAGGAGGCTTAGTGGTTGGAGGTGGGTGTGCGCCTGTGGGAAAGGGAACACACCCACCTCCACCCACCGCCTGCGCACATCCATCCCCCTACCCAGTAGCGCCGTGTGAAAACAGCCAGAGTCAGAGCTAGGGGTGCTGAGCGGGAAAGCCCTAGTGCAGAGGTGGCCAGACTTACGGTGCATGCCGTTATCCCCATGATCCAGATGCTAACCTCAGATGATCTACCAAGTCCCCTCCCTTCAGCTCTGCCACTCCAGGCCAGGACCTCTCCCTTTGGCTCCCACCTCATCAACACTACACTTTAGACAGAGCCGTCCCAGTCACACTGGAGGATCTCCTAGCCTCTCTCTTCCCTGGAGACACTCCCTGGGGCGTCAGTCATACTTTGCTCCCAGGAGGTGATTTCTAAGAGTATGGTCCCTCTTCCCACACCATGATCTACTAGATACTAGCTTGTGATCTACTGGTACATCATGATCTACCTCTTCATCACCCCCTGCTCTGGGGAAAGGCTCTATACTATAGACGAAGCTAATGGCTCTGTAGAGATAGGGAACCAGGCCGTAAGCAGGAGTGGAGCCTACTGGTCTGGTGGCAACCATATCAGTAGCCTCCAGTGGACAATTTTATCTCACCCTGCCCCCCGCAAAAGGGAGGGGGAGATGACTGTTTCTATTTTAATTATGCTACTGCTGGCATGTGGCCATATCTAGTGCAGATGGAGACAAGGGGGTGTTGGGTTACAGTAAGTAAGCAAGCAGCACATACGGATTGTACGAATATGGATGCTACAATAAATACAGAGGGCACTTTCACACATACCAGGGGAGGCAGGAAAACTTGTGCAGTTGCAATTGTGGCTCTGTTATTGTGGGGATTAGGGCTCATGAGGATGCACTAATCCCCGTTTATCCTGTGAGAACACTTGCACATTACCAGGTCCCCAGATGTAGCTCTTACAAGGACACATGTTCTCATGGAACAAAAGGGGATTGGTTCATTCTTGGGTGTGCTAATACCCGCAGTAGCAGAGCCACGGTTGCAGTTGCGTAAATTTCCCTGCCTCCCCCAGTACATCTGAAAGTGCCCTTAATCTCTGCAAAAAGTGGAAATCCATGGAGTTTCTACACATTCAAGACAGACAGGACTTCAGTTTTTCAGGTTTACTTGAACAGATGCAAATTTATTCTATATTAGTCTGCTACTTTCAGTTTTCATTGTATTCCTGTTATACTACCTTGGTAATAATGAAAAAAAAAAAAACCTTAATGGTTGTCACTACGCTGCATTATTATTATTATTATAAACATTTATATAGCACAAGTCATGTGCTTGGTGCTGTACAGAAACATACAATAAGTGCGGTCCCTGCCTGTGGCTTACACTCTAAAACACAAGGGGAGACAGGGAGAGGGGACAGTGGGAGAGATGGGGGAGAAGACAAACAAACATTCAAGTGGATGCGAAGTCTCAGGTGCATGTGCTTGACTTGGTTACAATCAGGTTGGTTGCAGCAGTCTGCAGAGGGAGGCAGACAGTAAGTATACGGGGAATGACTAGCAGGCATTGGGAAAGGCGGCGAGGAAAAGGTGGGTCTTGAGGAGGAATTTGAAGGAGCGGAGGGAGGGGGCAAGGCGGATGTGGGCAGGGAGGGAGTTCCAGGCATGGGGGGCAGTGAGGGAGAAGGGTCGAAGGCGGTTAGGTGAGCAGGAGAAACGAGGGAGAGTGAGGGAGGGGACAGAGGA
>QEPC01015598.1:4238138-4250889 GCA_003113815.1 Sphenodon punctatus
GAACGTCTGTTTGGCGGCCGCCAGATGTTCGCCACGGTCAATACCTGCAAGGGGTCAATTTGAACCGCGCTTCCCGGGCTAGCCGGGGGAATGTCCCGGGAAGTGTGGTCAAAAAGATCCCCAGCGGGGACCAAAAAAAAGTAACGTCTGGCCACGCGCCACGGCCTGGGATCACCAGCGGGAACCCGGGCCGTGGCGACTCCGGCCCGACGCGGCGGCCGCATTGGCCCTGCCGCCCGCCCGTCTCCCCGGAGGGCTGGCGGTGGGGTGCGTGGAGGGGTCAGGGCCGTGCGGCCACACGTTGCACCGCGTGGCCCCGTCCCCTCCCAGATTCCCCGCCGGGATCCCCCCGGCACGTCTGATACGGCGTGACGGGGTGATCCCGGCGGGGAATGAATTAGGTGATTTCGGTACGAGGCCAACGGGCCCCGTAATGTCTGAAATCACCCAATGTCCCCAAGGGAAAGTTCGTTACACTGTCCTTTTGTGCCATGCACTGAGCATGTACAAAATGGTGGTGTTCATTTTGTGCACATGCTCAGTACAGCGGATGGGGGGAATCAATACGATCATTCTGGTTAAATGGAAAGAGGATCAGATTCCAAGCCAGAATCCAAGTTAAAATTTCTTTACAACCCTAACCAGTGCCCTCCCCCATTTGAAACCATGTAAGCTTGTATTCTACACCAGTACTTCTCACATGTATGTTGCCATTTCCATTTTATTCATAGACCCCATGTATTTGGAGGACTGTGTAGTGCCCCTGAACACATGGGTCGCTGTGAGGACACACAATCTACACTTCCCTGGATCTGTCCGTGAGACCAGACCATCCATTAGACATGTGGAATATGTGCTGAAGGCAGCAGCCTTCTGGGAAGAGAACAAGGACCATGCAACTTCATGGGACCATGAAGGCAATGAGAAACTCCCAGTGCCTCACTCCTTTGCATGTAGGGGCCCTATGCTTCAAGAATAACGTGCTTTGTAGACCCCTCCCCTTCCAGTTTGGAATATTCCAATAAAAGCAGCTACCAATTGTCTTCCAACAATGGCTATAGGTGCTGCAGCAAATGAACATTGCTATTGTGATGTGGAGGGATACAGGGGCCCAGGATGACTGTCATGTTCATACCTTAGGGCCACTTTCCCCCCATGGCCCAGGCTACTGATCATACAGGGTGGAGTAAAGGCAAGGATTCATAATGTGGACCAAGTGGTTTGTGGCTTGAGTCAAGCCTGGCTGTTACTATTTGCTGCTGCGCTGCCTATAGCACCAGGTAGGACCTATGTTTTTGACTTCATGAATGAAGTTAGATTGGACATTTGATTGAATTCTATCTAATTTGTGCATTTGCGTGGAATTTGATATGGACACTTGTCATACAGTGGCCTCGGGAAAGGAGCTAGGTCAGTCTCCTTGGAAGAGCTTGTCAGCTTCATGGGAGAAAAGGGTTGGGAAAATGGGGTCAGTCCTGTCTTAGCCAAAAAATTACTTTTTGTCTCTTTTTAAGGGAAGCAATGTCCACCCTCTAGTTGTGCTTCTCAGGTTTGATAGTTAATGGCCTTGGTCAAGTGAACAGCCAGTTCAGTGGCAGCTGGCTAGCAATCAAGTTCAGGCTAAAGACAGGCCAAGACAAGGACCAAGTAGCTTCTCCAGAAGGCCTGGAAGAGCCCCCCAGATAGAAGAATCTGGGTAAGAGAGTAGGGGATCTGATTTGAATTTTGGGTTCCGTAGAACTGCTTTTGCTTTGTGCTGAATAATTTAGACCTCAAGAAATGGGAATTGGATGAATTGTGCAAATCCTGTCTGACACGTTCAGGACTGAGAAGTGGAAATGGAGACATGAGGCAGACACAATCCTACACAAGTGGCTGGACTGGATAGAAACAACCTTTGACATTTGTGCAGTGCGCTGCAAGTGGATTGAGTTATTTCAATTGTCAGAGAACAATTAGGAGGGTTGTTTAGCCTGAGCAGATGGCAAGGAAGAACAAGAGACAAGGAAATATGCTCCAGGTACGCTCACCAAATGCTCCTTGTTTATCATTTTTTAAAGAAGCGGAGCAGGTGTTTACTGCACATTCTTTTGGGATGGTGTCCAGGAAGGATGTAAACGTGCCCATGTGTGAACACATCTTTAGAGGATTCCAAGTATGATGAGCTACTCTGGTTTTTGTGATAGTACTGTAGTTAGCCCTCGCCATGCTTTCAGCGATCACTTCTCAAGTCATTTTAGCAATATGGGAAAACCTGAAGAGACAAGTGAAATGACTTGCCCACAGCCATATAGTAAATCCTTGTCAGCTCTGGGTTAAGAACGAAGAGCCCAATTCCTAGATCTAGGTCTTCCTCACTCAGTAAGTAGGTGACTAACAGCAGATGATTTCAGAGAACCAGGGTAGCCTAGTAGACAGGGTGGTGGTGTTGAACCTGGCCTTGGAGACCAGGGGTCATATCCTCTCTTAGCCACAAACTCACTGGGTGGCATTGTGCAAGTCACTGGGCCTTTTCAGATGGGTGCCTCCCCACCGCACATGTGTGTGTGTGTGTGGGGGGGCGTGTGAACGCCGTGGCAGGTACGAGGGGGATGGGGGGCACCCGTAGGAACAGTGCCCGTAGTGGTGGTGGGGGCGTACGCGCTCCTGCTCTCCACCCACATCCACCCATCACCCACACACAGAGCTACAGGCTCCAATGCCTGTTGCTCCATGCGTGGAGGTGAGTAGAGATGGGTGTGTGCCTGTGGGAACGGGGGCACACCCACCTCCACACACCGTGGGCACACACCCATCCCCCCTCCCACACACCAGCACAGCCCGTTTGAAAAGGGCCACTGTCTTTCAGCCTTAATTCCCCATCTATAAAATAGGAATAATAATGAACTGCCTCCAGCTGACCCCATCTTGTGCCAGTTTTCTAATTTCCCTCAGCATTGGTGGCCTGTCAGGATTAATTAGATTGACAATGTGTTGAGGGTGGAAGTTCTTCAGGCGTTTCTTGTTTCTGCTTGTGGTGCCTTGAAGCATAACAACTTGCTTGTTTGGTGAGGGAGACAGGTAGGGGAGGGGTGGTGTTGGGTTGGGAGAGTATGATGAATTGTTTTTATTGTTATGTATATTTTATATTGTTGGTTGCGTTGTACGCTGCCTCGATCTGCCGTGCCAGGAGAAGGCGGGATATTAAATTTTAAAATAAATAAATAACTAAAAAAATAAAGTTCTAACAACTGGAAATGAGTCTGTTGTTTCTTTCTAGGGCAGCAACCCGATTAGAATTTTTTGTTGATTAATCGATTCAGCCTTTTTTGTCAATTAATTGATTAATCAATCGGTTACAATTTGCATAAATGTACATAAATATATGTGAATTTGCATAGGTTTGTCTAATTTGCGTGTGTTGGGCAAACTTGAGCTATGGACTCGAAACTGTGGACTGTCAGAAGGTCCTGGCAGCTAACCAATTAATTGGGGGGGGGGGACAAATCTAATGAGCTTAAGACCAATTTAATCAATTAATTGGTTCAATTAATGTTTGCAGCCCTATATCCTTCTTATATCCCATTGTTTGAGCTGCCATTTCTATAATGAATCAACCAGGGGAATGGGGTTTGCCATTTCATTAATGGTATAAATCAATACTCGATTATGAAATTAAATTAAATCCCCATAACTTAGTGTAGCTTGAGTTTGGAAAGAATTGATCACTGTTTGAAACATAGTGGTGGGCAGCTTTTCAAATCTGTAACTAAATGCTGTCGTGCTACAAATAGTAAGTGGTCTATGTTTGAGATACACAGGCTTAGGGTTGCCACCTTTTGCAATTGATCAAAACGGGAGTCTCAGGGTCAAACTGCAAAAGATGGCAATCCTACCCAGTCTACTCCAAAGCTTTCATGGCTTGGCCAAAACTGATCATCCCTTTTCTTTGTGTTCTTTTATCCTCGTCTCTTTTGCTAAATACTTCTTTGGTCATGCTTGAAGTTGAATTTGTGCCAGGATCCTTGCCACGTTTTAGTAGCGTTACTACTTCATGGAGTTCTTCCATAGAGAATGAGCAGCAGATAATTAGAGGTGTATTCGCCGGATTATCCAGGAGCTCTGTTGTTCGTTAGATTCCAAATTGAGCGGGTTGCTGAAATGCTGCTCCCATGTCTCCAGGGTAGAGTTTGGGCATTGTGGAGCCTTAGGCGGGCACGTCATCCAGTAGGGAGGGCACAGGGATAACCAGCACTGTATTTCGAGGGGATGGATGCGTCACTGAGGAACCTACATAGTTTGCTTCCACTAGCTGACCAACTGTTTGCCTTGCTGCTTCTATCCCCTCATGCTGGAGGGGCAAGCATCTGAGAGCCTAGCACTGCATGGGGCAGCCGTCCTCCTGCTCATCCAGCTGACTTGCTCTTCCCTCTACCCCACTCTTCACTGGACTGGTAGTAGGAGCACAGTAGGCAGGTAGCCTGTAGCCCTGTCCATTGACGGGCATTTGGTAGCCATCTCACCTGTCTACCCATAAGGCCAACCCTTCATATAATTCAGTTTTACTTTTAGAATGCCATCAGCTTCAGTTACTCCACCTGCATCATTTTCACAATGATTCAGGGGGCATAGCTATGGTGGAATGGGCCCCTGGCTAAGAAGTCAAGATGGGACCTCCTCTTTGTGTCCCGTCGGTGGGTCTAGGGGCGCCGCTATCAAACACACAAGACACCCAAAATGGAGCCAGCCTATTTAAGCGCATTATGCCAATGAAAAGAGACATATATATATATAACCAGTTCAGTTGTACCCCCATAATCAATTCATGCTGACCCCACCCCATAACCAGTTCATTTGTGCCCCTGACCCCCATATAATCAATTCACACTGCCCCCCACCCATAACCAATTCATTTGCGCCCCAGGGCAGCGTGAATTCATTATATGGGGGGCGCAAATGAATTGGTTATGGGGTGGGGTTTTAAAGACCGTATTCCTGTTAGCAATAACTTTGTTAAGAAGAGTTAGTGAAATAGCAGCCATAATAATCTCAGATCCATATTTACAGATTTTCCAAGATAGAATAGATATTGCTTTGCATCTTAAATTCCTACCTAAGCTAGTATAAATAAGACAGTCATGAGAATGTGGCCCTTTTTATACGGGAATCTCATACACATGACCATGCAGATTTCTGCATGTTCATGGGTGGGGGAGCCCTGTGTGAACAATGTGGCATGTGTACCCACGGTGACTACGGTTATGTGCGCGCCCCCACCTTACACGCATCCCCACTCGTCCCCATGACGTTTTCCCCGGTTGCTCTGTGGGTGTGAAGTATTGGGGGGTTACAGGGAGGAGCAGGAGGTAGAGGAATAGCTATGAACAGACCCACACATGCTCCCTTGGCCTACAAAATGGTAGAAAAGTGTCCCTCAGGATCTTTAAGGGCCTTTAGGGCATAAACCCCCAGCCATAGATCATCACAGGGATGCAGGGAGCGAGGTGCCAAGATAAACTGCCACGCAGACACACAGGACACAGGACCCAACCCTGTTGGGTAGCACAGGTAGGGACAGGGGGTGCGACCCCCAAGGAATGGCCCCGGGAGAGGAGATACACACCAGGAGGGAGCAGGGAGGTGAAGGCAGGGGCTAGGGATACAACACTCAAGACACAGGACACCACTTCACACTCAACACTTACTTCCAAACTCCACGCGAAACAGGCAGCAAGATCTTACAATACTAACAGGCACAGGGGGTGGGGGCAGTCTCACAGGCAGAAGCACTGATCACCGGCAAAGGCTGGGAGTGAATGTCTTGCTTTTATCCCCTACTGTAGGCAGGGCATGCTGGCACAGGCGCTCTGAGCGCCACAGCTGCAATGTGGGGGGCGTAGCCACACCAGGAGGCAGCTGCGCATCCCAGCTGGGCTAGACACTCCCAACGTGGTTGCATGCTTCCGCCTCCAGCTGGGGCTGTGGTGGAGGGTCTTCCGGGCTGTTAGGAAACTCCCCTCCAGATCCCCTTGCCGACATGGAGCCATGCGTCAGATCCGCCGCTGGCGGGAACGAGGATCCCAGCAGTGGAGATGCAACTCCCTCAGGACCACGATGGGGACCCCTGGTGGGTCCCAGAAAATGTAAGTTTGAGCGGGGCCCCTGGGCTCCCCGCCCATCAACCCTCAGGCCCCAATACAGGGGCCTGACAGTGGGTGTGGATGAGTGGGAGGCGAGTGGGGATGTGTGTGCAGCTGTGTGCATGCCCCGCCCATGCACCAGCATGGAGCCGTGTAAAAACAGCCTGTGAGGAGCCACTCAAAGAAGAACAGAAAGTTGCTGCCTTGTAAACAAGGATCTTTGAGATGGCTCTTACAATTCTCAAAACACCCACCCTTCCAGCCCCACATGGAATTTTCTTAGAAAGGGTTGGAAGGAACTGTCATTCTGAGGGGGAGAGTGCTTTTTATACTAGAGGAGCTCAAGACCATTACGTGGTCTATTATTTGAATATGGTGAGCATGCACAAACCAGTTGTGAGATTGTTAGGAGCCATCTCGAAGAACCTTCTTTACCAGGCAACAACCTTCTGATCACTCATATGGGGAGGAGTTGTTTGTTTACAAACAGCTTTATCTCCCAGTCAGATCAGTGTCCCACTACTAGCAGGCAGAGGCAGGTGAGGGATGCCCCCCCCCTCAAAGATGTGGGGGTGCCCTGCACCCGGGCCTCCTCCAGCCCATCCCAGGCACGGGGCTGCACCTGCAGGGCCAGGCAAAAGCCCTCTGGTGCCTAGAGGCCCCCAGCTTTATGCCGGGTTCGCTCAATGTTTACTTGTTATGAGACTTATTCACTTTAAAATACCCAAACACATACGATAAAGGCAAAAAGGGGGAATTAGTCAAAGAAATATATTTTGATAAACTGTGCAACTGAAGATATAAAGACCATGAGTTCCAGCTCCATACAAGTCAATGGGAGTTTAGCCATTGTTTTCAATTGAAGCTGGATCAAGCTCCATGTTTTCATGCAGGTATTCTTAACAACAATAATGAGGAATAATACAAAATACAAAAATTATTATATGGAAACGAACTGTAGTTATTTGGAAAGTTGTTTGAAAACGTGTGTTTGACATATTTCCTTTTAATGACGGAATGAAAATAAAAGCAAAGTTCTATGGACTATGTTATGCAGGAGGTTGGATTAGACTGGGGTTGGGAGCTTCCCCACCTCTGCAGGCCGGATTGTCCTGTGAGCAGGTGGCTGCACAGAGAGCACTCCGCAGGGGGTAGGGTCCCAGCTTTGAATATCCTGTGGCGGAGCCGCTCCGGCCTGGACCGTTTCCTGGCACCGGGTGGCTCCCCGTTTCCTTGATATCTGCCTCTGGGCCACTGGGAAATGAATGTCAGGCCTCAGCCACCCTCTGGGGGGTGGGGGTGGATGGATGGGGTATCATGGACTGGAGGTTCCACGCTCCTGGACTAGATGATGATTGGTCGTTTTGGTTTCGGTGTTTATAATTTGAAATGGGTTTGTTGCAGCTGATCCATGGTGATCAGATCTTTTTTTTTTTTTTTAAAGAAACAAACAATAGAGATATAAATGGTAAATATACACCCTGAGTAGAGCCAGTAATGATAAAAGAAAAAATGAGACAGGGGAAACAGATATAAATAAAATTCCAATATTATCATAAACATTTACAGCACAATACGTATACAAAATTAACTGATTCAAGTAGTGTATTTTAACCAAACATTCAGTATCTGATAAAATGCAATCAGATAAATTGCAAATAAAAATGTAATTTTTCACAAGTAATTTTTAGATTTACATATTAAATTTAGTTTGGATTATTAATTATTATTAATTATTATTATTGTTGTTGTTTGTTATTATTATATTTTAATTTTTAGCAACAATTGGTATCTATCAGTTGACGGCTATATGTTTATGGTTATCTAAAAATTACTTTTGAAAAATGTAATTTGCATTTTATCGGATTACATGTTATTGATTACTGTTTAGAATATATTCGTGCAATTCTAATGAAGACCAGGAAGGTCTAAACATGTTAATGATTGTGAATATTGGATTTACCATTTAGCGATGCTGTATTTAGCTTTTTGTTTTTTGAACCGACTTGATGTACCAGATATTGAATGTTTGGTTAAAATACACTTTATTTTATTTATTTATTTCTACAATTTATACCCTGCCCCTCCTGAACACAGCTCGGGGAGACTTCCAACAGTATAAAATACATAAAAACAATTTAAAATAATCAACAATTTAAATGTTTAAAACAGGGCCCCGGAAATTAAAACAGTAAACAGGGTGGGGGGAGAAAAAACATAACCCTAACCCACCCTCCCCCCCACCCCAAAGGCCTGGGCGAACAACCAGGTTTTACAACACCGCCGGAATGACAACAGGCTTGGGGCCAGGCGAGCTTCCTCAGGAAGGGAGTTCCAAAAGAGCGACCCAGCCACCGAGAATGCCCTCTCCATTGTGGCCCCCCGCTTTACGTGGGGAACCTCCAGGAAGGCACCCCCGGCCGACCGAAGGAGCCGCTCTGGGGTGTGGAGGGCGAGGCAGTCCCTGAGGTACGAAGGGCCCAGACAGTGAAGGGCCTTGTAGATCAACACCAAAACCTTGAACCTAGCTCGGCATGCTATTGGCAGCCAGTGCAGAATCTGGAGCACAGGTGTAATGTGCTCCTGACGACCCGTCCCCATGAGGAGACGAGCCGCCGCATTCTGCACTAGCTGCAGCCTCTGAACCAGGAACAAGGGAAGCCCCACGTAGAGCGTGTTGCAGTAGTCCAGCCGCGAGGTGACGAAGGCATGGATAAGGGAGGCCAGGTCCGGGCCGGAGACATACAGACGCATCCTACGCACCAGATACAACTGGCGGAAGGCAGCTTTAGTGACTGCCTCCACCTGCCGCTCCAGGCGCAGGTCTGCGTCCAATATCACCCTCAGAGCTCCGGACTTGCTCCGGACACTGATTGAATCAATTAATTTTGTATATGTATTGTGATGTAAATGTTTATGACTTAATAATTTTGGATAATAATATTGGGATTTTATTTACATCTGTTTCCCCTGTATCATTTTTTTATTTTTTCTTTGATCAGATCTTTAAGTCTTAAACTTTTACACTTTAGATTTTATTTAATAGCCTTCCTCTGCTATGTGAACGTAGAACACCCACATGCTTTCTGTTGATATACTTTTAAAACAGGATTGACCTCTGCAGTATGATTGTTCAGTCAATAGGAACATATTTGTTTTAAGAAGGACATCGACAATTTGGAACGGGTTTAGAAGAGAGTGAAAAAGATGGTCAGGGGTCTGGAAACCAAGCCCTATAAGGAAAGGTTGAAGGAGCTGGGTATGTTTAGCCTGGAGAAGAGAAGACTAAGGGTGTCCAGAACAGGCTGCCTAGGGCGGCGGTGGGCTCTCCTTCGCTGGAGGTTTTCAAACAGAGGCTGGATGGCCATCTGTCAGGGATGTTGTAGCTGTGGATTTCCTGCATTGAGCAGGGGGTTGGACTAGATGATCTCTGAGAGACCTTCCGACTCTATGATTCTATATTTGGAGGCAATGCAGAGCTGTATTGGGGATCAGTAGTTAGCTGTGACAGTCTCACACATCAACCTTGGGCTAGGGGCTATGCTTTAAATATATCACAGAATTTACTTTCAGATTTTATACCATCAGGATTGCCATAGTAGAAGAGTGTCATAGTAATCATAAGAAATGAGAGGTTATGTTCTCTGAATTACATTGGTGCCCAGATGATTGTCAGTTATGTAACATTTGGTCTTGTATTTAGGACACCAGTATCAGGGGAAAAAATGTGTTGTGTTTAGGACACCAAGTAAAATACTGTCTTGGTGTGGCATAATAAAATCCTCCCATAACATTACTAGGGATGGGCGAACAGAACCGAGTTCGGATATTCAGTTCGGTTCGGAAGTTCAGTTCGGTCAACTGAACTATTCAAGTTCGGTCCGAACTTCCGAACAGAGTTCAGAAAGTCAAACCCCATTGAACTAAATGGGATATTATCTTATAGGGATGGGCAAACAGAACCGCGTTTGGAAATTCGGTTCGGTTCGAAAATCGAGCTCGGTTCGGAAGTTTGGTCTGGTCAACTGAACTGTTCGAGTTTGGTCCGAACTGTGAATTTCTGAACCGCGTTCGCCCATCCCTAAACATTACAAATAACTAGGGTACTACTACAGTACTCTGGCTCATATCTGTACTGTTTACAGACCTCTGACAGTGTCATTAGTTCAGTACATAATTTAGAAGTAAACTAATAAAGAGAAATTCACCCCATTAAACAAAACATGCATGCTTTGCAGACAGCTGTAAATTAGAGTATAAATTGTGAACTGATTATCCGTCACTGTTTGCTTTGGGAAGTTTATGAGCTCATTAACTTCGATCATTTCGGTTATCTGTGCATATTATTCTTTCTTTATCCCCCACCCCCCTGCTTCCCCCGAGATTCTACTAAAGAAATATTATCTGGTACTGACACAGGTTTGGAAAAGTTTTCAACTTTGTAAGGGATATATTTGGAAAACAAATCCAGTTTAGTGTGCATGAGTTTTTATAATGAACGCAAATCCAAGGGGGGCTGTAATACTTTTGATCCATGTATTACATGGTGCCAAATGTTGCTTTCTTAATACATGCTCATCATTCCACTGGCTGAAACTCAGACATTCCTAATTATCTCATCCTTGTCCTTCCAGTCCATGCGGAACACTAAATAGTTCTTCTTTTTGCTACTCCGTCCATGTCACTTTTCTCTCATACTGAGGTAGGGTTGCCAGTGCCACCTATGCAAATATTTACGGAACATTTATGAAGAATGCATGTTTCAGGCCTCAAATTGGTGCCCCTGCAAGGGTTAATGGGCTGAGCTCCCCTGCTCCTAGCCAGCTAAACTTCCCAGTTGTAGTGAATGGAGGGGGATGACAATCCTCAGCTGAGTCTGGGGGAAGTCAGCTGACTACGGGGGAGAATAAAGCCCCAGCTCATTGCAAAAGGAAGACCACCAGGGCAGACCCAGATTGCAATAGCTGCTCCGTTTTCACGGAGCATTTCTGAAAAAACGGACCAGCTGTTTGTTTTATTTTATTTTTCAAATCAGAATTCTGACCGGGAAAAGAAAAAATGCCATTAAGCATATTCAAAGTGGCCACTGCCCTTATTCAAAATGGTATCGGAGGGAATATTGTCCAGGTTTCCTATCAGAACAGACGAAATGCCCGATAGAGAATGGAAATTAGAACAGGCAGAATTTCAGGTTCAGCCCTATGCCAGGATAGGTGGGAGAAAAAGATGCTTCCGGGCTGAGGGTGACATCATGCCTGGGAGGTGATCTATGGTAGAAGGGATGCAAGAAGAGACTGTGTTGGAATCTATATTATTAAAACGATGTGGTTCGGTTTAAGTTTGTGTATTTGATGCCCCAGCTGGGTAGAGCCCTGTCTGGAGCCCTGCAGCAAGCAGGTGATTGGAAATAAATGAACTGTTACCTGAAGGTCTTGATTTTGGTGCTTGATTCATGGGGAAACTGAGGCAGGGTGATTTCAGACGTGACACAGTGAAATTCACCACAGTGAATCCCACCCCGGGGTGAATGGCCCCACCGCGGGCCGTGGTGAGATGCGCGGCCCCAACAGATGTGACAGGGGTGGCCCCGCCGCCCGCGGTCAACCTGAGTGAACACAGACCGGGGGAACCCAACAGACATGCCGTGGTGGCGAGAACCATGGTGGGAGACCCACAAGGCCCCGGGGTTACGGGAAAGCAAACATGGCCACCTGAGGGCAAATGAAGCCACAGAGGGACTCGCCCACAGAAGGGAAACACGAAGGGAGGGGGTGGAGGGAGCAGCAGCGCGGAAGGTGCGCGCACTTCAAAACGAGAAGGGCACACAACCAAATGAAGCAGCACACCCACACAACAATGGGGAGGAGAGCAGGGGGCCGAGGGAGGCACACACTGGGGGGGGACAGGGAACCGCATGGCAGGTCGGATGCACGGGAGGAGGGGGGTCGGTGAGGGGCAGGCACGGCCAGCCCAGCAGGAGGGGGAGGGGGCAGGAGGCCAGTGGGCAAGGGAAAGGGGGACCCAGCACCCCAAGGAGACACGAGGCAGCACAAAGCACAGGGAAGCGCAACGGGAGTTTATTGAGGACACTGGCGGCACCTGCCAAGCACAAAGGCATACACAGCGGGAGCGCCTGGTGTCAGGGCGCGAGAGCAGGGGGGAGCAGCAGGGGGCATGGGGCCCAGTCCGGTAGGGTGGGAACCAGCACAACGGGCCACCTCAGAGGCCACACGGAGGGGCCAGAGCGGCGGTAGCGGGTCCCAGGCGAGGGAGCGACAGGCAGGCGGCCGGAGTCGGCTCCCAGGGGTCCAGCCATCCCGAGGAGGCAGCAGGCGGTGGCGCAAGCACCAAGGCCACAGGCGGTGCGAAGGCGCTAAGGGGGCAGCCGGCTGTCAGAAGGGCCCGGAGCGCCCTACACCCAGATCAGGGTCTCCCATTGGGCGGAGGGGATGGCAATGAGAGCAGGTGCATGTAGCGGGGCCATTGCCACAGTCCCCGGCAGCAGCTGCGCCCAGCCATGTGGAAGCAGATCAGGTAGAAGGCCTCGAATGGATCCGGACAGCTCATCCCGACCTGCACATCAGAGCGCCCGCACACCTCCGACAGGGCAGCCAGCTCTGGCCTGGGGGGGG
>QEPC01015598.1:4293183-4305432 GCA_003113815.1 Sphenodon punctatus
TTTATTGATATGTTTTATATTTGTATTTTAAATATTTTTATATTGTTTTTATTGTTGTTAACCGCCCCGAGCTGCATGGCAGGATGGGGCGGTATAGAAATCTAGAAAATAAATAAATAAATAAATATCTCCCAGTCCAATCGCTGCTGCTGCAGCGAAGGGGGAGGAGGGGGCGTGTGTCAGCCGGCAGGGGGGACCCAGGGCGGGTGGGGAGGGAAAACCAAGCCAGGACAGGTGGCCACCTGGGCTTTGCTACCAATGGGGGCAGGGGGGAAATTTAAACTGCGGGGTCCAACTCTCGGGTCTCCTCCCTTGGACGCTGCTGCGGGGCCATGTGCCTGGGCACCGGTGGCACATGCCTCGGGCCGGCCCTGCTTGGGAGACATTCTCTAAGTCCCCGCCTCCTTTTAGCTCTCTGACCAGTGAGTAGAAAGCTAGAGGGAGGAGGGAGCAGCAGGAGGAGGATGATTGACTCCCCTTCCCCTCCTCTCCTTGCAGAGTTCTCTCACTGCAGGGCTTGTTTACATATGACTCATCCTGCTCTCTCTGAGGAGTGATACAATGTAATCAAAGCCTGAGATAAGCAGGGAAATTAGTGCTGATGCTGGATCAGCTGAGGAGCAGCTTCTGGCTCCCCAGCAAGCATGGGGGGGACCCCTGAGGGGCTTGGGGTGCCTGTTCCAATGCCCTGGGGGAGGGGCCACCCAAAATACAGATTGAAGAGGAGTATGTATTCCTGATTTTTTCTTCTCTCCCGGCTCCTGAATAACATCATTTTAGCACTTGGTTTTGTGTGAACACTTCAGGAATAAAACTGAAGGTGCAACTACACTGAATTAACTGTTCGTCAGAAAGTGGCCTGAGTAGATTGTGATAAAGGCTTATGGGGACAGTACTTTATTGATCAGAGCACGCTGTAACTCTCAGCACAGACCTACAACATGGCTGAGCTTTCTGTTAACCCCCAGGTCAAATGACCAACATAAAAACATCTCCATAATAGTTTAACGTTATGAATGTTGCAGCACCCCCTACTGGTGGGGGTGTTTTCTGTCATTACAATATACTTTGAATCTGTGGCCCTTGTGAAGTGTGCCAAATTCATTACTTTGGGTATTCAGCAGTGATGTGGAGTGGAAATTTTTCCGCTATATTTCTCAGGAAAAGTTTCCGGTTCTAAAAATGCATTGTTTCATAGAATTAATTAGTAACATAATGAAAGGATACCCACTGAGCATGTAGTAAAGCTAACCCAGCTGTAAAAAAGGGCCAGTATGAACGAAGGTCTAAGGACTAGGTCAAGGGACCTTTTGTTTCATGGTAGCAGTGTTCCGTAGCAGTGTTAACACTATTTATTATTTATTATTATTATTATTATTAGCATTAGCATTTATATAGCACCAGCGATGTTCCTGGCACTTTACAAAGAATATGATAGACACGGTCCCTGCCCGAGAGCTTACCATTTGTTATATATTTGTTATATATAAATACCAATACCAGTCAAACTGGTCCGTTTCAAAGTTGTAATATGTAATGACATAAATATATGTAATGTAATTAAAATATATATACATTAATTACAACTTTGAAATGGACCCGTTTGACTGGTATTGGTATATATATAACAAATAGTGTTAGCACTGCTACAGACCATGAAACAAAAGGTCCCTTCACCTAGTCCTTTGTTCATACTAGTTGTTTTACAGCTGGGTTAGCTTTACTACATTCTCAGTGGGTACACACATCCCATGGTTCCTACAACTAACATTTGCAGAGCATTATGGGAGATTTCATCTATCCCTTCTCACCTGGTATCTGGCCTTAGCAGGACCTGAGGAAGAACAGATTCAAGAAAGCAAAAAGCAGAAGCAGTGCAGGCCATGCCTATGCCCATGTAGGACAATAAACAAAGCATTGAAGACAGTGCCTTTTATTGGACAGGCTTCTGTTGTTGAGTATGTGCAAGCGGTCAAGTTTCACAGAGCTCTTCTTCAGGCAGGAATGAGTGAAACACAAAGGGTGCAATCCTCTGGCTGGCGTAAATTGCGTCTATGCGAGGCGCACGTCCAGAACACCTGAGTTCAGGTGTGCACGCACTCCGTACACTCAGCAAGCCGTGCGGGACAAAGGTACGGCCCGTGTCACTGCGACTCTCTGATCCCACACACCCTGCAACCCAGGGGATGGAACAGGAACCATGCCTGCTCCATCCCTCAAGCCGCAGGGGGTCACATCAGCATAGGCCATACCTTTGCCCCGCACGGCTTGCTGAGCACTTGATGTTGGCCGAGCACTGCACCTGTGGGCAGCTTATGCCAGCCATAGATTTCATTAGCCTATTGGTTTTGTACCCTCTGCAAGGGTCATTAGTAACAGGCCTGGAGGTGGCCACTCGAAAAAAAGTGGGTCAATTAGCACATTAAATAGTATAAGACAATAGAGGGTAAATAAACAGTAAATTAGAGACTCCTATAGTGAGTCATGGAAACAATGTCTTTGAGTCCATTGTTTTTGGTACAGTCATGAATTTCAGTTCCCCAGCCTTTTTTATTTTTGAAGATGTTTGCACAATCATTGTCCTTTCAGGACTATTAACTGAGAGATCAGGAATTGATTGGTTGCAGTGGGCAAAGTATAGATTAGCAGTCTGATGAAGAGAAGAATACAGTATTTGAATGAATAAATTCCTTTATTGCCATAACCATCTGGTCTTAGCAGGCTACAAAATCAATAAAATTAATTCAAATAACATAAACAAAACCAATAGGTAATTAGAGCACACACACACACCATATTTTATTGTGTTAACCATAGGTTATAACAAAATACACCTAAATTAGCACACACAAAAAAAGACTAGCACGTATATAAAGCAATAAAATATAAAATTGAACTATAACCAAACAAGCCAAAGCCCACATTTTGTTTCGGGACAGAGCATAGGCACGACCGAATCTGGCCTCCAAATTAATTCAATTATATAAGTTTCAGAATATATATGTATAATGTCATTAAAATTAAAGAATCAAAGTAAAATATCAAAATACAATCATTTCCCACTATTGCTCTTTACCGTATTGCATCTTTGAACCATCAGCAAGTGGGGCAGATTTGCCATCTTCCTGATCATATAATCCTGGGTATTTGCTAATAAGTATTCTATCTTATTATAAATGGGCCAATATACCTTCCCCTCTAAGAGTGATTCTAAAGTTGAATCTCTTGCAGTTTTTGTAGAATGACAATAAAATGAATAATGCTCAAGATCTTCTACTTGTTGTAAGTCACATGGGCATCTACGCAAGTCACAAGTAATCTGTTGGTACCTCCCTGTCCCCTCCAATATTTTAGAGGGCTTTAACTGAAAGCGCAATAAAGTGTATGCATTTCGAGTAGCATAATTGTCTAAAATTGTCAGATAGTATTCTAAAAAGTGTCTTACTTTAAATTTAGCAAGAAATGGAGCAATCTTATTTGGCTCAGTGCTGCCATGTCCTTTTGGATATATGCATCTAGCAACCTAGCTGTAAAGATCTCTTTGGCATGATCACTAGGAACTCCTTGCATTACATCAAAAGGGAATCCCACCAAATTTAACGTAGAGCACCGATTCTCCTTCCAGCGAAACCTAGTCTGTGCTCACCTAACTTCTTACCAGCATAGCTTAGCGAGTTGTTAATTTGTGTATCCATTAACCTGTTCCAGTTAATTGAGCTTTCATTTCAACCGGCAGAATCCCTGTCTCTGCTTGCATCATGTGTACTAGGGTACATTTAGGCACTCCCAAGACCGCTCTCAACAGTTTATTCTGGAAAGTTTCTAAATTATTTTAAGCTAAACACCCCCAGATTTCTGCACCATATAATGCTTGCGGGATCAATTTATAGTCTAACAGTTTTATTTCAGGGAATAGTTGTTTCCTCTCTGCAGTATACAGTATTTGCAGAAAACATGATACAATCAAGTATTCATCAACTCCTGTCCAGGTAAAAAGACAATTAGGGAAGTGGGGTGCCAGAGGGCTGTTTCAAGACTTTAGTGTAGGACTGTATCACGTAGAGAACTATATAGAGACTATTGTGTGGAGACTCTGTGTGAATAAAGACGTTGTGATACAGCTAAGGCCCTAAGAGATGGTGATTTGGTGCCTAATCCTGCGGGGACTTACTCACAGAAATGCACCCTGCTACAGGAGAATTAGGCCCTTTTTAAATGGGCCGCGCTGAAGGAATGGTCGGTGTGTGTGCTGGTGCGGGGGTGGGTGTACACAGGCACACACCGGCACACACCCATCCTCCACCCATCCCCACGCATGGAGCCCACAGTGTTGCCAATTGCTCTGTGTGTGGGAAATGGGCGGCGGTGGGTGGGCACGTGTGTTACGCGGAAGTGTGCACGCAAGAATGCACGCCCACCCGCCACCGCAGCTATACACATGGGACTCACCCACGTATGCCCACGCAGATTCCTCTGTGGGCATGCATGGGTGCCACCCGTGTAAAAAGGGCCATAGATTGTGCTTCTGTGCTGGGTACCACCATTGTCTCCCTCCCTGCTTCAGACAGCTGCCCCCACTTGCACCAGAGCTCTAGGGAGGTAGGGGCAGTCTCAGTTGCCATGGGGTGCTAAAATCCTAAATCTAGTACTGGCTGCTCATTTTTAAGACCATGAATGGTATAGACTGTGGCAATATTTGGGACCTACTCTTTGAGCTTCGCACTGATGGGTATCTATTCTGAAGCCAACCACTGTTTGGAGATTCTGCCATCGTGCCTTAAGTCGGCAGTCAATCAGGCCTTTGCTGTGGTGGGCCCATTAGTGTGCAGCTTCGCTCCCTCCAGATATCCATCTCAGTTCCTCACTCCTCACCTTTAATAAGCATCTGTCATCCATGCATTCATCACCTCGAGGTTGGACTAACATGGGACTGCCCATGGTGATGGTCCGGAGACTGCAGCTGGTGGAGAACGTGGCGGCCCACCTGCTTACTGGGATGGACCGCTGGGGCATATTATAACAAAATACACCTAATGCACTTGCTTCGAACGCGGCGCTGCCTGCCTATAGTCTTCTGGGCCTGATTCAAGGTGCTGGTTTTGACCTTTAAAGCCCTACACAGCCTAGGCCCCACTTACCTGAGGTACCGACCGCCTTAGTGCTTGGGCAGCACCTGCAGTCGTCGGGGAGCGCACTCCTGGAGGTCCCCTGTTATCTGTGGGTTTGGACTGACAGGTGGGCGTTCTCGGCAGCCTCTCCGTTGCTGGGAACGAACTCCCAGCGGAGATCCACCTCAGCCCAAATCTCCTTGCCTTCCGCCGGCAATGTAAAACATGGCTTTTCCACCAGGCATTTGGTTAATAACTATTAATAATAATAACAGCTATTTATTAATAGTATTTTATTAACTATTTATTAATTGTTTTTTATTGTTCTTATTGTTTTATTTGCTTGTTAGCGGCCTTGAGTTGCAACGGGCGAGGGGGTGGGATATAAATATTTTAAATAAATTATATTTAATAAATAAATAATACATATTTGTTTACTTATTTACTGGATCAGTGAACTAGTGGGGTCCCTGAGCCTTGTGAATTCTGTGCAGCATGGGTGGGGCATTGCAAGCTAGCCAATGGGGTGCTGGAACTACTGCAAACTGGCCAATGGGATAGTGGTGTTATTGTCTGAGGCCAGAGGGGCTGCCGGCACTGCTGCCAAGAGATGCAAAGCCATATCTCTCTCTTCTGGACAGAAAATTCCTCAGCTTAGAGATTTCATAGAATCATTGAATTTTTAGGCTGGAAGGTACAGGGGTCATTGAGTCTAATCCCCTGCTCCAAGGCAGGATATCTTCGTATAAGCATCACAGACAGATGCTTGTCCATCTGGGTTTTGAACACCTCCAAGGAAGAAGATTCCACAACCTCCTTGGGCAGCTAATGCAATTGCACAACGGTGCTCTTTGCGCGCATTTTGTTGTTTTAAGATACAAGATATCAAAAACTGTTGGAATGGCATGCTGGGAAATGGCGGTCACATTCAGAGATCGGCCTGGTTACAGTAGGATTTTGTTGATTTGCCTAATATATTCTGCTCACATAATCAGGATTTTGTTCTTGCAGACGATGGGTTTTGTGGTTGCAGATTTGGTCAGAAAAATCTTTAAGACGCATGGGGCCTTGCTTCTAGCATGGTGCCTGATGAGGCTGAACTGCCTACAAACGCTTCTGCCTGTCTACCATGCCAATGGACTAGGATGGCCATTTTCTTACTGTTGTGCATCCCACTGCATCTGTTTCCTGCTATACATCCCAATTAAGTCCATGTTAAGTTTATGGTAGTGCTGACTGGGCATTTTCTGAAGAGCTTCAGAATCATTGATTCCTCCCTTTTTTTCTGTGCAGGGTCAACGATTGTATCTTGCGGGTGAATGAGTATGACGTGTCTGAGGTATCGCACAGCAAAGCAGTGGAAGCGCTGAAGGAGGCCGGCTCGATAGTGCGATTGTACGTTCGCCGAAGGAGACCTATTCTGGAGACTGTTGTCGAAATCAAACTCTTCAAAGGCCCTAAAGGTGAAATAACGTAAAAACCCAAACAAACAACAGCAAAAAACTAAACCCTGGCCTTTTTTGTCCTTGCTGCCTAGTTAAACTCTTCATTCTTCTTTAAATGGTATCTCAACCTGTACCTGCTAAGAAATGCTTTTGGTCTGCCAATACCTGAGTTCAGGGTTCTGTCTTTTTCTCTGTTGATAAAAGTATGGGAAACTATGGGTGAAAACAGACATGACGCTAACCACCCTTTACCCACCCTTGGTGGTTATTTATGCATGTTGCAGGGCTGCATAGGGCACCAATACAGCCCTGCAACATGCATAAATAACCATCAAGGGTGGCTAAAGGGTGGTTAGCGTCATGTCTGTTTTCACCCTATGTCTCACTATTCATGGAGTTCAAGAAGTCAGGGGTGCTGGTAGAATTTACTTTAGAAGAGACAGAGTGCTGGAAAGCCCCTTCACCACATCCCGTTATGATGTGACCCCTCCCCTTTACAAGCATCAT
This sequence comes from Sphenodon punctatus, assembly GCA_003113815.1. Taxonomy (NCBI): domain Eukaryota; kingdom Metazoa; phylum Chordata; class Lepidosauria; order Sphenodontia; family Sphenodontidae; genus Sphenodon; species Sphenodon punctatus. The sequence goes on from QEPC01015598.1 coordinate 4,300,244, forward strand.
GATGTCCCTGCTTTGGAAGGGCATGTGGCCACATCATAAAAGGGTCAGGGTGAAGGAGTTGTCCCTCCCCTTTCCAAGCATAGAGGCGTCACAGTGCTCGAAAACGGTGTGTGGTTATGTTGGCAAGCAAAGCACTCCCATCCCTTTCTGATGTTGCCAAATCTCTTGCCTGAAGGGCTTGGAAGGAGGTGGAGGAAAGGGACTGCCGTCACACTCCTTTCCCCTTCCCTTCCCAGCATGCAAACAGAAAGGTGTACTTAATTTGGTACCTGTGAGAGTAATACCTGCATTTTCAAATGCCATGTTGGATATTTAATGGGCTACCTGATCACTGATCAGGTACCTGGATATCCCAATAGTCTGTAATTTCCAATGCCAACTTCTCCAGTTACTGATAGGTACATCAAGATGGAAAACCAAGTAGTCGGGAATGGAAAACTGAAAAATCGGTACTGGAAGTCAGTATTCTGGGACTGGAAGTCAACATTCTGGGACATTGTGTACTTGAATCAGGCACCAATCAGATATAGATTAGTACCTGAATGTTGGGGGTTGATTTGAATGCAAGAAACTCAATAGGCATACCCATTTTTGTGGGTACTTCTTTCAGCTCTACTGAGGAAATGGAGAAATGTAACAGAAGCATCAGTCTGTGAGTCGTCACGTACTGTCTTTTCTGCATACCTTATCTTTGTTAATTTCTACCCACTCTCTTCATCTGCCTTTCATATAGGATGCAGTCACGTGTAGTTTTTCTGAATTCCTAGTTTTGCAAAAGTCCCAAATGAAACCCCACTGCCTGACTGCTCCATTTAGAATCTCCCCTGAGTTTCTCTCTCCCAAAGGTATTGTTTCGTTGGAAAGGTAGAATCTCCATTTAGAATCTCCCCTGAGTTTCTCTCTCCCAAAGGTATTGTTTTGTTGGAAAGGTATTGTTGAAACAATAAGAGGTGGAACTGACTTTATCTAAGCACTGTGGCTGGCTTGTTTTCTATTATGTTATTTTGAATCTCCATTTAGAAGAATCTCCATTTGAATCTCTAAATCTCCATTTAGAATCTCCCCTGAGTTTCTCTCTCCCAAAGGTATTGTTTCGTTGGAAAGGTATTGTTGAAACAATAAGAGGTGGAACTGACTTTATCTAAGCACTGTGGCTGGCTTGTTTTCTATTATGTTATTTTGTCAAGTTGCCATGGAAGTGTGGGTAGGAAAAACCTTCACTGCCCATGGGTTTAAATCTACCCTCTCTCCTCTAGCTAATTTTCTTGACTTCTGAAGACATCATGAAACTTTCTGAGGCCAATGTAAATGGCTGTATATACTGGAAAATGTTGAAATAAAAAAGAGTATTCTGATGCAATTCTTCCCAGGTGCCAGATCCAGGGAAGATGGGGATCTGTGTCAAATAGGGCTGAAAGAGATTTGTTTTCACCCGGTTCTGATTTTATTGGAACAAGACATTTTGTCCGATCTGATCAGAAATTGGAACCAACAGTTGGTCCAGTTTGTTCTGATTCCCGATCAGGCCAGGCAAAATAAATCTGACGTTGTGCATGCACAAATCAGCCCAGCGGCCATTTTGTTCAAAGGGCACTGCCCATACTCAAAATTACAGCCTTGCCAACACCACCATTTTGAGTATGAGCAGCATCATTTTGCACATGTGCAGTCTGCCCTGAGTTTCTCTCTCCCAAAGGTATTGTGGTCATTTTGCACGTATGAAATGGGTTGTTGTTATTAATTATATTATATTATATTATTATTATTATTATTATTATTATTATTTTCCTACTGGAATTCTGATTGGAAATGTTTCTAACCAGAATTATGCTAAAAAAAGGGGCAACTGTTCTGTTTTTGCAGAAATGTCCTGTGAAAACGGAATCGGTTTTTGGTTTTTTATGCACCCCTTGTGTGAAATGGTGGCATAGTTAACTTTTGCTGTTTGATTAAACATTACATCCCTTTCAGGGGTCAGGGTTCCCTGTATCTTCAGGTCTGTATTTCACTCCAGCACTCCTCACTGCCATGTAGGGGTGTGCAAAAGGGACCTTATTCATTTTAGTTGCTACTTTCATTTTTGTTTTTAAAAGTTCATTCATTTTTGTTTCAAAAAATTCATTTTGGGGGGGGGTTCTTTAAAATTAATTTGTTTTCTGTTTACATTCGTTTCCCAATGAAATGATTTATTAATTATTATTATTGTTGTTGTTGTTGTTGTTGTTACACCAGCAACATACCTAGCAGGCACTGTACAATCAATAGTTATGGACAGGTCCCTCTCCCTATGTGGCATACAATCTAAGAGACAAGGGAGGGGAAGACAAGGGAGAGGCAAACTTTGGGAGAGACAAGATCAAGAGAATACATTCATGAGGTTGAGAAGTTGAAGGCACAATCAATGGGAATCACTTGGCAGGGCTTCCATGCCTTTAAATAGCGGTGTTACGATCCTTCTGCAACACCTTCCCATCCCCCAAACTTGCACAGATTGCAATAAATATGAGAGTGGGCAGAAATATCAGAGACAGACGGGCACGCAGCAGGCGGGCAGAGGCATCAGGCACTCCCTATAGACACTAGCATAGAAGGAGACAGTGGTGCCCCAAGTCTGACAAGAGATCGAGTGGTGCCCCCAGGAGGCAGAATATCAGACACACACTGGCAGGCACTGAAAATCCAAAGGGACTGGCGAAGGAGACATAGGGTATTTTCAGACATGACGCTAACCACCCTTTAACCACCCTTGGTGGTTATTTATGCATATTGCCGGTTTGCATAGGGCACCAATGCAGCCCTGCAACGTGCATAAATAACCACCAAGGGTGATTAGTGTCATGTCTGAACGTGCCCATACTGTCCAAAATACGTTGGGTTTCAACGTGCAGAGAATGCCCTAGGGGGAGAAGATATGAGAGAGAGACACACACACACAACCACCACACAGATTAGCAGCAGCGGCAGAAGGCCAGAGGAGCAGTAAGCATTGGCTTCGGCATAGGCAGGCAGCCCAAGGTGTGGCAGGGTGTCAACTTGCGGAGGGTGTTTTCAGACGTGACAGGGCGGTTTCGCCCCATCCCGAAAACAACCCAGAGATTCCCCGCCGGGATCACCCAGGCACGGCAAACAGACGTGCTGGGGATCATGGCGGGTAATCAGGGAGGGGGCGGGGCCGTGTGGCACAACGTGCAGTCACACGGCTCCGCCCCTCCACGCTCCCTCGCCGCCTGCCCTCTGGGGAGACGGGCGGGCGGCGAGGCCAATGCTGCCGCAGCGTCAGGCCGATTTGACCACGGCCCGGAATCCCGCTGGGGATTCCGGGCCGTGATCGCCGGCCAGACGTTACTTTTTTTTGGTTCTGTCTGGGAATCACTTTCACCACACTTCTGGGGATTTTCGCGCCGGGAGCCCCGGAAGCGTGGTTGAAATTGACCCCATGTGGGCATTCAGCATGGCGAACATCTGGCGGCCACCGAACAGACGTGCAGGGCACAGTGACCACATGTAGATATTCAGCATGGTTCACTGTGATCTCGTAACGTCTGGAAACACCCAGAGATCACCCTAGGGGGGCAGAAGATATGCAAGAGAGAGAGAGAGAGACACACACACATTCGAGCAGCAGCAGCAAGAGGCAGACTGAGGAGCAGCCATATGCAGAAGGGACCTCATTCATTTTCATTTCTCCTTTAATTTCAGTTTTAAAATGTGCATTCATGTTCGTTTTCACTCCTTTCCTAATAAGTTCATTTTTGTTTCCTACTTACTAAAAAGAATGGAGCTTCATTTATTGTAGTAACTAAAAATAATGAAAACGAATTGCACACACCTACTGCCATGATATTAATGGATGTCTTTAGACATAACATCAATGGGTGTCTGAATGTGTGTTTTGACCTTGATATGGTTTGGCCCTGTGTTCACCATGTGGCGCTGCTTAGACACACAGCCCATCTTGGGGCAAATCAGTGTTTTGCTTGCCCCCTGATCTCGGCACACAAGCGCTGCTGTCTTGTTCCCTGTCTTGTACCTGCTAACATGCTACGCGATACCATTAGACACAACGTTGGCCACGTGTTCAGCTGGGACATGCAAATTGTCCTTGTGATGCAATTGCATGTGTTCACGTTGCATGTTCAACAGATGGCCAAATTGGTGTTGGGATTGTTATGGTGCTTACACACAACGGCCAAACACGTGCTTACGGGTTTTGACACCCGATCTTTGTTATGTCTAAAGATGCCCATTATTTCTGGTTTAGTTATGGACCCAATGTGTGGGCAACCCCTTCCTAAACTGCTCCGGGGCCCTCCATGGGCTGGGGTGGGCTGGTATTTGACACTAGCACTTCTTATGCTTATCTTGTCAATTCCATTTTATTCGGACTGCATTTTGAACTATGAGAGTGTCAGGGTCAAACCTGCAAGAGGTGCTGCCAACCCTAGCAGTTGCATGGTCTAGCCCCAAGATCTGCTCGCATGTTGTCTCTTCCTGTACTGTCATCCCTCTTTTAGGGAGACAAAGTGGTTTGAACGATCTCTTTTATTGGACCAACGGTTGCTAGTGGAAATAAGCAAGCTTTCAGGCCACACAGGGCCCTTCCTCAGACATGAAGTGTAGCCAGTAGAAATATATGAACTGAGCAAATGTAGAGCAGGTATGTATAAGGGGGCATGGAATGGGTGGGAGTGAATAGAACAAGGTGGGAGAGGGTCATGGGAGAGAGAGGGATGTGCCAGACATTTTCTCTTCTCTCTCCCCCCCCTCCCCCTTTACCCCCCTCCCACCTTGTCCTAGCCACTCCCTGTCTAGCCTTTTGGTTTGTGAAGGTCAATGCTGTGAAATGAGAAAATAGTGCTATTTTCCTCAACCAAAACTGAGTTTTAACATGGAAATTCTTCATCGGAAGTGCAGTACAAACGATGAGTTTCTAATTACCTGGCTTATAAAGAATTATCCCACTGAAGAAGGGGGTTGCCCCCGAAATGCGTTTGGGTGTGCTTTAAGATTTTGCTTTTTATTTGTATTAGATTAGAAATAGTATTGTGTGTTTTATTATTTAGATTGGATATATATTGTATACAGATGGTGTGCTTAGGGACATTGTCTCTAATGTAGATTTGTGTATGTTTTAAGATGGTATTGTTATAATAGGATTATCAAATTGGGCTTAGACTCCCCCCCCCCCC
>QEPC01015598.1:4319840-4363696 GCA_003113815.1 Sphenodon punctatus
TTCAAGCAGCTTGGAAGCAAAAGGAAGGAGTGAGACAGGACGATAGCTAGAAGGGTCAGAGGGGTCAAGAGTGGACTTTTTGAGAATAGGAGAGACTGTGGCATGTTTGAAGGCAGAAGGGAAAGATCCAGTAGAGAGGGAGAGGTTGATGATGTGCAAGAAGGAATGGGCGACAGTGGGAGTAATGAAGGTGAGGAGGAGGAATGGGGGTTTTGGTGGGGTTTGGGGTAGGTGTGTGAGGGGGTGGTTCAGGAGGGTTTTGGTGTGTTGGGGTGAGGGGAAAGGTTGGAGGTTTGGGGGGTTTATGCTTTTTTATATGTATTGTTTTTATCCATTTTGTAAGTTGCCCTGAGCCATTTGGAAAAGGCGGGGTAAAAATTTAAATAAATAAATAAATCCCTTTTTGAAGCCAGTTATTCTACAGGCTTACACCGCATCTTTTGGTAATGAATTCCACAGATTTATTATATGATGGTTGGTAGCTGACTTCAGCAACAGGAATTGTGGGGCCCTGGGAAAAACTGTAGATCAGCTTTATCATGCTGCGTTATGCAGGGTTCCATTCTGTCTCCATTATTATTTAATGTATATATGCAGCCCTTGGGGGAGGTCATGGGAGGGTTTTGGGTGCGATGTCACCAATATGCTGACGATACTCAGCTGTACCTCTCTTTTTCAACTGACCCAGACCCGGCTGTCTCGTTGCTATCCCAGTGTTTGGAGGCCATGGCGGAGTGGATGCGGCAGAGCAGACTGAAGCTCAACCCCGATAAGACGGAGGTGAAGTTGGTGGGGAGAGCGAGGGAGGTGTCGGCCCCCCTGATTGGGGGGGTTTGCCCTCCTATAGTTCAGCAGGTCTGGAGTCTGGGGGTGATATTGGATGTGGATCTCCGCCTGGAGCAGCAGGTGGAGGCAGTTGCAAAGGCTGCCTTCCGCCAGTTGCATCTGGTGCGGAGGCTGCGTCCGTACGTCTCCGGCCCGGACCTGGCCTCCCTCATCCATGCCTTCCGCACCTCGAGGCTGGACTGCTGCAACACGCTCTGCGTGGGGCTTCCCTTGTTCCTGGTTCAGAGGCTGCAGCTAGTGCAGAATGCGGCAGCCCGTCTCCTTATGGGGATGGGTCGTCGGGAGCACATAACACCTGTGCTCCGGACTCTGCACTGGTTGCTGATAGTGTGCCGAGCCAGGTTCAAGGTTTTGGTGTTGATCTATAAGGCCCTTCACGAACTGGGCCCCTCGTACCTCAGGTACCGCCTCACCCTCCGCGCCCCCAGAGCAGCTCCTTCGGTCTGCCGGGGGTGCCTTCTTGGAGGTCCCCTGCGTTAACCACTCTTTCAGCCCTTATAGCAGCTATCCTATATATTCAGTTTTCCCCAACTCTTTATACTACTGTACGTACAATGATCTAGTCCTTTATCAGGGAGAAAAATGTAGCTCAATTTCTCAAATTGATTACATATAGGCCAAATGATTTCCCCTTGATATTAGCCTCTTCAAAGATTCTCATGTAACTTCTTATTCTCTAGCATACCAACATCTTCTTTCTTTACAGAGCCTTCCAATCAGATAAAAGGAAGCTTATGGAATCCTTTATTTACGGATGTTTGAACTTTACCATTGTGAAGGTGCCAGTCAGTAACCTTGTTATAGATGGAGCTGCTGTCGGAGCATACAGAAAACAGTTTGTTGGCTGGATAGCTGAGTCATGCTGTCGCATGCAGGAAAGAGAGCCATTTTAAAAGCAGAAAATGTTGGTTGGGCCCTGTTTTCTGTAATGATATCTGTGCCAGATTATACATTTTTTGTTTGTTTCGAACCAAAATTCAGAAACATAATCAACTCCTGACCTTGCTTCCACTGAAAAAATTGTGAAATGTAAAAGGCACCACAGCTGCAGAAAAGTTAGCTATGTGAAGAGGAGCAGCTGAGTTAGCTGGATGCCTAGGAGACAAAATGGCACATTATGAAATGTCAACTAGGAAATAACAGAAACAAAACTGAATTTCCAAGTGACGTGAACTTTGTTCCAGAGGCAGATGAGCAATAATTTTCTAGGGAGGGGGCATGACCATGGGTGGAGGCGCCCCACCCACCTGCTCGGCCGCCCCATCCCTCGGGGGCAGATGCAAGTAGACCCCTCAGTTGTCTCTGCTCCCCCTGTTCCCAATTCCACCCTCCCCCCTGTCAGTCCACTCCCTACCGTGCCTGGAGTGGAGGGCTGGAGCTGTCGCCAACGAGGAGCACTGCGGCACACTGGACTGGAGGCAGTGTGGTAGGCAGGGCCAACACATAGGTCCCAGCTGGGAGGACCCAGTCCCACTCCCTCCCAGGACACAGATTTAGACTGGTTTTTGGATGGCCAGCCAGCAAGGAAAGCTCAGCTGAAGTGGCAGCTTCAATTGGCCGCTGCGGCCACCGGCGAGAAGTTCAGGGCCTGGCGATGGCTTGCCTGTTGCACCTATGAATACATCTATTGTGCATGCACCCTCTTTGCTCTTCCTGTCTGGGGAGGGAATCCCTCACCAGTCAGCTTACAGCTTGTCTGGTGCCGGAGGCTGCGCGTAACTCGTGGCTGAGCCTGGACCTGGCCATCTCTGTTGATGGACGTGCATGTGGGCTGTGCAGTGGTGGCAGGGGGCTTGGTCTGGATGGCATCGGGTGCCCAGCCACCCCACGGCACCTCATAAGTAAGGGAGGGGGTTGCAGTGCCCTAGATTCTAGAGGGACATGTGCCCCCCTGCACTTAAGCTCCGCCAGCACTGCTTTGTTCTTGTATCTTTTTTTTGCTCTGCATGGAACAGCCAGGCATTGTTAGTGGAACAAAACTCTAGAACAGCTCTCAAGTCACAAACGTTTGTAGACTCAAATATCAGTTTTGTTTTATAATCCATTGCAGAATTGAAGATATGAAATTCTGTAGCTAAATAGCTCAGGCAAAATACCTGAATACTCCCCCTCCCCCTTTGTGCATATGCCATATTAGGAGTAGGGTACTAGGGTAGGCTTAGAAATTTTATTCATTCAGTAAATAATATTACTGAATTATTGTATCATATAGGTTTGGAAGGGACTTCAAGGATCGTCTAGTCCAGGGGACCTCAGGTCCTGGGGCCAAATGTTGGCTCATGACTAGCTTTTATTTGGCCCCTTTCCAGTGTCTGGATCTGGCCACTAGATCTAGTTCCTAGCCCCAAGCACTGAAAGATGGAGCAGAAGACAGGGTACACAAGAATAGGGGACAGATCCATGATGTGGACCAGCCATCAATTTTTATGTAACCCTCAGAGTTTGTACAAATTTTCAAAGTGGCCCCTTGGGGGTAGGGGGGATAGGGGAGGTTCCCTGTTCCTAATCTAATCCAACCCACTGCTCCATGACAGGATGCCCTATGCCTACAGCATCATTGGCAGTAGGGATTTGGCAGTAGGGATTTGGGAATCTGATTAAAATCAGAAATGGATTCAATTGCTTCGGATTTGAATCAGATCAGAATTGGAACTGGTTCGTATCCCCCCCCCCCCGACTTCAATGGGAAATGCAACCTGTTCATTTCAGTGGGCAGTACAAGGTATATCAGTGCTTGCACCAAAATCAGATTAATCCAAAGCAATCTGAAGCAATAATAATCAGGTGAATCGGATTAATCCAATTCCGATTTTTCCTATCCCTAATTGGCAGATGCTTGATGAGCTGGTTTTCGAAAATATCCAATCTTCTCATTTTACATTTATACCACACCTTCTCAACTGAGACGCTGACCCACAACTTCCTTTGTTGTCTTCTTGCTTTTACATCCCGTTATTTCCCCTTTTTATTATTTCTTGTGTCTGTTGTTAATTGAAGCTCATTTTGTCCATTTGCCTTCCTGATTTTGTCCTGACATGCTTGTTTGGCTACTCGACTCTTGCCCTTAGTAGCACGTCCTTCGTTCCATTTCTTGCATGCTGCTAATTTGCTTTTCAGTCCATTCAAAAATTCCTTGTGCAGCCATATTGAGCTTTTTTTATTCATCCCATCTTTCCTTCTCATAGGTATGGCTTGCAATTCTGCCTCCAATATTTCTTATTTTAGCCCATTTTCAGACATGACTCCAATCTTTGTAGACTTTAGAGTCCACTTTCCCCAACCTTGTGTGGGTGGAGTTTAGACGTGCTTCCCCACACTAGACGTCACCCAGCTGCCATTGGAAGGAGCGGTGCCAGGCGGCTCGTGCATATTTTTTGAAAACTGAACTTGTCAAACCTTAGTATGGGCTGGGGTGGGGAACATCAGCCCCATGGGCTTAATGCAGCCCATGACTAGTTTTATTTGACTCCTTTCCAGTGTCTGGATCTGGTCCCGGGATCCAGTTCCTAGCCCCAAGCACTGAAAGGCTGAGCTCACAGAAGGGAACAGAGATGAGGGCATGCACACACAGATTGGAGACAGATCCATGGCACAGATCCATGATCTGAGCCCTTCTCTTCCTGAGCACAGTACCAACTTTTATGTGGCCCTTGGAGCTTGCACTAATTTTCAAAGTAGCCCCTGGGAGGGAAAAGTCTCCCCCGCTATCATATGGTATCCAAATTATAATTAACAGATGCTTAAAATGTAGCCTGAACTTATGTTTTCTTTCTTTCTTTCTTTCTTTCTTTCTTTCTTTCTTTCTTTCTTTCTATTTCTATTTCTATGCTGCTCTTCTGCAAAGGCTCAGGGCAGCTTACAATCATAAAAACAAAATAAAAATCATTAAAATCAACAAAACCAATACCCCACCCAATTCATCCCTTCTTACCCAAACTCAGCCCATCCTCCTCCTTTATTAACCCCTCCCCCCCAATTCACTCCCCGCTGGATGTGACAGAACAAGATGGTTTTACATTGCCTCCAGAAGACCACCAGGCTTGAACACAGGCAGTCCTCCTGAGGGAGGGAGTTCCATAGCAAGGGTGTGAGGACCAAGGACGCCCTCCTCATAGTCGAGACTCTGTGAAAAAAAATGGAGTCTGCAGGAAGGCAACCCCAGTTGATCGCAGAGGCTGCAACGGGATGTGGGGAGCCAGGCGATCCCTCAGATAGATGGGCATAGGACATTTAGGGCTTTAAAGGTCATCACCAGCACCTTGAATTGGGCCCGGAAAACTATTGGCAGCCAGTGCAACAAACAGAGTAGCGGTGTTATCTGCTTGCAGTGACACATCCCCATAAGGAGGTGAGCCACTGCATTCTGCATAGCCTCTGAACTGTCATCAAGGGCAGCCCCACGTAGACCACATTTCTGTAGTCTAGCCTTGAGGTGATGAAAGCATGGACGACAATGGCCAGATCCAAGTCCGAAAGAAAAGGCCACAGCCTTCTTACTAGCTGGAGTTGGTGAGGAGGCTGATGCTACGACCTGACAATCCAGGCCACCGCCACAAGTAGGCAATCCAGAAGCACTCTGAGGCTGCAAACCCGATCAACTAGAGGGGGCTGGACACCATCAATAAGAGAACTCTCAATCCCTCAAGGACATGAGACTGGCCAACCATCAGCACCTCAGCCTTGTCAGGATTTAGCTTCAGTCGACTCACCCTCACCCAGTCCCCCACCGCAGTCAGGCAACTGGTAAGCACCGAGACCGCCGGACCTGGGTCGGATGAAAAGGAGTGGTAGAGCTGGGTGTCATCAGCATACTGATGGCACAGCACCCTGAACCTCCCAGTGACCTTTCCCAGAAGCTGCATCTACATGTTAAACAAGAGGGGGGACAGAATGAAACCCTGCAGGACCCCACAAGGGAGATCCCAAGGAGATGATGAGCAATCACCCAACACCACCTTCTGAAACCTCTTGGACAAGAAAGAGTGGAACCACTCAAGAGCATTCCCACCCACTTCAGCCAGGTCCCACAAGCAAATCAACAACACCTCATGATCGATGGTATTAAAAACTGCTGAAAGATCTAATAAAATCAACCGGGTAGAATTTCCGTGGTCTAACTCCAGGTGAAGGTCATTGACCAAGGCCACAAGCACAGTCTCCGTGCCATGCCCAGGATGAAAACCAGACTGCAAAGGGTCCAGGAATCGGATAGCATCCAGATGCGCCTGGAGCTGATGAGCCACTACCTGTTCAATAACCTTAACTAAAAAGGTTATTGACAGGTTAGAGACAGGCCGCTAGCTGGCAGAGGAATCAACGTCCAATGACAGCTTGTTAAGCAGAGTAAGACAATTGCCGCCTTAAGATAGTTTGGCATTCTGCCCTCCCAAAGGCAGGTGTTGATCCACCCCAGCCAGCAATGGCTCCAACGTCTCCCAGCTGGTTTTCACCAGAGAGGACGGTATGGTAATTCGCAACTTGTGTCTCGCACAGCCCCCAGCACCTCCTCCACACAAACACACCCCGGGTGCTCTGGGAGAGCGCACGGACAGTGTCCAGCAAGGAAGAAGCTGGCGGGGGCACAGAGTGGAGGATTCAGGACAGACAGACCGGAAATGGCTGTGAATACAACACCTAATTTCTTTAGACACGTTAGCCACAGGGATGGGAAACGCTCAACTGTCGCACCTGATACATCCAGGCAACCAACAAGGAGTTAATGGGAGGCTAACGGGGCACAAACCAGTGGCCAAAATAGTGATGGTGCTTAGACAAAACACACAACCATGTGGCAAACATCTTAAGCACCTGACCGCCGTTGTGTCTAAAGACACCCACAGTTTCACTGTTGCTACATGCTGCCTATGCATTCACTAAGGTGAAGTAGGGCAGGTGTAAAAACTCCTTACTAAATAACATCAGGCAGTCATAAGACCTCAGACTTACACTTCTTCCTGCACAGTCTGTGTCTATATGTCAGGGATGACTATTTGCTTCATGTTGTAGTTAGTAATAAAGGTTTTGTAGTTCCTATCACACAGATTAATATACGTTTCTTAGTGATTGGAGGCAGCAGAAAGTTTGTTATTAAAAGACAGAGATTGCCACTGCCTGTGGGAGAGGACCATGGGTTTCAGGACAAGATTTAAAAAGATCCACATACCTTGGCATTAATTATTTTTAATAGCTTGGGTTTGGGAAGAATATTACACTTAACCAACCATAATCCTTTCCAGTTGTTATTGCAGTCTGTATTAATAAAATCCCATGACTGACAAATTCTTTAAAAGGGGTACATGTTCACCAAAGAATTGATGCGCCTCAGTATTGGGTGCATCAAAACTGGCTTTTTAACAGGGGGCAGAGTTCTCTCTCTCGCGCGCGCATGCACACACGTGCATGCTACAGACTTGCAGAAATGCCATACCACCTATGTTGTAGCAGATTAATGGATCCTCTTGGTAATCTTTTTTTTTTTTTAATTAAAGTATTCATTTTTTCACAGTGATGTGCTACTGCTGTGTCCCCTTTCCTTATTGCTTTAGGATGTGTGTTTCCCTGTGTATTGTCAGTCTACAGTAAAAATACTGGGAACCACTGAACATTTTTATTCTCCTAAATTTACTCTTCCTTGCCAGCATCCTTTTGATGTCCCATCCCAAATGTTCTCGCTTACTGGTGTTCCATCCCCAGCATTCTCGCTTTCCTTACTGTTTGGTTTGTTTATAATGATAAATAATCAGTATGAGCGTGAAAAGGATCTAGGGTTTGCTGTTGATCCAAATCTGAACATGAGACAGCAATAGGATGTGGCCACAAAAAAGGCTAATGCAGTTTTCCGCTGCATTAACAGAAGTGTTGTTTCCAAGTTAGCGGAAGTAATAATTCTGCTCCATTCAGTTCTTATCAAACTTCACCTGGAGTATTCTGTCCCGTTTGGGGCACCTTATTTTAAGAAGGACATTGACAAACTGGATTGGGAAGGAGAGGAGAGGAATAAAGATGATAACGGGTCTGGAAGGTAAATCTTAGAAGGGAAGGTTGAAGGGCCTGGGTATGTTTAGCCTAGTGAATAGTAGAATTAAAAAGAGGCTGAACAGCCATCTGTCAGGGACGCTATTGCTGTCATCATCCTGCATCCCAGTAGGGGTTTGAAGAGACGATGCTTGAGATCCCTTCCATCTCTATGATTCTCTCGGTGCCCTTCCTGTGACATGACCACTATAGGACCTGGGGGTGGCTACCCTGCTTGCCCCATGATAAGACCAGCTCTGCTCCCCTATATAGAAATCTCACCACAACAGAAGAGAAAACACCAGTGAAGGAATATAGACATACCCTTTGTCAAGAGAATTTCATTATTTTAGTGGTTCCCAATTTAACACAAGCAAGAGACAAAAGCGTCAGCTAGTCATCTGACAGAATTTTCCAGCTTTAACGTATCGAGTCAGCACCATTGCCTAGAACTAAGCTTCACTGACAGGCTTGGCTCCTTGCAAGAGAGGAAAGTTGAATGTGAGAAGTCAGGCCTGTCGGGGTAGTTTAGCTTCTGCCAGTGGTGCCAAATTGATAACCTTAAGCTGGGAGCTTCTGTAATGGGACTATTTATAGTGTTTGCTATCACTTTGATAAATTAGTGTTTTAAATACATAGCGTGAAGAAAATAGGTAATGGAAACCTTCTCCATCCCATGGTAGACCTACAATCATGCATGTTCCCTTGCTTTACTGCTTATATTGGTTTGCTCCCTATTATTCTCATTCTACTGTCTCTCTTGGTGCAAACAAAACACTAAGGCAGTTATTTGGTTTGAGTCCCAACAGACTGGCACCAGTTCTGTCACTGTAAGTTACTCCCTAGTCTTCAAAATTAGGATTTTTCTTCCTTCCATGCACAAGAAATACTTGCTTATGACAATTGCAATTGATATTTTGATTATACAGGGCACTTGGGCCCAAATGGCCTAGTTCATGGTGAACTGTTTGCTGTTTGCAGTGAAGAAATGAAGCAAACCTGCTGCACAGTTCATTACAGCAGCATTTGCAAGGTTTGGAGGCTGTTCAGTTTCTTACAGCAAGTGAAGATTTTCTGTTTCTGAGACTATGGGTGGAGGTACACGAGCTGCGGAGGACCCAATCCTCGCGTGGCCCCATGGCAGGCAAGCGCAGCTACCACACTGCAGGGTCAGTGTGGGGAGCTGGGTAGAGGTGCCCCCGACCTGCAGGGCAGCTGGGCCACTGTCAGATCTGGGTCCACGGCTGGGATGGGCCAAGGAACCAGCCAACACGTGTGGGTGTCTGGTCCTGCCTCCCTCCCCCAGCCCAACCAAAATCCAGCCCCTGGTCATGATGTGGCTGCGTGCAATGGGCAATGATGCCCACAGCTCAGAGCCCCGCTGTGAAGCTTGCCGTGTAGTGCAAGGGGCCAGGGCCCTCGAGATACCACGCCTTGGGCAGCCTTACCCCATTTTGGGTAAGGCTGTTGTGCAACGTTTTCTCGGCCTTTTTCTGAGGAGGCATCTTGTAGCAGTCAGCTACTCACCATAGTATCTGGCAGCCGCTGGCCATGATACAACTGTCCAGAGTGGGTTAAGGCTGCCCAAGGCATGGTAGCCTGCCCAAGGCATCACGTGTAGCTGCACTCTAGGTCCTCAGGCCCAGAAGTCACCCTGCTGGGTGATCTGCTTGGCTCCTATTTCCTCCACAATCAAACACTGAGACATAGTTAGTTTTTACACTGAAGCCACCCTTGGGGTTAGTTTTATTGCACAGAACATAAACATGAACATAGACTGTTCCATAATGGCTTCAGGGAAATCCCATAGGTTTTCCCAGACAGAAGGATATATTTGCCCAGTCTGTGACCCTTCAAATGGTCCAATTTCTAAACTCCAAGCCTAACATCAGCCTTTCCACTTCAACCTTCAAATACATCTTAAGACATAAGGCGACATTCACACCTGACGTGGCGGCAAAAGACCCACGAAGCACAGACGTGGTGGCAGGGAAGAGGCGGATGCCGGAAGTACCGCCAGTGTGAACAGGGTTCTGCTGAGACTTTACTCACGCTCGTCAAGACTGGACTTTGAGCCTTGACAAGCACGAACAAAGTCTTGACAGAACCCCAATCACATCAGTGGTACTTCCAGCACTTGCCTCCTCCACGCCGCTGCGTCTTTGCTTCGCAGGTCTTTTGCCGTTGCCGTGTCAGGTGTGAATGTGACCTAAGAAGTGCCATACTGGATTAGACCCATGGTCCATCGAGCTGAGCATCCTGTCCTTGACAGTGGCCAGCAACAGTAGACCAAGAGAGGTACGTATACAGGTCATGGAGGTGTGACCTATCTCTTGCTAACCACTCCCTGCTACCGATAGAGTTTAAACTCCAAATAATAAGCATTTCTGGCTCTATCCTCTAAGAATGTATCTAGTTTCCATTTGAAGCTAGTTATCCATGCTGCTGGCTTTCATCGCCTCCTCTGGCAATGAGTTCCACAACTGTATTGTCCACTGAGTGAAAAGGTACTTCTTTTTGTTTGTTTTAAATCTGCTGCTATTTAACTTCAGAGAGTGCCCCCCCTCCCCCCCGGTTCTCTTGTTGTGAAAGGGCAAACAACAGTTCCCTATTTACTTTTTCCACACCACTCATGATTTTTAAAACTTCTATCATATCCCCCCTCTATTGCCTCTTCTCCAAGCTACACAGCCCCAACCTGTTGAGCCTCTCCTCATATGGAAGTCAGGCAATCCCTTCAGTCATCGTTGTTGGCTTTCTCTGAACTTTTTCCAATTTTATTATATCTTTCCTGTGATGGGGCGACCAGAACTGCACACAAGGAGGAACACCTTGTTGCCCAGGAGAATAGTCTTTTTCACTCCCTGAAGAGGAGGCATTTCTGAAGCCCTTTCCCACATCTAAATCATCATCATCATCATCATCATTGTTACACTAGTAATGGGCTTGATGCTGGACAGTCATGATTAGAAACAGGTCCCAGAAGGGAGAGGAACATAAGGAGACACACGCACACGCACACACAGCTGATAAGAGGGAGAGCCCAGCTTGCACAGAACAGAGGCTGAGTGAAATTGACCAGGGCCCTTTTCTATTAGTCAGTTTCCCTAAGTCCCATCAGTGTTGGGCTGGGTTCGCCTAGAGTGGGGAAATGACTGCCCCCCTGCTTCTGTCTGCAGCACTGAGTCCAAGCCATGAGCCCTGGGACTCAGTACCGCAGTTCCGAGAGAGCTGTTTCTGAAACGGATCTCCGACGAGATGGGAAATGAATCCCGGTTGTGCTTCATCATATCCAGATCAGATTGGAAAAAATCCATTTTATATGGAATTTGTCCTGAAAATCCATTTCAGCCCTAGTTTAAGGATGAGCTGGAATTGCCCGGTAACTACCAGAGAGAGGCAGAATTCACCCGATTGAGCTGAGGCCTCAGGGCTTCTCCAAGCTAAGTGTGGCAGATGCTGAGAGCTTGCCCAGGGGTCCTGGAATAAAAGGGCTTGATTGGTCAAACAGGCTGTTACCCATCCCTAAACACTGTATGAAGAACATGGCTAGGGGCTCGGGGGTGTGGGCCTGCTCCTGCAATAATTCTGGACTGACATGGGCCAGATCTATTGCATTCCTGTTCTCTTGTCTCTCAAACACAGGGTAGATTAACACAAAAAGGGGACATTATTCCTTGTTGATACTTTCCAATATAACACTCTAAATGGGCATATACTCTCATAATAGATTTTAACCAGGTGTGTTCATAATTCATGTGTGAAGCACACCTTTTTAAATTTAAATTAATGCCCAGTTCTGGCCCCGTGGCATTGCTGGTATTTGCGAAGCTGGTGAAGTAACATTTTTCAAGTGCAGAGGAGTCACTTATTATAGCTAGTTGAGATGATTAATAAAAAAAATAAAAATAAAAAACGACCCTGCCCATAAGGTCATTACTAAACCGCTGCAGAATCAAGCAAAGCTGCAGCCCCAGCAGAATGCTTTTCATTTTAATGAATTGCAGATGCAACTGAGCAGAAACGAAAGCAGCATGGTGGAGGATTAGGTACTGCAGTTCAGTTTGGAAGCAAATAAATAAATAAATAATAATCTTTTTAATAAAACCAGGTGAAAACATTCTGTTCCCTTTTTGTTACTGTATAGCTAGCTGTATTTCACTCTGTGTTGATGACAGTGGAAGAGGTGAATTAATATCGGGGCTAAATCCCAAATAATGCCATCTGCGAGGCTGCACAGGGCCTTGTGTGTATTGGAGGGACCTACGGGGTCCCCAGTCCATGGGATCTATGACTGAACTTGAAATGACAACCTCTGTGTGAGACGCACTATTATAACATGGAGTGTGTCATAGCTCAGGAGGTAGAGCACATGCTTTAAGGTTCCAAGTTCAATCCCTGGCATTTCCGATTCAGGATTTCTGGTAGCACACCTGGGTGAAGCCTCTGCTGGGGCTTCTGGAGGGTCTCTGGTAGCACGCCTGGGTGAGGCCTCTGCCAGGGATCCTGGAGGGTCTCAGGTAGCACGCCTGGGTGAGGCCTCTTCCGGGGATTCTGGAGGGTCTCAGGTAGCACACCTGGGTCAGGTCTCTGATGGGGATCCTGGAGGGTCTCAGGTAGCACACCTGGGTGAAGCCTCTGCTGGGGATCCTGGAGGGTCAGGTAGCACGCCTGGGTCAGGTCTCTGCCAGGTATTCTGGAGGGTCTCAGGTAGCACACCTGGGTCAGGTCTCTGATGGGGATCCTGGAGGGTCTCAGGTAGCACGCCTGGGTGAAGCCTCTGCCAGGGATTCTGGAGGGTCTCAGGTAGCATGCCTGGGTGAAGCCTCTGCCGGGGATTCTGGAGGGTCTCAGGTAGCATGACTGGGTGAAGCCTCTGCCGGGGATTCTGGAGGGTCTCAGGTAGCACGCCTGGGTGAAGCCTCTGCCGGGGATTCTGGAGGGTCAGGTAGCACGCCTGGGTCAGGTCTCTGCCAGGGATTCTGGAGGGTCTCAGGTAGCATGACTGGGTGGGTCTTTTGTCGGAGAGCCAGATTTGAAACCCTGCTGCTGTGTCAGGTTGTGACAATACTGGGCTAAGATATCATTGGTCTGACTCAGGCAGCTCCTTATATCCTTATAACATATGGGCCTACAGAACTACAAACAGGGAAAGCCACAAACTATTGAGGGCCTGTGGCAATTTGGGAGAGGGGAAGGGGCTCAACATGAACAACAAACAACATGACTAATAAATAAACATGAATAAAATAGACGTAATAACAAATACACAGGGACCCTTGTTCCCGGCATTTTCCTGTTGGTGGCAATGGGGAGAAGGCAGCGGACATGGGTCCCTACATATACGTAACATACAGGCCTGCAGACTCTGCAAATTCAGGTGCCCCGGCCATTGAAGGGATGTTATGCTCAATGGGTGGCAGCAATTAGAAAGGCAAACAGAATATTATGACTTTTTTCCCATAAAGGAATAGATAATAAAACAAAACATCAGAATGCCACTGTATAATCTATGGTGGAACCATACCTTGAATATTGTGTACAGTTCTGGTTGCCCCACCTTAAAAGGTATATAGTAGAGCTAGAAAAGGCTCAGAGATGGGCAACGTTAATGACCAAGGATATGGAATGGCTCCTGTGCAGGGCGAGTCATAGAGTCACTAGGCAGCCTGGAAGGGGCCTCAAGGGTCATCTGGTCCATCCCCCGCAGGACCCACACCACACCCCAACCATCCACACCGAGAAATCCCACCAATAGCTACAAGTAGAGTCCTGGACCAACCAGAGCACACCAAGAGGCTTGATAAGTAAGGGCTCTCAGCCTGGAGAAGAGATGAGTGAAAGGGGATATGAAAGAAGTTTGTAAAATCATGAGTGACATGTAATCAGAAAATAGGGCACTGTTAGTTACCCTCTAAAATAATACTAGAACTAGAGGACACTATGAACCTAACTGACAGCAGATTTAAAACAAACAAAAGGAAGTACTTTGTGCACTCAGTGTATGATTAACTTGTGGAACTTCTCGCCAGAGGATGTTGTGAATGTCAGTAGCACTGATGACAAGCATTGGCTAAGGTTTTTTTTTGGAGAATTGGTCCATGAATGAGTCTTGGTGAAGTAGGTCAGGAGACACAAACTCTAGCTGTTGGGAGCTGGGGGTGATCAGCAGGGGATGGATCTCTCCATTACTTTCTGTGAAGCAACCAAAGGTGACCACTGTTGGAAACAAGATGTTGGTCTCAATGGACTATTGGTCTGACTCAATACGACACTACTTAAATCCCCAAAATTAATCACAGCACAATTTTTCCTTTTTTAAAAATAGGTGAATCAATGGCCCTTTTCACACGAGACGCCCCTCCCCCCGCCCATACAGATCCACTGTGTGGGCATGGGGGGGAGGGCGTCCGTGTGACCACCACGTCCAGTGAGTGCGGGTGCTTGCACGCTCCTGCACTTCACTCACCCATCACCCATGCACAGAGCAACTGGCAACAACAGCAGTTGCTTTGTGTGTGGAGATGGGGGTGTGCCCGTGTAATGGCTGTCCCGGCACCATGGCGCACACCCATCCCCTCCCCCCACACGGCCTGTGTGAAAAGGGCCAATGTATATGTGTCAAACATTCCTATGTTAGGAGGGAGCCCACACCACCATTTTGCTGAGGACTCCAACTTTCTGGGATCTGGCACTGATTAAAATACACCTGTATTTCACCGTTCTGTTTACAAGCGTCTTGACTCATTGTTATGCTGGAATCAGCGAGAGGGAGCTTTTGCGATGCAGGTGCTGCTGTCCTAGAAAATTAAATGCCCTGGTTTACTGCAGTAGCTTTACAGTGCATTGGAAAATTATTTCGACTTCGTATGGCACCTCGAGGAGCCTGGGTCATGCTCTCTGGTAATTTGCAGCTTGTGTAGTTGCTTAACTTTGCACAAGCACTTTGAGGGTGATTTCAGATGTTACGTGAACACGGTGAACCACGGTGAATACCCACCTGTGGTCACCGTGTCCCGTACGTCTGTTCGCGGCGCGCCAGATGTTGGCCACGGTCAATCCCCACATGGGGTTCGTTTGAACCACGCTTCCCGGGCTAGCCGGGGGAAGGTCCCGGGAAGCGTGGTCAAACGGACCCCGGGCCGTGACCAAGGAAAAGTCACGTCTGGCCGCGCGCCACGGCCCGGGATCCCCGGCGGGATCCCGGGCCGTGGCACGTTCGGCCGGACGCGGCGGCCGCATTGGCCCCGCCGCCCGCCCGTCTCCTCGGAGGGCGGGCGGCGGGGTGCGTGGAGGGGGCGGGGCCGTGCGGCCGCACGTTGCGCCGCGCGGCCCCGGCCCCTCCCACTTTCCCTGCCGGGATCCCCCCGGCACGTCTGTTGTGCCGTTACGGGGTGACCCCGGCGGGGAACGAAGCCGGTGGTGCCGGTACGGGGCCAACGGCCCGCGTAACGTCTGAAAATACCCTGAGCCTCTGCAGTGTGTAAGGCAATGGAGAATCAGCCCCCAGAGCAGCCTTGATCTAACATAGAGATTGCAGCAATTTCATTTGGAGCGCAGTTTGGTAGGGAGTTGGGAAATTTCTCCGACTTCATTTGGCAGCTTTTCCTCAGTCACTCACGCAGACTGGAAGAGAGTTGTGGTGTTTTGGGTTGTTGGGGCTTTTTTGCTGTGGTTGCTTGCTTACTGCTGATTTCTGAATCCTTAATAAGTCTAGCTTCCAAAACAAGTAAAAGGTTGCTCACAGATGAAGATGAAGCAGAGGCCCCATTCAAAATGCCCTTTCCCATTGGTGAAAATGCTCTTAAGGGAAGCAATTTCTTGCAATGTTCTTATCCTTACGGCATACAGAGACTTGGGGTGTTGATTAGTCAGAATTGTATAGCACCTTGTATTTAAGGATTATGGAACCGAGTTACGTGAAAATGCAGTGGTGCTTGATTGCTTTTGCATAACCTGTGCCAATGTTGATGAAAATAGCCCCCAAACATGTCTTGCCTCCTTCATTCTACAACACGTCATTACATTTCCCCCCTGGTTTAATGAAACCATTTCCTGAAACCTAAGCAACATTCACCTGTGCCTGTCTCCCATGTCCTTGCCTGGGAGGGCAATTTGTCACAACTCCTTGGGGGTGAAGTGGCGAGATGAGGATTTAGGCAGGAGGCTGAAAGTGGGAGATTTGTAATCTGGCTGTGAGGGGGCATGGGCCATATTTTAGCGCCAAGGAGTCCTCACAAAAGGAGAGTTCCAGCCACCTTTATATAAGGAAGCTGCCCCTTAATAACCAAAATTCTGACTGTGTAATCAGTTAACTGATCATTATCTGTTTACCACAGTGGTTAACTGGTTAATCCTAAATGGTTTGGGCGCCACATACCTGAAAGATCGCCTGTCTTTCCATGTCCCGTCACAGCCCCTTGTGATTGGCCAGGAGCGCCTCCTTGTGGGTACCGTCTGTTAGCCTTGTTCATACGATGAGGGCTCACAGGGCGCATTCTGGGTTGTTGCCCCAGTACTGCGGAACTCCCTTCCTCCAGAGGCTTGTTTGATCCTGGGCCTGAGTGTCTTTCAGAGGGGGTGTAAGACTTTATACGGAAGGGCATTTGGTGAGTGGGGATAAGGGTTTGGGATTTGGCGTGTGCTTTGGGGTAGAAGTGTGAGAGGGGGTTGGGTAGGTTGGTGGTTTGTTAAGAATATTTTTATATATATTGTAAGCTGCCCTGAGTCTTAGGGAGGGGTGGCATATACATTTAAATAAAATAATCAAGCCACTGATTAATCCTGTTTTACCATTACCACAGCACTGATTTACCTGATAACCCATTTACCCTGTTTCTTCGTTCTGCCATTTCCAGTTTGCTGGACCAATAGCAAAACTGCATCCAGGAGAACTGAACCCAGGTATCCAGTGGGAAACTGGATTACACTTGAAAGCAGTCCCTTAATTGTTATACCAAGCGACCCATGTTTCATCTCCAATCCCTTCTGGTTTTTATGTTGCTATCTTAATGACAATGGGGCTGAAGGTTTACTTCTGCCTGGTATTTTGGATAGAACAGTCCAAGCCATGAATTTCTGAGCCAGATCTCTGGCCTCCCTACAAAGTGTGGAGATCTAGTACATTAGAATGGGGGCAGCCACTTGGGCAATTTTTCATTTCTGTTTATCAAATTTGGAAAGCATTTTTTAGATTTAAAAACAAACAACAAACTTCTAGACTACTTATCCTCACAATTGCCTTCCCGCCAAACCCCAAACAAACCAGATTTGTTTTAGGAGGCATTAAATCCACGTTCCCTGAGCACGAGCAGGCAAGCTGCAGGATTCATGACTGAGCCAGTTTCAATGCCAACACAGTGTGACTGCTGAGCCCTATTTAAATAGGCAGTAAAGTGCCAGCCACCGAACAATCATTATTTAGGAACAGGCCCTGCCCCCAGGCATTTACAATCCGAGTGTCAGAAGCACTGGCATAAATAGGGTCTCGCCTTTCCTGGATTCAGCACTGGGAAGCTATTACTGGCTGTGCTCTGTGTTGGCTTAGCCTGCTTCGGAGGAGGAGGGCTGTGCAGTTGAGCCTTTGATAAGCCTTTAAACACCATCGCCATTTAAAAGGAATCTCTGATTCTCCTGCCATTTCACAGTCAATTATGTCGACAAGGAGGAGAATAGTTTCCCACCTATAACTAGAAAGCTGTAGCTTTTGATCCTCAAAGCACTTCATTGGCTGAGAACTTGTGAGGATTTGACCCTGCGAGATGCTTGGAAGGGTCTGGCCCCTCTTCCACATTTCTATTCTGTGTAAAGATACTCCTTGCAGTCTCTTCAAGCCAGAGATGCTCCCTGCGGTGCTGTTGAGGAGTGGATGCCTTTAGGTTTAGTTGAAGGCTTGTTATTTTTTCATACTGTCCGCTAGACAATATATGTCTTTTCTTCTGACCTGTTACACAGCACATTTAGGCCCTTTTCAAATGGACGCCTCGCCCCCTCACCCACGCGGATGGGTGGGGGGCTTATGGGGGTGTGTGCATGCGTGCTCCCTCTCTCCATCCTCCTCCACCCACCGCCCACACACGGAGCAATGGGTGCCAATGGCAGATGCTCCGTGGTTAGAGGTGGGTGGGTGTCTATGGAAACCCCCCCCCCATGCATTGCACACCCACCCATCCCCCCACGCACCACCGGGACCAGGGGTCCATGCGAAAAGGCCCTTCGTTTGAATTGAAAAATATTAGGGCTGTACCGAATAGTACTTCTGAGTACTCAGGCCGAATACCGAAGCTCCGAATAATCAGTCCGAGTACTCGGCGGCCCTTTAGCACTGTTTCTGAAGTTTTGGAATTTGGACTCAGAATTCTGGACCTCGAAAAACTTCAGGAAACTTCAGAACGTTGTTGCAAGTTTTTGAGCCCACAGCCAAAGCACTACCCAGAAATGCAGGCTAGTAAGAGTGGGACAATTGCTCCAGAAGACAATCCCACAAAAGTGCAACTGCTTGCAGAAATCCCCCAAAACAACAACAGTAGTGTACCCGCAGCATGGCCCATCATCAGCACCCACTTTAATCATTATGCCAACCAAGCAGTGCACAAAAGCCAATCAAAAGCTTGCCATCTGGCTTGGCCAGCCAATCAAAACTTACCATCTAGCTTACCATCACTTAACTGTCCCCTCCCATACCCCCCTCCTACCAAATATGGCACTAAGTTTCATTTCCAGAAGGGAAGCTCAACTATCCACCAGCTCCCCCACGCATGTAGCTGTTTCTGAAGTTTTCAGAAGTTTTCCAATTAATGGCCTTGGTTCTCAGAACTTTGGAATTCGGACTTTCCAAACCAAATACTGTAATATTCGCCGAATTCTGGAGTTTTCCAAAGAATTCATTTGAGCCCTAAAAAATATGCTAAAAGGAAAAATGTGATCGTCTGTCTCATCCTCAAGATGGGAACATTAATAGAGAGGTAGCACATTCACTCCCTCAGTATCCATGAAAGGCCACAAAATCAAAAACAATAACCCCTTTATCCCTATCCTTTATCCAGACCCTTGCAGAGTGGCCAAATTATCTACCTCCTTACCCTTCTGCTTCACGCCTAATGCCCTGACCTTAGCGAGGGTCCTCCTGAACCCCGAGCCCCTTCCTTGGGTGGGTCCAGGGCTCCCGCCTACCTCCCCAGTAGGGTGGCTCCAAGTTCCAGCTCCAGGAGATCTTCCCTCTATGATCTCCAAACTCTAAAGCACTGGCTGGGCTTGCTCTCCTGCTCATTAGTCTGTGAGGGTCATGTGACCTGCCCATGTTCAGTCACCTGACCCTTTCTACTCTGGGCCCCAGCTTAACCCTTAGTTGCTGGATCTAACTCAATATCAGAGTGCCAACACACTGTGGGCCTGCTCCTGCAAGCACTTTCCCACACCACGCTCTGCTACAAGAACCAATTGTTTTCTTTACTAAGTGCACCTCTGAACAGGAAATGCACACCTTAAAAAGTATCCAATACTGACAGCGTGAAAACAAAGGGGCTGATCCAAGGGCCACATACACTGAGAGCACTGTGTGTGTGGAACATTCACACTCATTGTGCACATGCATTGCACACCTTGAAATGGGCCCAAAGTTGTCAGTTCCATCTCACCCTCTTGTGTCATATTCATTTTTGCTACTTGTGCCTTATTGGCCAACTATTGAAGGGCATGCTCCCAGTAAATGGCATGAGGTTTGCAAAATAGAAGCTTAATTTCAGTTTGTATTTTTGAATTCTCACTTAATCGCCAGACAGTTTTTTGAGAAAGCCTTTCTATTCAAAAAATGTATTGCTTTGTGGCCGGTGTAAGGAGATCAAGTCTAAATTCCTCTCACCGTTGAGGGGAGGAACAAAAGCAAGTGATGGCTTTCCTGTCAAAGAATAACTTGTGGTTGTTAAGCAGATTGTATTTTCTTGCTTGATACAATTGGTGGCAGATTATCTAAATAACTTAATAGGGCAGTCACCCTAAACTTAGATAAATCTAACTTCATAATGCATAGGTTAGCAATATACATTTTCTTAGCAGCCTTGTTCATCCAGACTGAAATCACGGCTCCTTGTGTAATTAAAGGGGATGGGAACTAGGAAAAATGCATCATTTTCTGTTCTATTATACAGGCACATACTCTTATTACTTCAGTATAATAATTTCCAAGAAATAATGAAGATTTCAAGCAATTGGGTCACGCTTTATATTAATGAATAATTCATTATATGCACATGCTACTAGCATAGATAATATGTATACGTATAGTGGTATCTATGATTAGCAGGACAAGAAAAGATTATGTTCTAGGTTGTTATAATCAGGGTTCTTAGTTTTCTGTCACAAAAAAAATGGAAATTCTCTGATTAAAAAAAATAAAAATTCTCCGATTAAAAATTGTTTTCCTGTGATTAAATGTAAACATTAGTTGACTTTCCCTTACCACAGTATAACAGGTATGAGTGTGAACACCACATTTTGTTGCAATATTTTTATTTTAATGCAATTTTGTAGTTCCCTGTCCCACCAACAGTCCAAAAATAATAATACTTTTGGTCTAGGACACCCGTCTAAACGCAGAGCCCCTCCTCACAGCACATGCCTTTAGACTGCTTCCCCTGTGCTCTCTGCCGCCTCCTGGTCCACGGTCCCAGACTGCTCTGCCAACCAGGAAAGGGGACCGAATAGAGGCTGGCACTTGGGGAAGCTGCTATGGGCCCAATTAGGCCCACCTCCTGTCCCCTCTTTGCAAGGTCCAGAAGACCTGACTGCCCCAGTTCATAGTTTCCCTGCCCCAGGAGGTCTGTGGTACCCCTCCTAATGCAGAGTACCTCCCCTCAAGATCATGTGCCTTCAGGCTACTTCCCCTCAGCTCCACTCTGTGTCCTTGCTGCCCGGGACTCACTGTGTTCTCCTCCCAAACCTGTAAGTTTTTGCCATTTTCTGCTAAATTCACTGGGAAAAGGCAAAATCTCTGTTTTTCTCTGGTTTTCTGTCACAAAGAGAAAATTAGGAACCCTGGTTATAAGCCATAATTATAGGCATAGTATAATAAAAACTATTAGAGCTTCTAGGAAGCTATAACAATTGACTAACCAATAATCACTAAGTAGTAACTAATTACATTATTATTACTCATTTTAAAAAATCTCTATGGTCACGATCCTGGCACCACTTACAAACTCATAAATCCCTTGGATTATGGCCTGTTTTTATGTGAGTGTTTTGATAAATGTGTCCCCAGTGACATACGAACATGAAAAGTGCTATACTGTGTCAGATCAATGGTCCATTAAGCCCCACATCCTGTCTCCAACAGTGACCACATTCCATCACTTTACAAAGTACCCAGCAGGTCATAATGGAGTGATCCATTCCATCCCCTATGGTTCTCTCCCAGCTCCCAACAGTCAGAGGTTGTGTCCCTCGACCTACTTGACTAATAGCCTGTCTAATACTTGACTAATAGACCTGTCCTCCAAGAAATTATCCAATCCTTGTTTGAGTCCAGCTATGCTACTGACATTCACAAGAGTGTGTCCCAAGAGGGCTCATAGAAACTAGTCAAACTAAAGATTCTCCAACTCTCATTTATTGATCCAACATTACGACTAAACTTACAGGCTAACCTAAATAAGACTAGACATAATTGAGACTAACGGTGAGGCCACACAAGTCGTTATCTCACTTTGGGCAGCATTCCCCCACATTGGGTAACCTTACCCTGTGATGCAGTGGATTATATGGCTGGCGGCCACCAGATGAGTTCACCCAGCCCTGCTGCGGGGAGGGCAGCCAGCTGCTACATGATGTGTCCGCTGGAGAAAACTGGTGATCAATGCATCGCATGTTACTGTTGCCCAACCTGGGCCACGGTTGCCTAATGTGGGATAATGGGGCACAGTCAGGTCCATGCACCATAGAGCGGCAGGTGCAGTTTTACCATTCCTGTCCATCCATGTCATGGCCAGGGGTGGGATAGTAGGCAGGCCGGGGATGGTGGGTGGAGAAGATCATGTGTCCTGCTCTCCCTGCTGGCCCAAAGTCTGGTGGCTGCATTTGCCATCCCTGGGGTGGGCAGGAGATTGGCCCCTCCCTGTCTTGTGTGAATTTACCCTAAGATTTAGTGGTTTTAGTTACCCTCTAAACTAAGTATTTCCAACTTTAACTGGTCAGGTTATATAGGGATTTGTGACTTAAAAGCTTAAATAATAGAAGTGTAGGGTTCAAAGGGAAATCAAGGGTCAGGTAAATACTAGATCTCCTAATTTGTCTTATCCTTCCATTGGGTTTGCCCTAACTTGATCTTGGTAAGTATTAAATACCTATTAACGCATGTGGCAAGCACACGCAGGATGTGTAGAAATATGTCTACATAACAGTAAGTGCAGAAATGAATGTTAGACCCCTTGTCTCTCCCTCTGTTCCCCTTCCTAAGTCTCTCCCCCAGCTCCTGTCTCTCAGATTGTAAGCCCTAGGGGCAGGGACCGTATCTATTTTATTACTTTGTAAAGTGCCAGGTACACTGCTGGCGCTATATAAATGTTTGTTATTAATAATAATAATAATAATAATAATAATAATAATAAATGGATCCTGTAGTGACAGTAGAGATCCTTCTCTCTCGATTGTAGGATGCTAGTGATCATCAGTGAGGACAAAGTATTGATGCTTGGTTTCTAGTGAGGTGCAAGTCTGCATTAATTAAGATCACTTTCTTTGAAAAATCAGCTAATTGGGTATAATTTGGAATACTGCCCATATCAACAACAACAACAACAACATTAAATTGGTTTGAAAAAACTGATTTTCACAAAAGGAAGGACAATTTTGTGTTCTGTTTGCCAGTGTATTTCAGTGAGTATAAAATACAACAAATTACAACTTTAATCATGTACCTTTTATGTGGCAAAGTTATCCATAAACTCATTGGGTGATTTTGGACAAGACACTGTTCTTCAGTATCAGTTCCCCACTTGGAAATATTTTATTTATTTAGTTAGTTAGTTACATTTATATGCCGCCCCCTCATGCCTATGGCATCTCGAAGCGGCTTCCATGCAAAAATAAAACAATAATTAAAACACCAGTAAAATTCACAAGAATTTAAAACCCTAATTTACCCACCCCCTCCCCACTCCCAAAGGCCTGGGAGAACAGCCACGTCTTACATGCCCGACGGAAGGCCAGTAGACTGGGGCCAGGCGGGCTTCCTCCGGGAGGGAGTTCCACAGCCGCAGCCCTACCACAGAGAACGCCCTCTCCATTGTGGCCCCCTGCTTCAGATGGGGGGCCTCTAGGAAGGCGCTCCCAGCAGATTGAAGGGGCCGTCCTGAAATGCGGAAGGCGAGGCGGTCCCTGAGATACCCAGGGCCGAGACCGTATAGGGCTTTATAAATCAAAGTCAACACCTTGAATCTGGCTCGGTACGTTCTAGGCAGCCAGTGCAGCGCACGGAGCACAGGTGTAATATGCTCTCTTCATCCCGTCCTGTTAGGAGACGGTCTGCCGCCTTCTACACTAGCTGCAACCTCCGAGCCAGCGTCAAGAGAAGCCCCATGTAGAGCACGTTACAGTAGTCCAGCCTTGAGGTGATGAAGGGATGGATCAGAGTGGCCAGGTCAGAACTAGAGATGTATGGGCGCAACCTCCGTACCAGATACAGCTGGCAGAAAGCCGCCCTTGCCACCACCTCTACCTGACGATCCAGGCGGAGGCCTGAGTCCAGTACCACCCCCAGACTTCGTACCTGCTGGGCCACAGAGGGGTGCACACCCTCCGCAAGGGGGGCCAGCACCTCCCCCACTTTACCCACCACCATCACCTCCATCTTATCAGGGTTGAGCTTCAGTCTGCTCTGCCACAACCATGTCGCAAAGGCCTCCAAACACAAAATATATTTTGTGTGTGTCAAAATGGTGAGTAAGGTAGATGATGTTGGCAGCAGAACCTGTTGACTTTTCATCGCTTGTGTAAGACCTGGCTGTTCCACCCTCCTTTGGAGGGGACGGGTGGTTAAGTGGAGGGGGGAGTGGGGGAGGGAGTTGTGGGAGGGTTTGTGTTTTGTTATATTTTTAAGTTGGGTGGGAATGTCATTTTATATTTATATGATTTTATTGTAAGCCACCCCAAGCCGCCTGTGGTGGAGTTTGGCGGGGTATTAAATTGGTTAAAATAAATAAACATTGCAACTTTGGAATAAGCAAAGTCTCAATTTTGGTTAGCTTCTGTGTAGTCTTAGGGTGCAAACGATGGTACAACCAAACAGAGGCAGCCAGAATCTAACTCTTAGGGCATTTTGCCACCTTCGCCAGCGCTCACTATTTACCTCCGGGAAAAAATCTGGAAGGCAAAGCATGCACGGGGTTTGTCATGTGGGAAACCCCCCCACTCCCCATCATGCACATTTTTGCTGGTGATCTTGCAGAGGATCGCAGAGCAGGGAAATACAGCTCTCCAATCTTATGCAGGATCACCGGCAAAAACGCGAAGGTGGGGAGGGGGGCTTCCCATGTGACAACCCCCCATGCATACCTTGGCTTCCGGATTCTTTCCTGGAAGCAAATAGGGACACCAGGGACCCATGTCATTTTTCATTTTCATTTTTCTTTTTTGTTATTAAAAACTGTATTTTTTGTTATCATTAAATTTCATTATTCATTATTGGTGTTGTTATTGGTATCAATTTTGAGCAATAATGAAGATTTTGTTTTTGGTACTCTTTCCGTTGTGGGAGGCCACCCGTGGCAGAAGTGCCAGCAGACACCTGCCCCAGACTTCTCCGAACTTGAACTCCTTCCTCCCGTCCTCATTATAATGCAGTAGTAATAAGTGCACAATGACAATATGAAAAAATACTAATATGAATGTCTAACCTAAACCTACACCTAATAACCTATACTAAATGTAGTATATTCCTATCTAAGTATCTATATCAATAAACTTCTATCTGCTGTATGTTCTATCTAAGTATCTCTATCCTATTCCTATCCTATAACGCTAATATATATAATTAAAAAGCTATCTATCTATCTATCTATCTATCTATCTATCTATCTATCTATCTATCATCATTTGTAGAGGGAGAGATAGACATGGGGAGGTAAAAGGTAAAATAAAGGGTATAAGGAAAGATAAGGTATAACACTGAGGACTAGGGAAGATTTTAGTGCAAGCACCAGAGTTCTGTAAACGCAGCCTCACACAGCAAGAGACAGCACAGAACAAGAGTCAAACAGCCTGGCAATGCAATATAAAGGGTTGCAGTGCCCTCCCCAGAGCCCCCATGATTGGTTCTGGGAGCAGGAGGCATTGAGCAATCATAGGGAGCCATTCAACTGCCTGGGACCTGCTTGTGCTGCTCATTGGCCAGCGATTACATCCATCATGTCCTTCCCCTCCCATCACAGGCCCAGTTCAAGAGTTCAACACTGTTTCTGACTCCGAGATGTCTGCTCCCTCCTCCCCTCTCCACATTTTCCCTCCAAAAAACACCTGCCAGGCAATAATGAAATCAATAACAATTGTCGTTATCATTATTGATTTCATTATTATTTATCTTCATTATTGTTTTTGCAGTAACGATAACAAGAATGTCACTATCGTTATCAATATAATGAAAATGAAGTGCACATCCCTAGTGCACACTGGAGAACGTGGGAAAGCCTCTCTGGTCTCAAAACAATAGATTCTTTCACCAAGAGCAAAGAAAGTCCAGTGCGCTGTGTAACAGCTGAAGACATTACTGTATAATGACACAGATGTCATCATGGGTTGATCATTTCCCCATGCAATGGTAGTTTCACAGGGCATCATCTTCACGCAGCGACAACAAACATCTTTCTTGCTATGCCTGACCCCATGAGAAATAGCTGAAGAGTAAGTATACAGTCCTTTCTGTATAAATGTCAGACATGCTAAAGAAGACGATTAATGCTACTGCATGAGCAGGATGCCCTTAGGGGGCGGTAATATGGTGTGTAATGACAGTCTCGATTACACATTTTCCTGTTCTACATGCCCAGGCTGTCACCAAATAGTCCAATTGCCAGTTTTACAATGAATCCACTCAAATTATTTTGGACATGTTGAAGGGGGATATTAAGAATGATATTAAGAAAGATGCTGTAAAGATTTTATGAGAGTTATAATATACTTAAGCTGATTTTTAAAAAAAGAAATAATATTTTGTTTGATCTATCCACTAGCTGGATACAAGATTTATTTAAATTTTATTGATAGAGCTTTTGTTGGAATCAAACATCAAATAAACTCAGGGAACATTTAAGACTTTCTTGAAAGAAAGAATAATTTCAACTTATATTTCTAGCACAGAAGACTAAAGCAGAATGCCATTTTTGCTTTAACTAGGACTGGAAAATTGCCATTTATGGGTGTGTGGATTCGAGACGAGTGTCGGCTTCGGCCGTATGTGTCGGACTCTGATCTGGCCACAATCGTCCATGCTTTTTTTATCTCGAGACTGGACTACTGTAACGCACTCTATGTGGGGCTACCCTTGGTGCTGGTTCGGAGGCTGCAGCTGGTGCAGAACGCGTCGGCTTGTCTCCTAACTGGGATGGGCCGATGCGAACACATTACACCGGTGCTCTGTTCTCTGCACTGGCTGCCAATAGTATTCCAGGTCCAATTCAAGGTGTTGGTGCTGACCTTTAAAACCCTAAACGGCCTAGGCCCCACCTACCTGTGAGACTGCCTCGTCCTCTGGGTCCTAGATCGGCCCCTTGGGTCGGCCAGGAGCGCCCTCTTTGAGGTTCCCGAGATTTTCGGGTGTCGACCTTGAGGAGGACATTCATTGTGGCCGTGCCACAACTGTGGATCTCCCGCCAGCCGGAGGTCTGTTTGGCCGCCGACCAAACAGACAGGAGAGGTCATCAACCAAGGTCACAAACGCAGTCTCTGTGCCATAACCCGGATGAAAGCCAGACTGTGAGAGTTCAAGAAAACTGACACGGTCCAAATGCTCCTGCAGCTGCTGACCCACCACCCATTCAGAGACCAACTGATATCTGACCAGAGCGCCAACGTCCAATGATGGATTTTTGAGCAAGGGCTGCACCACAGCCTCCTTGAGACAGCCCAGCACTCTGCCCTCCCCAAAGGAGGCATTGACAATCCCTGCCAGCAACATCCCCAGTGTCTAGCTAGCCTTGACCACCAGCCAGGACGGGCATGGGTCTAGTTCACAATAGGTGACTCTAACAGTCCCAAGAGCATCCCCCGCGTCTGAGGGTGATGCATCCTGAAATTCATCCCACAAAACAGGACAGGACGGGACTTCTACTACCTCTCGCTCACCTGCTGTTAAAAATGCTGCATCAAAACTGTGGTGGATGAGCACTTTTATCTGCAAAAAAATCCACAAACCAAATCACAGCGGGCATTTGATGACTCTAAATCCAGGAGGAGGGAGGCCGGACTGTCCAGCCCCCTCACCACCCAGAAAAGCTCCATCAGGCGGGACTTGGTGGTCATAATGAGGGCAGCAAAGGAAACTTTCCTTGCTGCCCACACCGCCACAGCATAGGTACGTAACCAGACTCTATGCCGCAATCAGTCCACTTCAGCACGCGAGTGATGCCACAGTCACTCTAACCTCTGCCCTTCCCGCTTCATCCGCCGCAGCTCCTCTGTATACCACGGGGACCTGTGTTGTCGGCGGTTCATGAGCGGACGCCTGGGAGCCACGCAGTTGCTGGGCTCCACCAACAGGGAATTCCATGTGGTCACAAGGTCATCGAGTAAGTGGCCATCAAGACCAGAGAAAACATCCCCTAGAATGGTCTGGAACCTTCCTGGTTCCATAAGCCTTTGGGGGCAAACCATCCTAATGGGTTCCACACCCTCCTGGGTGCTGACATATGCCAGGGTACCAGCCCGGAGGAGATAACGATCCATCCATGACAGGGACACTGATGACACCTCCCACACTAGCGGATCCCCCCCCTCAAGACCTGTGCAAAAATATCATGTCCAAGGTATATCCTCCAACATGTGTGGGGCCCACCACTCTCCGAGACAGACCTATGGTAGCCATGGTGGCCATGAACTCACGCTATGCCCCTCCAAGACTGGTGTCAGCATGGATGTTGAAGTCCCACAGGACTATCGCCCTGGGGGACCGCAAGACCACCTCCGACACCAGCTCGGTCAGTGCAAGCAGGGAAACTGCCATACAGGTGGGTGCCCAGTATATCAGCAGTATCCCCACTCTGTCTTCGGCCAAATCCAACACCAGATGAAGGCCTTCTGTACCCATGATAGATTGCACCGGAAATCTCCTCACAGACAATGTATCCTTTAAAATAAAGGCTGCACTGCCCCCACCCAATCCCCCTATGCCCCCAGACGTGGCTGATGCTGTATGGAGTACCCAGCCGGAACAAGGTCAGCCATTGTAGGTGTCCAGCCAGGTCTCCATAATACATGCGAGGTCAGCTGCCTGGTTCAGGATTACCTTCCGAACCATGGTTGACTTGAAGGCCACCGACCTCGCGCTTACCAGGAGCAGACCAAGGCCAGAGGCCCTCTGATTCCCAATCACCTCACCATCTGCCTGGGGGCCATTGAGTGGGACAGATATATAACATCTGTCCCACCTCACAGATTTAACTCACCTCCCAGAAGGACCATAGTTCCCCCGGCCCACCACGACCCCTATGGCCATGGACTCCCCCCCCCCATTCCATCCCCCCAACCCCCCGAAGGCCGCTCTGCCAGCTCCCTGTGGGAGATCCCCACCCATCAATACCCCCCTCTATCCTCCTCTGCCACAGGAGGGTAATCCTCCCCCCCCAAAAGGGTTGCACCCCTCCCTCACACTGAGGGGGGTCAGCCCTTCCCAACCCAGTTCCATTGCCCCCCTTCCCCAGAGGGTAGGCAATCCATTCACCACCCCCACCCCCACCCCTTCCCTAACCACCCATGTTAGGAATCCTGCTAGTGCAGCCCTTAGACACGCCCGCACGCCCTTTTAACCGCACCAGAGCTGAGAGTCCTGGCTGCACGCCCTGACTCCGCCTCCTCCTCCACCAGGGGGGAAGGGGCCTATGGTACCTGGGGCCATGCAGCGTGAGTCCTGGGGGACCAAGCCCCTGATGCAGCCTCTCGTCAGCCAGTGACATCCTTGGTGGCAGCAGTGGCAGCGGATGAAGTGCTGGGGGTGTTAGTAGTTGATCCCCCCATGCCAGATCCAGAAGCACTGGATTCGACCCAGTCACTCTCTCCCCGGGACGCTCCCCAACAGGTTCCTCCATGGCCTGCAAACAGCCCTGACAACAGTTGACACCCTTAGGTGTTGCCCTTCCGCTGGTGCCAAAGGAATATCTGCAGAGGGAGAAGGGCACAGGGTTGATGGACAGACCACTCCTTCTCCAGACACACCCCTCCAGGCTTCCCCCCAGCTGGTACACACAATCCTCAAGGTCCCCAACCCTAGCAGAAATACCTGCAGAGGGACACCTACTCGGCATACACAGTATTCTACAGTTACAGATTTTGGAGACAGGTCCCTGTCCAGTGGGCTTACAATCTAAGATGGACAAGGGGAAAACACAAACACAAACACACACACACAAACACAAACACACACACACACACACACACATTTTGTCCTATGTTGAGGCTGTGAGGACGGCAAGGAAGGAGTTCCTTGCTGTCCTCATAGCGTCTGCGAAGTCACGCCCGGCGGAGCTCTTCCGGGTGCTGCGAGGGCTGGTTAGTCCAGCCTCCCTCCGCCTGGATGGGGACTTGTCCCAAGTCCGCTGTGAGGAGTTTGTCAACTACTTCGCAGACAAGATTGCTCGGATTCACACCAACTTTGATGCTGGATTAGAGGCAGTAGAGGAAGAGCGCGAGGGGACAGAGTCTGGTCCAGCTTTGTGGGGGGAGTTTCGGGAAGTGACACTGGCTGATGCGGAAGATGTCCTGGGATCTGTGAGGGCCACATGTTGTGAACTTGATCCGTGCCCGTCCTAGTTAGTAAAAGCTTCCAGGGAGATGTTGGGGACGGTGCTGGCAGGGGTAGTGAACACGTCCTTGCAGCAGGGGAGACTGTCGTCTTGCCTCAAGGAGGCTGTGGTGCGCCCCCTGCTGAAAAAACCATCTTTGGACGTGGATGCGCTCGCCAGTTACTGACCTGTCTCTAACCTTCCCTTTTTAGGGAAGGTTATTGAGCGGGCAGTGGCACTCCAGCTCAAGGTGCATCTGGATAGCATCAGTTTTCTTGCTCCTTTTCAATCTGGGTTCCGCCCCGGCTACGGCACCGAGACGGCATTGGTGGCCTTGGTAGACGACCTTCGCCGGGAGATGGACGCAGGAATTTCAACATTTCTCATCCTGCTAGATCTCTCAGCCGCTTTTGATACCGTGGAACATGGGCTGCTACTGAGGTGGCTGCGTGACCTGGGGGGGTCTGGACGGGACTGTTCTTGAATGGTTCCATTCATTCCTCTCGGGGAGGAGCCAGTGGGTGGTGCTGCGGGAGGAGACATCGTGCCCCCGCGCTTTATCGTGTGGCGTTCCACAGGGTTCTATCCTGTCTCCGTTATTATTTAACATATATATGCAGCCCTTGGGGGAGGTCGTGAGATGGTTCGGGGTGCGGTGTCACCAGTATGCGGATGATACTCAGCTGTGCCTCTCCTTTTCAACTGACCCAGACCCTGCTGTCTCATTGCTATCCTAATGTTTGGAGGCCGTGGTGGAATGGATGCAACTGAGCAGACTGAAACTCAACCCCGATAAGACGGAGGTGATGTTGTTGGGGAGAGCGAAGGAGGTAGTGGCCCCTCTGGTTGGGGGCGGGGTTAGCCCTCCTATAGCTCAGCAGGTTCAGAGTCTTGGGGTGATGCTGGACGCAGACCTCTGCCTGGAGTGGCAGGTGGAGGCAGTTGCTAAGGCTGCCTTCCGCCAGCTGTGTCTAGTGCATAGGCTGCGTCCGTTCATCTCTGGCCTGGACCTGGCCTCCCTCATCCATGCCTTCGTCACCTCGAGGCTAGACTACTGTAACGCGCTCTACGTGGGGCTTCCCTTGTTCCTGGTCCGGAGGCTGCAGCTAGTGCAGAATGCGGCGACTCGTCTCCTTACGGGGACGGGCCATCGGGAGCATATTACACCTGTGCTCCGAGCCCTGCACTGGCTGCCAATAGCGTGCCGAGCCAGGTTCAAGGTGTTGGTGTTGATCTATAAAGCCCTACATGGTCTGGGCCCCTCTTACCTCAGGACCGCCTCACCCTCCGCGCCCCAGAGCGGCTCCTTCGGTCTGCCGGGGGTGCCTTCTTGGAGGTCCCCCGTGTTAAGAGGGGGGCCACAATGGAGAGGGCATTCTCGGTGGCCGGGCCACGCCTTTGGAACTCCCTTCCAGAGGAAGCTCGCCTGGCCCCTAGCCTGTTGACATTCCGGCAAAGTTGCAAAACCTGACTGTTCGCCCAGGCCTTTGGGGAGGGTGGGGGAGGGTGAGGGTTTTTTAGCTCCCCCACCTTACTTATTATTTATTCATTATTTATTATATATTTATTATATTTCAACCCTGTTTTAATATTAATTGTTGGTTGTTTTAAATTGTTTTTATTGTGTTTTTATGTTGGAAGCTGCCTTGGGCTGCTTTAGCAGGAGGGGCGGGGTAAAAATTGATTAAATAAAATAAAAAATAAAATAAATTTTACAGTTAGGGAACTGAGGCTGAGAGGTTATGACTTGCCCAAGGCCACCCAGTGAGTTCATTGGGAGGGGTGAGATTTGAACCCTGGTCACCCAGATGCAAGTCCACCACCTACACCGCACTGACTCTGCAACAGTATTCACTTTTGTAATACCAAAGTCTTGAATGGACGTGGCTGAATAAAGCAGTACAGCCTTGATGTGTCTGCAGTGGCGCAAGTGTAGCAGTTGCAAGCCCCTCCCTTCATGATGATGATACTGTTCCTTCCCAATCTTTTCAAGTTTCCATCGCCATTTTTAGCTCCCGACATATAGCAAGACACCACGATGACTGGACTCCTTCCCTCCGCTGTGGACATGGTCCCAACAAAACTCCCTGCTTGGTTCCTCATCTCAGACCACCCCCATTCTGCCAGCCAGCTCTCCTCCTGCCTGGATCATTTAAACTTCCTACCCAGCCCAGCCCCAGCTTCAACCCTGCTGTCACCATGAACAGTCTTGCACTCAACAAGCAGAAGTATTCCTCCACACCCCTGCAGTGCAAGCTTCAGCACATGGAGCCTTGAGTTCTGTGACACTGGGCATTTTTACACACACCTCAAAGTTTGGGAGTTTTCAATCTTCTGGGTTTACAATTCCACAAGTAAGTTCTGGATGTATTCTTCACGCACACACACACTGCCCTGAGGCAGTTCCTGGATGCATTCTTCACACATACACTGCCCTGAGGCAGCCTAACGTCACCACCACTGTAGACATGAGGGGCTGCCATGGAAACCAAGTGACCACAGCTGCCTGGAGCAAAGCAGTTTACCAGGAGAACTTTTTATACACAAGTTCTGGGAGAAGTTCTACGCAGATGTTCAAAGATCTGGATCATTAAGATCTGGGTGAGTGATTTAGACACACAGAAAGTTCAGGAAGTAACAGCAAACATATAGGAGAAATGTGTGTGTAAAACCACCCAATGACAGCAGGCCATAGCCATGGCAGAAACAGCAACCCCAGCAGCAACTTTGAAAACCAGTATGAGGCATTGATGGCGGCAGGAGCAGTGGGAGGGAGCCCATTGGTGTCAAGAGCAACTTGTAGCCTGTCTTGTGCCACCTGGAACTAACCAGTCACACCTCAAGGTGGCATGTCCTCCCCTCCCCCTTCCTTTCCTGTTTGGGAATTGCTGCTTTAAGCAGTAGCATATTTCTGCATGTCATTCCTTGCTCCAGGGCAAAATGAAATGAGATAAAGTAGTTTGGTGCTGGAGGAGGAACAAGAGTAATTGAGGATTCTCCCTGTGCCTTGTAGCACCTATTTTGTATTAGATAGATACATCTCTCTTTCTATCAAGGTATTTATATTGCATCCATAGCTGCGGCATCTGATAAATCAATTCAAATAATGTATCAGTCAGAATGCCTTCTGTCAGTATACTCCTGTCCCTTTCCCAAGTTAAGTGGAGCTTGCTAAAATATACCTTCAGCCTTCCTTAATACATCAGGCTGCCTTTGACAACTCCATTGATGTCACCCAAGTAATGTTGCCTTTTGGAGGAGGCAGATGAATATGGAAATAATGAAGGAAGTCTGTAGCTTTAGAGCCATTTTAAAAAAACCAGACAGCATTTAAATCAGTGCTTAGCAATGACCTGGAAGCTGGATACATGAGGACTTCTTTGTCTTCGTCAAGAAAGAGGTTAACTACAGCTCACTCTCTTCCTGACCAGGGGAAGAATAGAGGCAGGTAAGTAGGGCCAGATCTAAAACCATGCGTGGCAACGGGCTGTTTACTTTTTTCGTGTGCTAGTTTAGGGCATAGTCCTCATTCGTCCAGGTGTGCTAGGGGGATCAACACGTTAGTTTCATCAAAATGCCATGCTAAATTGGGGTTCCTTCCAGATCCAGTTCATGGCTGAGATGGGAGTGTGAACCCTGATCTCTTAAGGAAGCACAGGGCTGGAGCAGGGTAGCCAGACACATGAGGGTGCTCAACACTGGCCAACTTGGCACCCTTTGGTTGTTCAGACACCCCTCATTGCCAGTCATGCTCCTTTATGCACTAGGTCAGCCAGTGTGAGGTGGGGGTATCCTGCCAGAGGCATGAGAGAGCAGGCCATTAAGTGTCGTGGAAACTGTTTGCACGTGTCTCTGTGGCACTGAAATCAGAGCAGCTGATGCAACGTGTTTGGGGCCTGGGTTTTAGACAAGCGGGACTTTGCATTTAGCCACTTTTTAAAGTTTGCTGAGTGGATGCCACACTCTTTCTGGGTAGGAAGAGAGATAATGTAAGACATGAAAGGCTGAAGAGCTTCTTTGTTGAGGTACCAACTGTCTGTGTTTTTTGTCCTCTAAGTAACCTGTATGGTTCTCAAAGATTTTACACCATGCTGTTCTTCATGAGACCCCCCACCCCCAACCACCACACACACCCCTGGCCTTCTGTCTCCACCCTGTCCTTTTCCTGTTGCATTCTCACAGTTCCCTCACCCTGCACCTCTTTTGCTGTTGATACTACAAGTGTAACTCCTCTGGCTCAGAGCAGGCAAGCTGAGAGGATTTCCAAAATGGCGCTGGCTTGGCCACTTTAGGAATCTGAATTTGAGTTAGTGGCTTGTTATGGAGCAGGCCACTGGCTCTTTAAGACTAGTTTACCCCATCACTCTGGACCCCACCCACTTCTGCAGCTATAGCAACTGCAAGCCCAGACCTCCAGGCTGTTTGCTGCTTGCTCCAAGCGCTGTCTGCACAAGCTCACACTGGGAGCTGTCCGGAGTGCTAACCAGGGGAAGTGGCTCTGTACCCCAGAAAAGAAGAAAGTTTTCCTAGACTGTACTGAAGCCAGAGCGAAGAGGGTGGTGAAGGCAGAGTGCTGCCCAGGGATGGGAACTTATCAGTTACACAGCCGGAAGACCAATCAAAATCCATGCTACAGAAGTGGAGCAGGGTACCACCATTTTAGAAATCCTCCTAGCTCAGGCAGAGCAGAGCTATGAGTTTAGCAGCTGACCCTTCTCACATCCTCCTGTGAGTCCAACCCCCAGTTCAAGAGCCATGGATATCTCCTGAAGAGGTAGTGATCATTAATAGAATACCATTATCTTCCCATTGCAGTGAACCATAAATTTAATCAGAAAGTGCACTCCTGTAAGCTGAGAGTAAATTGAAAACAAATTTAAATGCCAGCAGTAATATATAAGAGAAAATGCATTCAAATTAGTCCATTGCATCTAAACAGCAGCATTTCCTCTGTAGGCACATATTATTTATGGAGTGGAAGTGTTCAAGGTTACGGGGTCAGCTGTCACAACTCAGTTATGTAAACAGTTTTGTGGTATTATCAATTAAATTTTCACTTGGCAGAATATTGCCTGTTAGGGTCTTCTAAGATTGTCACAAAGCTCTTCCTTCAGACGGAAATTGAGTTACATGGTTATCAATTTAGACCTCCAAAAATGGCACGCGGAGCAGTGTTAAATTTACAGGCTGTCGCTTCCTTATGCAGTGCAATCTCTTTATATCATTTTGTCCTGTCACTTCCATCCAGATACCTTTCCCTGGACCTGCAGCAGTTGTTTTCTCTGACAGTCGCTTTCTCCAATCATTACTGCCAAGTCTGTTTGGTTCCTGGTTTTGTGGCTTGTTCAAAACGATTGTACACACAAAGAGCAATAGCATAGAAGAGAGGTTTTCAATCTGAACTTTGAATTTCCTGGCTCTTCTTAAAAATATTGTCACTGTCCTGTCTTTAATTTAAATTAATCTCTCTGCATTTGGAGTGTAATATCTTAAAGGAAAAATTAATCATCAAGCTGATTTTCCTGGTCAGCCAAGCATCGCAGTGTGGACTTAGAGCCAGAGATTTGACTGGAGAATCCCTCCTGCACAGGTGTGTGTGTGTGTGTGTGTGTGTGTGTTTGTGTGCATAATAAGTGTAAGTCTGGTGGAAGGAATTCTGCACAGTAGCATTGTGTTTAGAACAAATTTTTATTAGCAGATGCACCATCCCTAAGCATTAAGGAGTAATAGATCACTCTACTCTCAGTGTTGATTAACCCTCAGCTAGAGTACTGTGTCCAGGTTTAGGTATCCCATCATAAGAAATGTGTGGACAAATTGGAGGAGATTCAGAAGAGGGCAGCAGATGATAAAGGCTTTTTTTTTTTTTTTTTTCCCCAATATATTTTTATTATTTAACTTCTTCATTTTTACACCATGTTACAATGGTTCAAAAGTGCTTTCTTTTCATTTGGACCTGTGTTACAGTTTTGGTCCGTGTCTCTATTAAATCGGTGTAACTTTCTCTTATTTCTTAATAAAACAATTTTCATTAACGCTAATGTTTCATACTTTATAAATTATTATAGCATTTTCCATCCACCCTCTCCCTCCCCCTCCCCCCTCCCTTATTTTGTGCTGGGCATACATTGTTACAAATACCGGTCAAACAATATTGTCTTGTCATTCTTTTGTAGTTCAAAACCCTCAATTGCTTCCAGAATAGCTATCCATTTCGCTTCATAGGCTATCTTTTGCTTGTTCATCCTCTTTTCCTTTTTCTCATCCGGATTGTCTGCCTGGTTCAAAAGGCTGATTTGTATTTTGTCCATTGTGAACAGATACCAGATCCTCGAAATCCATTCCTGGAATGGCAAAGGTCCCTTCGTTTTCCAATGTCTAGTTATCACATTGAGTGCCGCCAAACACAATGTTGACAGAGCATCCTGGTGTCTTTTCAGCGTGTTACTGTCCGGATATAGTCCCAGGACTCCTATTTCCATTTTAAATGATAAAGGATTTTGAATGTCTGGCATATTGTGGATAGGCTTGAGGAAAGGGGAGTGGTTAGCCTTGAGAAGGCAAGATTAGAGGAAATGTGATGACCATTTTCAAATACTTAAAGGCTGCTGTGAAGCTGATGATGAACAATACTTCTTCTTCACTGGAGGTTTTGAAGAATAGACAAGCTAAAAATCGGTCAGGTTTGGGTATAATAAATGCTGTGTCAGTGCAGGGGGTTGGATTTTGATTACATTTGAGGTCCCTTGCAGTTCTACAATTTTGCAATTCTGTCTTGTCCTACACC
Source organism: Sphenodon punctatus (assembly GCA_003113815.1). Taxonomy (NCBI): domain Eukaryota; kingdom Metazoa; phylum Chordata; class Lepidosauria; order Sphenodontia; family Sphenodontidae; genus Sphenodon; species Sphenodon punctatus. The sequence goes on from QEPC01015598.1 coordinate 4,356,471, forward strand.
AGTTCAGTTTTCTCATGCACTGGAAATTCGCTGCAAAAAACATTGGGAAGTGTTGACATGTTCTGGCATGTCCAGGGCAGTTTACAGTGAATATATGGATACATAAGCAAAGGCCATGGGCTCCTCCCTGGCTTGAGCACCCTTTGCTTACTGTATCTGCTCCCAAGGAGCTAAGATTTAATCAACATTCTTGACTCACCCTCTCCTCCTTTGTTCTCCCTTCCCATTGCCTCAACCTATTCCGTGATGTATGAGACCCTTAGTTTTGTACAGTGCCTCAGAACCACCTTGACTATCTAGAAGGGTCGGTGTTGCTGGTTCTCCTGGTCAGGGACAGATCTGGTTCCACTGTCCCTGTTCCAGTCCCAAAGCAATAAAAGCCTAGTGAGCCCTGAGAATGTGCTATCTACCTTGTTTATCACAGTAATCCTTAAACCACACAACGCAGGAGATTACAGTCCAACACTAGAGGTTTTTTTTGTTTGTTTGTGGGTTTTTTTTTCCCTTTCGAAGTAACCGCTACGTTGGCAATAATCATTTCTTTCTTGCCCATGTGCAGCTAACTTGAAAAAAGTCCTTCTGGTCCTTTTTTTTTTTTTTTTGTTACTCATATTCTTCTAGATGAGAACATCCTATCATCTTTCGGTAAGGATTAATTACACATGCTACTATTTCCCCTTAGACTTATATTGGATTTTTTGGGCAGTACTGTTTCTTTCATACAAGATAGTGATTATTCCCGGCTAGAATTTTTTCCCCCTGGAAAGTGGAATACTCAACAGGCCTCCTTATTTCAAGAGCTAACAGGGAAACAGGAAATAGTAGCCTTCCAGGAGAAAGTAATGGGGGACCCTTGCTATGAGGGTAAAGTAGAAGCCTATGATACTATTATGGCTTGTCTCCAAAAACAGACACATAGTTCTAGGGCTAGAGGGGGCCTTAGGAGCCCATATTCGAACAACAAACCTTGGTTCGATATAGAGTGTAGACATGCCAAGTGTGCATTGTCAAAACTGTATTTGACTTATCGTAGGAACCACTCGAGGGCTACATTCCAGAATTTTCAGGAGAAAAAAAGGCTTATAAATAACTTATTAGATCTAGGAAATTGAAGTATTGGGAGGTTGGATGGAGCAAGATGCTAGCAGCAGTCGAGGCTGGGGATTCTAGGCAATTTTGAAAAGTGTTAATAGTTCTATTTCACGTTCACCTTTTCACCCTGTATATCCTGTTCTCTCTAGTACATGGGAACAGGTTTTCCAAAAAAACTTTTTCGATTCCACAAACCAGGAGTGCCCTTATACTGAACCCCTGGTTGGCTGCCCTGAGTGGGCCCCATTAACATTTGAGGAATTGGTACATCATATTAGAACATTTAAAAGTAACAAAGCTCCAGGGCTAGATGGAGCCCAGATTGAATGCATTTGGGCCCACCTGTTTGGTGGGTCCCCATGCTTACAGCATTATTTACGGCCATCAATACAAAGGGTATTTTCCCGGCAGAATGGGGAACTGCAATTATGATCCCAATTTTTAAAAAAGGGTCTCGTGCTAACCCTTCAAATTACAGGCCTATAAGTTTGCTGAGTGTGGTCAGCAAACTTTATGGCAAAGTTCTTTTGCTTAGATTGACCACCTGGATTAACGAGGCTGCTATTATACATCCCGAGCAAGCGGGTTTTCAATGCTCTCGATCTACTGGGGAGCATTGCCTCATGCTTTTTCACTTACTTGAGAAATATAGGGCAAGAAATCACTGCTTTTTTGTTGCTTTTCTTGACTTGCGTGCAGCCTTTGACAGAGTAAATAGGCAGCTGTTGTGGGATAAATTGGGCACCACTACATTGGATCGTAGGTTGCTTTCACTTGTCCAAGGCCTGCATCATGATACCTCCCTAAGAGTTAGGGTTGATAGGGTCGGCCATATGTCTGCTCTGGTTTACACAAATGTGGGGGCCAGACAGGGCTGTGCCCTGGCCCCCACCTTGTTCAATCTGTATATTAATGATCTTGTTCCCCTGATGGCAAACCCTTGTTATCATCCTCCCAAGTTGGCAAATAGGGCAGTGGGCTGCTTGCTTTTTAAGGACGACCTTGCCCTGGTTTCTCAAACCAGGGTAGGGTTAAGGAGACAACTAGATAAATTTGCCTCTTATTGTGTGTTAAATAAACTAGAAATCAACTACCAAAAATCAAAAGTGGTTGTATTTTCGAAGTCTACAAAGATATATCTTTGGAGCATTATAGGGAATGAAATCCAACAGGTTCCGCTGTTTAGATACTTGGGTATATATTTTCAAGCTTCAGGTTCCTGGAAGCTCCATGTTCAAAGGGCTATGGATTCTGTCAAACCATCAATAGGTGCCATAGTCAAATATTTTAACACTTCAGGGAGGTCGGCCGTTGTTCCGGCGATACAGGTATGCAATGCCAAGGTACGTTCTAAACTCCTCTATGGGGCTGACCTATGGAAACCGTTGTCAAGGGTTAGCGTGGAATCTCTTCAATTCCGATTTCTCCAGAAGCTCCTCCACATCCCGCCGGGCACTCCAGCAGCGACCGCCCGGTTGGAGGCGGGGCAGCGGAGCTGGGATGTTTGGGGTTGGGAAGCAGCTTTAAAGCTCTGGGTTAAGATTCTTTGGGGCCCCCAGGTTGGTTTAAAGGTTTTTTATGTCAGGGATAATTTTAAAGATTCATGGGCTAGATCCCTGACAGTGTTTCTGAGTCGTTTGGGTCTTACAAAGGGGGCTCTGTCAGCACAGCCTCCTGACCAGATAAGGAAAACCATCTTATTAAGATTCAGAGACACCGCCAGGCAGTCTGATATAGCAGTAGTAAGGCAGGCTCCCCATCTTAGGGAGTTTATAAAATATTTGCCCAACCCAGACGAGATAGCCTTCTATCTGGAAACAAAGGCCCCTGCATGTGGCAGGTATTTGGTGATGTGTGCACAATTTAATGCTTTACCAGCAAATGTCCTTCGGGGCGTCTATCTGGATTGGACTTTGCAGATAGGTTATGCCCCTTTGATTCTCTTGAGGTAGAGACAGTGCAGCATATTTTTTTCATCTGGCCAACTTATAACTCTATTAGAACTCTTTTTCTGTCTCCTTTGTTAGAGAGATACCCTGGTCGAACAGACTTAAATTTGTTATGGTATGCTTTGAATGCCCCTGACTTTATGCATGCCACTATGAAGTTCTTGACACAGATATTTGTCATTAGAACTAGATTTACGAGATCGCAAACCTTGGAGAAGGTGCCAGGGGATAATCATGGCACACAGCAGACATCCCACCCCTAGCTAATCTACTGGTGTAATATTGTGTATGTTTAATCTAGTTGTAACATACTTGGATTAGCTGGTGTTAACAGTAAGGTCCTAGTTGCATAAACTAAGGGTATTTATATGTGATTTTTGCTCTATGTTCTTTACATATATTACATGTCGCATACCCTGTACTGGGGGGCAGATGCATGGCAATGCACTTCACAGATGGAAGGGCTATGGCCAATATTCAAATATTATTTTTATTTTAGTTATCTTATCTTATTTTTAATAGTTCCTTTGAGGAATGTATAGAGTTTTATGTTTTATACTGTGTTGTAAATTACTATGGCTTGTGGCCACGTAAATAAATCGTTACTACTACTACTACTGCATGCTACTGTGGCAGTAGCACATCAATACTACATCAATACTACATCAATATTACAAAAGTAATAACCCACTTCACTTGGAAATTAGATAATACTTTATTTTAATTGTCTCCCCTTTCAGAATTAATTTTAACTTTATTTTTCTCAATTGCCAGACTGATGGATTCATGTAAAGTTTTCTGGATTTGAGATGTAGCGCTAGAGGTTCTCTTTGTAGTTTTAGTTTCTTAAGGCTCTATTAATCAGCCCATTGTATTATCTAACAGCATGTCTCTCTAAAGAGAAAAGTAACTATTAAATAAAACTATAAGATGGAACCCGTAATCTTAACAATTTAGTTCACTCCAAAACCTCATCTCTGCAGTTGTAGATTACAATGAAGCCTTGAAATATTAACTATGATTTCAATTAATGTTATTGTCCCAACAGCAAAATTGGCACAAAAAAACCCCAACAACAACTGTGTAACTATTAATTGCCAGGCAACAAGACTTTTTCTTTCCATCTCCCCAGACCGATCTCCTAACTATTACTAAAATTACTTGCTGACATAACTAATGAGTGCAGCAGGTTTTGTAGAGCAATGTAAAAATAATCTCATCTACTTCCTATACTGCAGCAATAGCTTTGCTAAAGTTGTCTGTGAATCTTACTTCCTGGGCAGCTTATTGTCAGTAATGATGATGTATTTGTTCAGCAGAAAACCCATAGACCATTTTAAAGCTATGAAGGTAAGAAAGGGCCATGTGAACCACTGGCCTGCAGCAGAGGTTCTTATTGACTAACAAAGGAGGCAAACAGAGGCTGCCATAAAATTTGTCATGATGGGCGATGGAAACTTACTTCTCACGTTGACAGTCATTTGTGGGAGGTGGCAGGATGGGGGAAAGAATGAGAAGGATGAAGAAGCCTAGAAATTTCCTTCTTCACTCATTGGTGACATGAACTATTTGCTGTCACTAATCATTCTCAAATTACTTAGCACTCATTAGTACTTAGCAACATGTGCCACCACCTTCTGACACCACCTCTCTGTGGGAATGGATAAAGCTATCCCATAAGTATTGTATTATATTCTGAGATATAAAACCTGGAGGGGCAGAAAGAGGCAGGTAAGAGAATCAGAATGCATGGAGTGTTGGTGTATTGTGGGACTTGAAGGGACAGAAACTCCCAAATGTTCACATGAGACAATGCCCTGTTGATAACACTTACAAGCCAGTGGTTCCTACTATGCACTTTATCCCCAGTAACTACCTGCATCTTATGTAAATGCTTTAGACCCCCTGAAATACCTGGGGAGGGAGTCGAGATTAACTCTGCTACCAATGGGTTCAGGGTGGTTTACAAAATATAAAATATAAAACAGCTAAAAAAATCCCCTACCTCCTCCAGCTCTATCCCTTCCTGCCAAATGCCTGGCCAAACAAAAAGATCTTCTGACTTCCATCACTCCCAAAAGACAGCAGGCTTGGCCTTAAGCATATCTCCAAGGGGAGGGAGTTCCATAATTGTGAGGCAGCTACCGAGAACGCCTCTCTGCGTGCCTTTGTTGTAAAAACTTTATGGGCAGATGGTACCTGTAAGAGGGTGCTCCCTGCTGACCTCAGGATGCCACATTAAGGAAGAGGTGGTGGTTCAGATACCTCAGCCCCAAGCCATTTATTTATTTATTTTCAAATATTTACCCTGCCCTTCTCGCATCAGGCTCTGGGGCCACTTTTATACGAGGCGCTTAGAAGGGCCTCTTGAGCCCCATATTCAAGAGAGAGCCACATGGGGAGTGTTTATAGGCTGCCTGCGCTACCGGAAGTGACGTGCTGTGCCGCCCGGTCACTTCAGCGGCAGCAGCTGGAGATGCAGGTTTTTCAAGAGATGTGTTCTGTAATCCTCAATTTTCAGGTTTACAGAACGTGCCTCCTAAAAGTCTCACGCCTCCAGCCGCTGCCACTGAAGAGAACAGGTGATACGTCACTTCCGGTAGCGCAGGGAGAGTGTAAACACCCCCGCGCGACTTTTCTTTTCAACGCGGGGAGACCTGCGCTGCCACAGCGGAGAAAGCAGATGCCTCGGTGCTGCTGTGTCGATGGCTCAGATCAGCATGGCATACCAGAAATCAACAAGGCAATCAACAGCGAGGCCTTCAAGGTCAGAACCTCCAGAGAGTTTTGTTGTTTCGATCACCATTTCCTAACCACACACTACTTACACTTCCCCGGAGATTTGAGGCCTTTGGTAAAACACACATGTAGAAACATCATAGTATGGAGGCTAGCCCTGAAACAGAGCCCAATTGTCTAGGGTCAATCGGTCAGCAACGTCAACTGATATCAATGCCTCCCGGTATCATTTGATAACTTTTACGTCCACCATGGCATTGTCCTTGATGCAGGTACAATGCCAGGTGAGAAATAGATAGACTTCTGCTTGATTGCATTTCCTCCACCCCACAAAATTTTGCATAAAGTAACGTACAGGTCTATGGTTGTTAGACTTACCAAGGACATGAGTTGCTCCCGGGTATGTTCTGATATCTCGTATAGTGCCATGAGATGCCTATGGCAAAAGCTTCTACATAGTGCACTTGAAACAGCTTCAATTTATTTATTTTATTTATTTATATTAAAATTTATATGCCGCTCCCTCCTGCCACAGGGATCTCGGGGCGGCTAACAACATTTAAAAAACATATTAAAATACATAACAGTAAAACTACAATTAAAACAACCTAAAATCCCAAAGTAAACAGCCCATACCCCACCCCACCCATCTCCCTCGGTAAAGGCCTGGCGGAACAGCCAGCTCTTACATCGTCTGCTGACAGTGAGGAAAGTGCCCATTTGGGGGAACCATCCTTGTCAATACAATATACTGCTGGTCCAGCCTTATCAGTGATGTAATATGGAGCAGTCCATTTCAATGACAAGCTATGTTCCTTTTCTCCAAATTCGTGAAGCAGAACCTGGGTACCTATAGGCCACTCAATGACTTTGTTCACTGCACAGCGTTGGTCCATTTCCTTTTGAGCTTTTGCAAATTCTGCATTAATCTGGTTTTTAATGGTAGTGTTGGGCTATTAAAGCTTGTACCCATTCATGTGTACTATTGAGGTCCCAGAGTGTGTTATCTTGGGCCGTTTCAGCTGGCAGAGTTAAGAACATAAGAGGTGCCATACTGAGTCAGACCAATGGTCATCTAGCCCAGAATCCTGTCTCCGACAGTGGCCAATCATGGTGGCTTGGGAGAAGCACCCAACAGGTCACAATGGGGGATCCATTCCCTGTTGTTTTCCCCTAGCTCCCGTCATGTTTCCTGATCCTGTCTGGCTAATAGCTGCTAATGGACCTATCTTCCAGAAACTTGTTCAAACCTCTTTTAAACTCAGCTATAGTACTGGCCCTTACCACAGCCTCTGGCAGTAGATTCTACAACCCAATTATATGCTGAATGAATTTTTTTTTCTTTTATTTGTTTTAAACTTGCCACCCATGAGTTTCATGGAGTGTCCCCTAGTTCTAGTACTAGCTGAGAGGGTAAATAACTGCTCCTTGTTTATTAGTTCCACA